>JAGFNQ010005821.1:0-27145 GCA_024364735.1 Boesenbergia rotunda
CTTGAGCAAGTAAACAACCTGATCAGAGATAACCCCAATCCACCACGAGCCCTAGACTGGGAGAGAAATCCCTTACCTCCTTCCTACGCTCGGCGTTGGTACTCCTCGAAGGTTTGCCGACGCTGATTCGTGATCAAGTGGAAGGAAGAGGCGAGAGATCGCTGCAATGGCTTGAGCTAGGGTTCGCGAGGAGTGGACGAAGGAGTCAGCGTGGCTGCGATTTAGGGCTTGCAGGAGGATTGAGAAGAGAGGGATCGGGAAAGCGAGGAGAAGAAAAGGAAAGGAAGCAATCGATCCGCCCGATTTTGGCAAGAACATCGAGAATCAAGGGATTCGACCGAACGTTTCGGAAAGGAATCGGGAATAAAAGGTTCGGCCGAATGTTTGGAAAGGAAAAGGAAATCAAGGGATTCAGCCTTTTTGCAAATAAGCCCCTCTTCTTCCAAATTTCTCCCAAAGACCCTCAAATTCAAGAGTTTGACCTTCCTGCCCCTAAATCTTTTCGTATTTTAACAGAGCCCATGGAACTCCATCCCGACTAGGATACCCTAGCCCTCTGATATCCCTCGTCCTACTGGAAATCGCCTAGATCAGGGACCGGAGGTAAACTGGTTGGCCAGTGGATAGGACTAAAAGGACACTCGGGAAGCTGGATATAGAAGAACCGTTCCTTCCACCCCTTATGGGAAGAAGGAAGACCCCTCAAGAACATATGGCCGGAACGAGCGGTAAAGCTAAATGCCCCCCCGGGACCCGACAGGAACAAAGAAGAAATGGAAGAATCGGGGGGCTAGGGGGATGCCAAAAAGTTTGAAGACTACAACAGCTCTGCCCATCTGGGCAAAGGCATTTGGGGTCATCTGTTGTAGAGGAATACCGAAGTATTTGCTCACATTCATGTAAAAGGGCGGGATAGGGAAGCGAAACCCTAACTCCACCTGCCTCAGGAAGAAAGTATAAAAATCCTTACTGGTTGTTACAGGTGGATGACCTGGGGTAGGAACTCTCACCTCTCAGTCTCTTGGGATACCATACTTCTGGCGGAAGGCCTGGAGGGATTCCAACCTAACTCGGGAAGAGATGATATCGTACCATTCTGTATGGAATCCTAGCTCTTTCAAGGAGGGCTCATCGTCACCTAGGGTTTTCTTCTTCTTCTCCATCGGACTCAGGGAAAGTGGGGAGGAGAAAACAGAAGGAGACTTACCCTTGTAAAATGGGCGCAGCGACAAGAAGGATAACTAGAGAAGGAAGACACTTGAAGATAGATAGGGCAAGGAGATTGCAGGGCAGCGATTGCACCCGCTTTTATAGGGAGAAGTCGCACCACTATAAGCAATGAGGGAGCGGCACGTCAAGGGTGCTGATTTCTCCTCCCGAGGAGCCGCTAGCTCTTATTGATGTTGCTTCGTATGACCCGCGGCAAGCATCGGTAAAAGTTCACCACACCAAGGGGGAGGGACCACGTGGCGAGATTGCATTCGAGAAACAACTGAATTGCCATTGTAAGACCCCAGGTATTTATAAGGGGGCCCGAGGTAGCCATCAGAGCGTCGCAACATAATTTGTGGGAATGCGGGACATATTCCAAAAAACCACCTGCAGTCCTAGGTGGTATAGGCTATATCTTGGGGCCTCAAGGGCCGCCAATGAAGTCGTAAACGACGAAGAGACAACCTAGACCCAGCTTCTTCATCACAACACTAGTCCGATCAGTCAGTCACACTTCCTTCGATCAGACTTGAAGGGAGGGACTTGTGATAAGGGTGAATAGCCCGTGGCGGACACGGGGGATGAAGAAGCTGTGTGGCACGACGAGAAGAGTAAGAGTTACTCTTCATCAGCTCCCGGACTCCCCTCGGAACACATACCCTAGAAGAGCAAATCGAAAAACCTTCTCTTGGGATCACCCTGGGAAGTCCGGGCCCGAGACCATCTCGGGAAGCGGAGCACCCGCAAGTCACCCAAGCAAGAAGACCCCGAGATCACCTCGGGGAAGGGAAACCTAATCCTCCCTTGACCTCGAATAACGGACCCCCTCTTCGCGGCTCCGTTGGATAAGGATCACCGATAATCACGGGAGGATCATAACCCATAATCCACGACCATTATCGCTCTCATCCTTACAACGGATTAGATCTAATGACTACAATGACCGTTACAAAGACGATCCAAGAACCGAAGATGGGGGGAACGTGGCGAAGAGGGTGGAGACACGTACAACCACTGCTGTAGGTATAAAAGATACCTCTCCCTCCGTTAAGGGGTTACGCACTCTCTATGACTCATACTTTCTTTCTTGTCTTACATCTTCTTCTATCGAGGTACTGACTTGAGCGTCGGAGTGGGCTCCGCCGGACAACCTTCGGCGTGTTCCCCTAACGCCCATGTTGATCTCGCAGAGCATAAAGTTCCTCCCCTCCTGTCAACTTCTACATGGGCAGAACCTAGGTGCCTGGCCATCGTCGTCGACTTCTTCCGGAACAAATATAATGTGATGATTATTTGGCAAAAGATAATTAAAGTCATGGGATTTTATTTATATGAAATTCCTCTTCTTCCGCTTTTATAAAAGTTATTATTAAAAGTTATCTAATATGAAACTTTTATAAAAAATAATTCCTAGTAATTATGAGTTATCTAAAGAAAATAACTCCTAGTGATTATAAGTTAATCGAGTTTGCTTTGGAAAATCATAAGCTAATTTTCTTTGGATAATATAAATAAGTTATATCTTTCATCCTTAAAGGATATAAGAAAAGAAAAGACAAAGAGGATAAAAAGAGGAAGCAAATTTAGAAAGAAGAAACAAGATTTGTATATCAAGAATTTTATATATTATGGATTCGGATGTCTTCCTCCTAATTTCTTAATTGTAAATATTTTATATATTATGAAAATTAATATATTCAAGTTTCCTTTTCACATCTTAAAGTTTTCTAAGAAAACTCGAAGTATATTATAGTAACATTAGAATTCTAGTTAGATCCTTTGTTGAATTCTAGTTAGATCCTTTGTATCCTTAAAAAAAAAAATTAACGAGGTTTTTTTATCCTACACAATTTATATTAATGTTGGAGTATAGGGTTAGTTTACTGTTTGTCAAATGGAGGAAAAGACAAACATTTATTTTATATTTTGACTTTCTCGGGTTAACGAATGAAAAATTAAATAACTAAATAACTGTCCTAGGATTGTAATAGATGTAGAATAGAAATTTAGAATACATTAGAGGGATCAACATTGATCCGTCAAATTTGAATTTGAGTACATTTTCAAATTTTATATTATTATCATTATTGGATGATATTTTAAGTTTCTAAATTATTTTCATATTGTGTTTATATTTTTTTTTATTTATAAGGGGTATCCAGACTTACGTCTGACTAATCCGCTTGGCTGATCGGTCCTGCCCCACAGCCTTCAACAAGAGTCCCTACCGGTCAACGAGGATAAATCGCGGGATGGAAACACTTGGCGACTTCACCACTGATGATATCGGTACTCGATGGCCCAACCACGCAGCAGCCTATGACGATTTTTCCGTCAGCATACTGCGCGCTCTACCAGGGAGGAATCAAATCTGAAAAATAAAGGATCACCCAAGTAAACTATTATCAATCCTGTCATATCCGCGGAGCATAACATATTGTGTTTATAGATACGACTTCTAGTGAAGTTCGGTGACTTGCCAAAATAATAATAATAATAATATTTTAAAAATATAAAATGATTTATAAAATAATTAAATAATTGGAAAATTTTTAAAATGGGTATTATGGATTAGTCTTTAGTTGTTATGTGTTTTTATATTGTTTTACCTTTCATATCGTCAATACTTGTAATTTCATATTTATATATCTTTTATTTGCATAGCTAATGATAACACCTAAATGAATTAATATAATTCATATTAAAAATTGATTTAGATTAGTCGTTCAAATAAGATATGAATTAAAATTGAAGAATTGTGATAAAAATTAAAGTACAATAATAAAGATGTCAGGGAGAATACTAAAAAGTAAATATTCTGAACATACATTATACCAGAATAATCGATCGTTCACAATATTAGTGTGGTAGCAAACGATCGCTCGCCCGCGGGGTGGTGGCGCTTAGTTTCGATTTTGTATACTCATCTATAATTTATCAGTACACAGCGGAATCAAATAAGCAATACATAAGAATGACACAAGCACAATACAAACCGTTTTACTTGGTTTACTGCCTGACTGCCTCCCAAGGCAACTACATCTAAGACCTAGTCGTAATGACTACCACCACTATCCTTTTCCTTCTTAGATACTTTCCTAAAATGAAGAAACATCTTACAAATCTATTTTACACAACACAAATATCAAAGAAAGATACAAATAGAAATAACAAATAAGAATGTAAGTAAAATGTGTTACAACAATGAGTTTTGATTTTGATAGAATGTCTTGTGTTGGTCTGGAAATGCACCATCACTTCATCCACAAATGATGCATGACAAACATATAGACTGACTCTTCAAATTCTTACTCTAATGTTGAGAGTCAATTCTTCAAAGTTAGATTTTCTTTTCTTAAGGCTTGTATTTCTATAGATGATTTATTGGGACGACCCTTGGCCTTATGAGATATCACACGATCATATACGATTCTTGCCTAGGACACAAGATCGTAGAGGGAGACGGTGTTTTTTTCCTTCTACCGGTCATATCATAATAAATCTCATTTAACTAGTCTGTAGCTAAAGTTTGTGGCTCACCTCTCAGCTAGCTCCTTCTATAATAGGCTAAGAATATATATATATATATATATATATATATATATATACACACACATAATTGAATAATTGATATGTTGTGGATCCTCTACCACGAACGCATCTACACCTTTGGTCCAGGAGTCTGGATTCATTCTAGGTGTGTTTTTTTATTTATTTTTAAGATTTTTTCTCTAGGATTTATGCTTCTCACTTAAGTTATAGTATTCAAGATAAAAATTTTTAAATAATCATGGAGTAAATATATTATATGTATTATTTAAGATTTTAGGGTTTAAAGGTTGAGTTATGGTGGGCTTAAATTAATAAGATTTTTCGTCTAGAGTTTAAACTTCCCTATTAGGTGATAGTATTCAAAATAAAAAAAAATAGATATTAATGGGGTATATTGTACGTATTTAGTATTTTCGCAGCACAACGCTATTGGCCTAGGTGCCTGAATTCAGTTTTTCTTTTCTTTTTTAATTTTTAATAAACAATTTATTAAATAATTTATTAATCATATAATATACCCCGTTAATATCTAAAATTTATTATCTTAACACTATAACCCAAAAGAGAAGCATGAACCGTAAGGGAAAATTATTGATTTAAACTCATTATAACTCAATCCTTAAATTCTAAAATTTTAAACGCTAAATATATATAATATACCCCATGAATATCTATTTTTTTTATTTTGAACACCATAATCCAAAAAGAACGATTGAACCCTATGGTAAAATCTTATTGGCTTAAACTGACTATAACCCAATCTCTAAATTCTAAAATCATAAACCCTAAATATAGTCCAAAAAATTTATAAAAAAAAATCTATATTGAATCCCAGGCACCTGTATTCAATACAGGCGCCTGGGATTTACTCGAGGTGCCTGTATTGATTACATGCACCCCACTACACCAAAAATAGTCTTTAATTAACAACGGTGGAAAATCATTGTAAAAGACTCCCAAAAATCGTTGTTAATCAATGTGTTGAGAAAGGTGGGATCGATCAAAGATAATGATTTTTAATTGTTGTCTTTTCATCAGATATACAACAAATTTTCACCATTATAAATCAAATTGAACCATTATATTTCGAGTTAAAAAACAACGATTTTTCATTAAAAAGATATGATTTTTAATCATTGTATTTTAATTATAAAAGACAATGATTTTTAACTGTTATCTTTGAGCATTCATGTCTTTTTCAAAGTATCGATTTACAACGGTGTTGTTGGGTCTTTTACAATGATTGTTAACCGTTGTATTTCAAGTGCAATGACAACAAATTATAGCCGTTATCTTTTATCATCCTATTTTTTTCAATGCATTGATTTATTATAATTTTTCAAGTTTTTAACAATGGTTTAAAACCATTATCGTTTTGTCATTTCTCAACATACAGCAATAAATCGTTGTTTCCAAATATATTATTATATAATAAATCACTATCTATAAATATATATCATCCAATTTTAAATGATCACTGACAAATATATATATATAATACTTATAGTAAAACAACTACACATCAAATACTTATTACACCAAAAGTTCATCACCAAAACATTTAACAACATCTAACCACAATAAACCGTTTCCCCAGATATATGAGATACAGGTTCTTCATTTTCTTTTACAAGAAGCATAATTACTACTTGTTCTTTCAGCCTGGCACTTGTTTGCCTCCAGTACTTGTTGTCTGAAATCAAAATTGTGAGTATAAAAATCAGTAAACTATAACTACATTTATAAGCAAAAGCAAATTGATCAGTAGATGAAAAGAAAGCAACGATCTTGAATAATTGAGAAACGTAACTTGACGAAAAGCCCGATCTTGACCAGCAGATAAGATACCTCCCGTTCCCATAAAATCTGTCAAAATTAGAAACTTCCTAGATTGTTCCATAATTAGAATGAAATTAATCTTCCTTGTTTAGATTCATAACATACCTTTTCGGATTAAAAGCAAGAAGGCAGTTAGAGTCAAAACATGCATAGTTAGATTACAATAAGGCAAATTAGTTTACATGATTAGTCAAAATTTGAAACTTCTATGTAATTAACATTTTAAATGAAATTTCTCTAATTGTTCGGGGAAAATTTGGTTTATATATGATGATAATATAGAATGTTCTGTTATAGTTAATCATGAGCAATTTTTGCATATATGTTTGAAATCTAACTTGTTTCCAATAGAGATGATGGCTACAATTGTATATGCTAAATGTACAAGAGCTGATAGATATGAACTCTGGGAGCAGTTGGTGCAATTAAAGCCGAATGAAGAGAAATTTTGGCTTGTCGGTGGAGATTTCAATGTTATTGCTAATGTTTCAGAACACTCTGATGGAATTGGATCAGGATCAGGAGTCATGGAAGATTTTAATGATTTTATGATGCTTACTGGTTTAATTGATGCGGGATATGTGGGGGATCGCTTCACATGGACAAATAACAGAATTTGGAAGCGGCTAGATAGGGTTTTACTCCTTCCATCTTGGCAAGAAATTGGCTTTACAGTTCGGGTTGAACATTTAAGTCGGGCAGCCTCTGATCACTGTCCGTTATTGATTTCTTTTCCTAAAATGGTGAAGACAGTAGCTTTTTTCAGATTTCAGAACATGTGGCTCAGGCATCATGGTTTTATGCAAACGGTGAGGCTCAACTGGAATTTGCCTAGCTATGTAAAGGGTCTAATAAATCTGCAATTTAAACTGAAAAGGCTTAAAAACCATTTGAAATGGTGGAACAAAGAAGTGTTTGGGAACATCCAAAATAATGTTAAAAAGGCTGAAGAACAGTTTGCAATAGCAGAGAAACAATATGACTTAGAGCCTACTGAGGAAAATAGAATTTTCAGAAATAAAAATCAAGCGCATCTTTTCAAGATGTTACAAATGGAGGAAGATTTTTGGAGGCAGAAGGCTGCGATTAAATGGATGGCGGAAGGAGATAAGAATACCAGATTTTTTCATGATAAGGTTCAGAAAGGGCAAATTTCTAACAGAATTTTTCGCATATGGAATGAAGGAGAATGTTTGGAGCAGCCAGAATTAATTAGAGCATCGGGTGCTAAATATTTTGAGCAAATGTTAACCGAGGGCAGATCTGATCACACAGAGGCAGATTTAAATCATATTCCTGCACTTATTACTGAAGCGGAAAACGCAGTTTTATCAGCTCAGACATCTATAGACGAAGTAAAGCAGGTTTTAATGGAAATGAATCAAAACAGTGCGGCTGGTCCTGATGGATTCTCTGTTGCTTTTTTTTGTTTCTTGCTGGGACATAATTAAAATAGATGTTTATCAAGCGGTGGTGGATTTCTTAAAAGGTGGTTATTTGCCGAAGGGTATGTCTGCTACAACAATTGTCTTGATTCCAAAAAAAGAAGGTGCCCAAAAATGGCAAGATTTTCGGCCAATTAGTCTATGCAATGTTTCTTATAAGATAATCTCTAAATTGCTAGCAAATAGATTGACAAGGTTATTGGGCAAGATTATATCCCCGGCTCAAAGTGGCTTTGTGGAAAATAGATTAATTTCAGATAATATTCTTTTGGCTCAGGAGCTTACTCATAAAATAAATTTTCATGTCAGAGGAGGGAATTTGATCATGAAACTTGATATGGCTAAGGCTTTTGATAGGGTTCAATGGAATTTTTTATTCAAAATTATGGCTGTTTTTGGATTCTCTAGCTTCTTTATAGATTTGATTAGGAGATGCATAAGTTTTTGTTGGTTTTCAGTTCGAATCAATGGTTATCTTGAGGGGTTTTTTCAGGCTACAAGAGGTGTAAGACAAGGTGACCCCTTATCTACATTTCTGTTTATTATTGCCGCAGAATTCTTTTCGAGGGGATTAGAAAATTTCTTTGTTAATAATCCAAAGCTATTTTTTGCTACGGGTTGTGATATGAAATTGTCTCATTTAGCTTATGCTGATGATGTTATAATTTTCTTAAATGGCTCTATTGATTGTGTAAAAAAGTTAAAGGTTTTTCTGGATAAATATGAGGCTCAGTCTGGTCAGCTTGTAAATGCTAGTAAAAGTTTGCTATTTTTTGCAAAAAACATACCAGCTATACGCAGAGGTTTAATTTCAACTATTACGGGTTATATGGAAGGTTCATGGCCTATATTTTATTTAGGCATCCCTATTTTTACTGGACACAGAAAGACTCTATATTTTCAACCAATCCTAGAAAAAATAAGGAAGAAATTGATTGGATGGAACATTTCACACCTCTCACATGGGGGTCGTCTTTTATTAATACAGAGTGTTTTAACTTCTATGCCTCTTTATTTGTTACAAGTGCTTCTTCCTCCGCTATCAATTTTACACAAATTGGAGATGTGTTTTGCAAGATTTTTTGGGGTTCTACGGATAACAGAAGGAAATTACATTGGGTGGCTTGGTCTGATATCTGTAAGCCAAAATTAGAAGGTGGTTTAGGAATAAGAAAACTTGCTGATTTTAGTCTGGCAATGACAGTGAAATTATGGTTTCGATTTAGAGAGCAAACCACACCATGGGCGAATTTTCTCTCCAGGATGTATTGTCTTTTTTCACATCCTATTATTGTTTCTTTGAAAAACAATGCTTCACATGTATGGCGCAGGTTAATCAAAGTCCGCAGCTTGGCGGAGTCTAATATAGGCTGGATTTTGGGTGAAGGGAGGATAAAATTTTGGTATGATTGTTGGTTGGATAGTGGTCCTTTATTTCAATCTTGTGATATGGTGGGTAATGCTGAATTAAGGGTTTCTGATTTGATGGAAGGTAATTATTGGAAGCTTGATAATATTGAGAGGCTGATACCAAACTCTTTGGCTGCTGAAGTGACTGAGGTTGCTGTAAATTTAGAGGAACCAGATAAAATTATATGGAAGTCTTCAGTTGATGGTATTTTTTCATTGAAAATGGCATGGAACAGTGTGAGAGAGACTCAATAAAAAAGATCCTTATTTGCTGCTGTTTGGAGTGGATTGCTTAAACCGAATATTGCAATTTTTGCATGGAGATTTTTGAAGCAAAGGCTACCAGTTGATACTATCTTACAACATAGAGGTATACATTTAGCCTCTAAATGTTTTTGTTGTATATCTATAGAGTCTTGGAATCATTTATTTTTTGAGTGTCAGGTGGCCAGAGAAGTTTGGTCCTTTAGTGAGAAATTTGGTGTGTGTGGAACATCTTTAGAGGCTTGGAGAATAGGAACAGAATGGTCATATGGCGGACACGTAAGAGAGGCTATCCCCTTTCTCATCCTATGGTACGTATGGGTTGGTAGAAACAATGCTAAACATAGAGGTTTACAACAAGATGCAACTAAAATAAAGAATCAGATAATGCAATATCTTGTGTTAGGGGAAGCTGCAGGAATCATTAAAGGTAAGCATTGGAAAGGTTTCTCAAGGATTGCTAAGGAGTGGGGGTTATCCAGTATGACAAAAATCAGAAATACTATCACAGTGGTGAAATGGAAGAGGTCGAATGCTGGTTGTTTCAAATTAAATACGGATGGATGCTCAAGAGGTAACTCTGGAGAATCTTCATATGGATTTATAGTTAGAGATCATAATGGACAGTTCCTCAGAGCTAAATATAGAAAGCTAGGAGTTATGTCAAATGTTAAAGCAGAATTAACGGCAATACTTTTCGGTTTAGAGATATGTGTTGAGGAAAATTTTTTGCCTCTTTGGTTAGAATCAGATTCTATGGTAGCTTTGAAAACATTGCAATCTTCTAAAGTTGGATGGGAATATAGAAAGATCGTTCTAAAAATCAGAAGTTTGTTAATAAAAAATGGTGTGGTTTATTCTCATGTGTTTAGAGAAGCAAATACAGCAGCAGATTTCTTGGCTAATCAGGCTTTTAAATCTGAAGGGGAAAGGGTGATGCTAAGACATGAAATTGATAAAACCTTATATGGCATTTGTAAGGTTGATAGGTTGGGTATTCCTAATCTTAGATTTGATAGGAAATTATTGTAATAGATTTTGAATGAAGCTGGGATGATGTCAACTGATTCTTACAGCATGTTTACAGATTTAATTTTAGCTGTTGTATGCAAAAGAGTGGTTCAGAGCAGATTTGAATCTCAACAGTTATCAGAGTAAAATGTTGAGCAGTTTCTTGGATTTTATGTCATTAATTTCTGAGAGATTTGAAGGTGGTTTATTTACCGATTGATTTAGAAGGTTGATTTGTTATACAAAGATGTTCATAGATTTGGATTAAATTGAAGGCTAATTTGGTGGTTGTAATGGCAATATTCTTTGATACTTAAATTGATTTTTAGTACCATATCAGCCTTGGAGGAGTTTGCTATATTTTTGTTAAGATTCGGATTTGATAAGCTGGCTGGAGCGTTTTAATGTGTTTTCAGTTGTATTGTTTTGTATTGGCTGGAAGATATAACTTTTCTTATTCTTTTTCGGAAAGATGGTTTGCAGTTCACAGAGATTCTAAATATGTTTACTTTCTTGCCTTATAAGTTTGCATTAACTTTGGAAGAAGGTTAATGAAAACCATGTTGTCCGAATTCTGGATATGTTCGCTGGAATTGGTTGAGTTTTATCAGTTTCAATGTTATTTTTGCATAGAAGGAAGATTTGAAGGCTGATTAGTGGTTTCAGAGTTTCAGATGGTATTATAATATCAGTATAGTTACAGAGTTTGCAGATTCTTGGTTTTAAGCTTTGATACAAGGCTGACATTTGGTTGTTGCGTGTCAAATCTAAAGGAAGATTCTGATATACAGATAGAAGGAGCGTGCTATGAGAAGTAAAGAAGAAAGAAAATGGCTTTATTAAAGTTTTGTTTTTGGAAATTATACCAAGGATGATTGGTGATGGTTATAAAGTAGAGGCAGTGTTTATCAGTTTTCTTCATTGTCTGTATGGAAGAATTAAGATTGGTGTTCAGATGGCCAGTTTTTGAATTTCAGAAGTAAAATTTTAAACTCTGCCGCATCAAGAGGTGAATGGATCCACCTTAAATGATTCATCTAGTCCGTAGCAAACGGCTACGGTAAAGACACCTCAAATCCGTTGATGGCTGAGGCTTTGCCAAAAAGCCTAAAAGGATGAATAGATCCATCTTTGGTCTATCTAGTCCGTAGTAACGGCTACGGTAAAGACTTTTCAAATCCGTTTTTGGCTGGTCACTTGCCTAAAGTGAACTTCGGGTGTGGAAAGTTGATACATAGCGACAAAGGATTTTTGAAGTATGAACTGATACGGCAAAGATTTGATGGAAAAATCATCAAGGCATTTGGAAGAATATAAGCTGGAGTCAAGAATGCAAATAGACCAAAACACTGTTTAAAGAGCAAATGAAATGCTTTGGTAGTTGGAATATCTGATGCTAACGTAAGTTTGGATAGGTTGGAACTGATGCGACAAAGGCTTTTTTTTTGCGAGCATGAAGACTGAAAATTTACAGTTTTAAGTTTTGGAAGATGCGTGTTTCTATAAGGTTTTTTTAATCCTTTTGAGACTCTTGTAATTCTATACTAGAAGGTCAGGTTTGACCCCTTTCTAGTATGGATCTTCTTTTCAATAAAATTTTTACTTTTGAATTTAAAAAAAACATTTTAAATGAAATTAATCACTATCAAATAGTAAAAGAATATAGTAAATATGTAGAAGAAATAAAAAATATTTTGAAAATCTCGAGTTCACCTTAAGAATAAAGGTGGAGCACTATCCCACTCTGAAAGCGTAAGAGTCGAGTATCCTCATCAATTGTATCAAAAATACACATCTATCATGAAAAGTACAGGGGTTACTAAGAATTACTAAGAAAATGAAGGTATCTAAATACTTCTAAGTAGTCAAGGAAAAAAATATATTATTTTAGAAATTCCATGAGATGATGAAAGTGATTCTACGACAAAAAGAATCTAGCATTTAGAAATAAAATGAGATGAAGTTGTACAATTAACTTATCCTTGATGAGACTTAATGATCTAACAGCGTGGTAAAAAAATCATATCCAAGCAAGCCAACACATATTTGCTAGCAAAACATATGGGATTGATGTGATCGATAGAGGGGGGGATGACTATCGATTATGTATTTGTGGATAAATCAGATTCGACACAGCGGAAATAAATAAGTCAAAAACACGGCTAACACCTTATTTTTACTTAGTTCGGAGTGTGTGACGGCTTCTACTCCAAGGCCCACGGTCCTTGACCGTTTTCGTTGGGCAATACTATAATTTATAAATGGAGTGCAAAAATAATGATTGATTACAGAAATAAAAATTATTACCAACGACACTTAAAGAAAGAATTTCGTTGTAGAAACGGCGTGTCGTCGATCTTGAACTTCTTGGGCACAGAGAACTTAAGCACGGAAGCTTTATCATTGAGATTTCGAGATCTTGAATTAATGTATGGAAGCAAGGAGGTGAAACCCCTTTTATACTGCTACTCGAGCGCCCGAGAGGCTATAGGGGCGCCCTCCACGTCACCGTTTCGACCTCATCGTTATCCGCAGACTCAGCCAAAACATTATCCCCTTATTGGGCGCCTGAAAGCACTGGGGCGCCTGGGAGCTGACGTGGCGCGTTCAACTAGCAACCGCTAACTCAACTTCACTAACCGCTGAGAAAACCCCTCTAGGGTGCCTGATAGGACTCAGGCCTCAGAGGACTTAGGCGCCTGGGTTCTCGGGCGCTTGAGACCTCTCAGGCGCCTGACTCACGGGTGCCTGAGTCCTCTCAAGTCTCAGGAGCTCCTGATCGTAGCCAGCTGATCCCTTAAGTCTGCAATCAAGGTTAGTCCAATAACAATAATAATATAGTGAATGCATGCATAAATGACAACTAGAGCTGTCTAGTTCTGACTTCGAATTTTAAATAAAATCCTAGGTCGAACCGACACCCACTGTTCCCTCTTCTGGGGAACCCATCCTCACCTACACTACTTCGGAGAAGTTATCTTTTGCCAACCGGCTCCTCCGATTGGACTTTTGCTCGGTCTCCGAAACTCCCGGATCTCGAGACGTTCGTACCTCGACCCATCTCTACTTCTGTCCGTAGTCCTTACTCGTGTAAATCTTCTGCCCGATCTTCTGGATCAGGTCTTCAGTACCCAGTCCCCGACCAGGACTTCATGCCCAATTCCTCGAGCCAGCTCTTTGTGCCCAACCCTCGGTCAATTCTTCGGTGCCCAGCCCTTGGCTAGGACTTCGTGCCCAGTCCTTGACTAGGACTTCGTGCTCAACTCTGCAGATCAAGACTTCATGCCTAAGTTAACTAGGACTTTCCTATACATTTAGCAAATTCATTAGATCACCACACAAACCTAACTTTGAACCCGTTGTCATTATCAAAATCAAGTTCGATCTGGTGCTTTCGGCACCAACAAAACCACAGTCGAATATCAATGTAAGAAAATGTGAGCTACCATCACTATAAAAAATTTTAAGAGTGTGAACCAATACAATTAGAGGATGCATGCAAGAACAAGATTGAAGAAAAATTTGAACTACTAGAAGGGCTATAGATTTACTTATGGTGGATAATTTGTACATTAACAATAAACAAAAATAGTGAATAATTGAAAGCCAACAACTCAAGCATTTGTATCCAACATGAATTTTGAGGTGTGTTACAAATAAGGGCAGCTAAAGCAAATATATGCAATCGAAATAATGAAGATAAATAAAATACAACCCGACCTAGAATCAGCTCCTTACATGTCGACCAAATGCACTTGATTGATGAGTCCAAAATAAATATTTGCAACCAGATAAGCACTACTAACTACTAAGATCCAACTTAGCAGCTAAATTTGTAATGAAAGAGAATTAAAGCACTAGACATGCAATAGAAGCTGAGTTCATAAGTATTAGGATTGAGAAAGATTATAAGATATACCTCCCATTACTATAAAATTTGTAAAAATTAGAAACTTCTTGAACTCGGATGGCTCACTGCTTGCAGTTGTGCCACCAGTAGTTTCCAGGTCACCTTCAGGAGTCTTAATGGAATCAATACTGGATAAACTAGAAGCTCTCGTAAGGCCTTCTTTTCTTGATCTCTACATTATATCCAGAAAGAGGTCTGACATATCAATTTTATGTTGTTCTACTAAACATTTTGCTTCTGGACTTGCCACCTTAGTATTTGGGAGATATTCCACATCAAAACTATACTTTGGTAAGGAAAGGTATTTAAGAAACCCAACGACAAAATAGCACAAGGGACCATAGTGTTTCTGGAACTTTTCAGAGAGTTTCAGGACTGCAGATGATTTGAACTCTAAAGCACAAACAGACATTTCAAAAATAAATTCAAACTTAATTTATACATTCAATTGGTCTTAGTTTTTTTCAGTCTGTATACGAATGAAAATGACAATACATATTAACTAATGGAGATGCTAACAACTGATCCTCCACAAAAGTTTTGGCTTCATATAGAATGTTCTCAAGTGATGAATCTATGATTATTATTATAGCTGAACGATCCTTCCACATAATATATTGGACAAATGCTTTTCAATTTATTATGTTGAAGACTAGGCAGAGAGCTATAAGCCATATATATAATTTTGGTTTGAATCAATAACGTCCCTGAGATCTGCAACGGATCAACTCAAGAACCACATGAGCAACAACAAATGTATAATAAGCATTGTGCATAAACATGTATGTGCATGCCAATCATATGTTGCAACCATAGTTTAATCAAATGCAGCAAGCACAATCAATTACAATGATGTATCATATGCAAATGACACAATGTCATGTGTCACTCCCTATCACCAGTAATGCTCCCAACAGAACGCATCTGTACGACCGAGTGGGAAGCACAATAACAACTATACGCACACTAACTACTGCTACACTGGGCAACTAGGTGGACAGGATGCAGAAAGCCTAGCACCTATGGCTCAATACCCTTAGCACCTATGGGGACCCCTAGCACCTGTGGGTGTCAACTGTCTGCACACAACTCTAGCAATCACTACCCCTGAGTGGCCGAGTGCGATACAATAGACCAATTGCCCACACTCTAACTACCACTACTCCTGAGTGGTACCAGAGTGTGACAGAAAATATGACTAACGATCTGTCTCAACTACAAGGGAGTCAAGGGTCAGTAGCTATGCAATAGTGCAAGGATAATGCATGATACTAATGCACATATCTCAAATCAGATCATCATCCATACAAACAATATGATATGCACAAGCTATAACAGATAACATGATCTATTAGTCATGCCAAACAAGTATATAGGAAGGGTACAACCAGGTATCATGATATATCATTATGCCATGATGCAAGATACAAGTATCCGTGACTCAACACATGTAAACTCAGGTACATCCAGAATCATGATCTATCAATGACATAACTATCGGTACGGAAAGACCCAACATGTATCTACTAACCATCATATACCATAACTGATAACACCACTAGCCTACATCACATGTGTATACCTTACAAATGATGGGTAGTCAAGATGAGTCCTCCTATAGTACACCATACCCACATATATATTTCCATATATACATAATCCACATGATAACTCCTATCGTAACATACCGTACACATGTGCACACTACAACACATGTATGATCAACATGATAACACCTAACATATACTAGTGTGTAACACTACAGAATATAGAAAGCTAAACATGAGACTGTATGAACATAATTACAACATCTCTAGGATCAAGCACTTAAGTATTAAGCACGGGATAGTAAAATACAAGTGGAGTCAAGGTAAAATAACCTAATCCATAATAAGCATCCATGCACTAAGGTAAAATAAACTACAGAGATCAAGGAAGAAATACCTACTTTTCATGTAGATCGTGTCAATTGTCTTCAAGCCCATGAGATTATCTCTAGCTCGAATCCTATCAATATAGGATACGAAGCAAAACTAAGGATCTATAATCAATGTATCGTCCTATTAATTAATTAATCAACATATTAATTAATTAATTACCTTCTTGATTAATCTCAAATTATTAATTAGCATTCAATATCCAATTCATCAATCAAATTAGAGCTAAGCCAACCCTAGCTCTAATTAATTCATCCTTTCCCTTGGATTAGGTTCAACCATCAATTAACCCTTAGATTCAATCATTAATATCTCTATCAATCATATCAACAAGTAATCATAGTTTTTAATCCATACCATGATTTAATCATCATCAACCTATCAAACCTTAAATATCACAATTGATTTCTCAATCTACCAATAAATCACATTAATTAACCTGCTAATAGTTAATCAATTATCCTCTTAATTAATTACCATTCACCACTTAAGCCAATGTTAATTATTTCCATCACACTCTAATTAACTAAGTTAACCATGTGATAAATCCATACCTTAATTAATCGATTGATTAACCTACTAAATCACAAATTCAACATATTAATCACTTCCAAAATTAATTATCCATATCAACAGATTCATCAATAATCATTAATTAAATAAACCAATGATCAATTCATAATTCTAATCACAATAACAAATTCATATAATGATCATCCAATCGAATTCCACTAATCAAGTAAATCTATAATTTCAATATCTCTTATCAATTATTGATTTATCATTGATCCCGGCCTAGCTTACGAGCCGTTTGATCGGCCTGCCTGGCACCACCTAAGGCCAAGTCAGACTTGCCACCTGCGGGTAGACGGATGCGGAGACTGGGGTAAGAATACTAGGGCTTACTCGGCCCAAGGCACCCGACTGAGCCGGTGGCAAGGTGCACTCCGATCCGAGTCCCCGAGCTGGACGCCGAGTGTCCGACCCCGTCCGACACCCAAGATACCTGTGTTGGAGGTCCCGAGCCCAGAGCCTGTCGGTCATCCCTCGCATAGTCCTAATCGACGCTCGCACAGTAGTTTATTCATGTGACTCGGACTTAAGCTGATCGACCACATCCGAGCCCTCCCTGACTCGGAGAATGCTTCTGAGACACTCGAGGAGGATACTCAAGGAACCCGGGGTCACTCGGGTCGGCAAGTCGGCAATCTACCCCAAAATCTGTCCTTACGACACCCACTCCCTGACATCGCATTTATGACCGGGGTACGGGGGTCGGCGCAACCCTTGCCTTTTTATAACGCACGTCGTAGGCATCCCGTCAACACCATACTTCTGACCTACCCGAGCACCCCGCCCCACTTCGTCATTTAATGCGTCAGAATGAGCGGCGCCGCTCGGCGCCATCCCTTGAGCTGACAGCGCCCATACCCCTGTCTCGATCGGGTACAAAAGGATGACTGATATAGACAGGGGTTGTCAGCTCCCTCGGCTATATAAGCCCCTCCCTTCTTCATGCCGCAGGTATGTGCAATCGTGTTTTCAGCCACCGTTCTTTACTTTGCCTTGCTCTTGCGGAGACTGACTTGACCGTCGGAGGGCCTTGCCGGGGATTTTTCCCTGCGGATTTGCTAACAGTCATTTTCTTGCAGATCGGCGTCAGCACCGGAGTCGGCGTCCATAGCTCGTGACACTCAGGGGACTACTCCGCTCTTGGGGACTCCACCTCACTCGGCGACAGGATCAAATTTGGCGCTAGAAGGAGGGACTCTCTGCCTGATCGGGAGTGCAAGATGGAGGATCCCAACCGAGTCATGATGACTGTTACGCCCGAGGAGTACGAGCTCTTGATGGCCGCCCGGGCTCAGAGAACCTCCTAGAGGTTGTCGCAAGCTGGTAGCCCAGCAGCTCGATTTCTCGAGCCATCGGTACCTGACCCCTCAGGAGGTCAAGGAAAGGGTGCCCGATCTGAAGGGGGCTCGGACCCCTTCCCCGCAGCTTTCTACCGAGGTCGGGACGACGAGGTTGATCCTATGCCAGTCGAGGCGTCCGCGTCTAGTCAGACGCACAGGCCACGTCTCGATAAGGGAAAGGCCCCAGCCGACTTATCGCCAGCCGCCCTGGTACGTAACCCCTTCTCCTCTTGGATCCTAGAGGACCCGGTTCCCAAGCATCTCAGGTTCTTCACCATACGTAAGTATGTTGGAGCGACCGATCCCGAAGAGCACCTGATGAAATTCGAGAGTGCGGCATTGCTGCACCAGTACCCCGAGGGCGTGAAGTGCCGAGCCTTCTTGACCACGCTCTCGGGACCAGCTTAACGGTGACTCCCCAATGGGTTGGTATCGAGCTTCGAGAAGCTCAGGAGGGCGCTCCTCCAACACTTCGCTAGCAGTCGGAGGCATCATAAGACTAGCCTCAACCTGTTCGCATTGAAGTAGGGTCCGAAGGAATCGCTTCGAGCCTACATCAAGAGGTTTAATGGAGTGGCACTGGACGTGCCGACCGCCACACCCGAGGTGTTGATCAGCGCCTTCTCCCAAGGACTGCAGGAGGGAGAGTTCTTCTGGTTGATGATCAGAAAGCCGCCGAAGGACTTTGACAGCCTGCTTGGGAAGGCCGTCAAGTATATTAATGTGAAGGAAGCACAAGCCGCTCGGAAGAAGGAAGGAAGTGGCTAACACACCAGCCCCAAACCCGGCGTAGAATAGTCGACCCCCAGGCGGACCCATCCGCAGCCCGCCGGGGGGGGGGGGGCGATCCGACAGGGATGGAGCACAGGCACGTACAACAAGTGGCTCAGGGATGCCTGCCGACCCGCTGGAGGCCTTATTGTGCCTTCCAGCAGAGCCATACGCACGACACGGAGGAGTGCCGATAAATTGGGAGAGGTCGGGCTCCTACCCCTAGAGGAAGGGGGCAGTTGGCAGCCCCCGGACGAGGCTCAGGCAGGGGAGGTCCAACCGCCACACCCACGGTCGAAGAACCCAGGCGAAACCCCCCGACAACCCGCAACTTGTTTCCACCAGAGGAGCGGACCGAGTCCGAGGAAATGGACGAGGCGCAAGCTAACCGACAAAACGCTGTCCGAGGAGTACACGTAATCTCGGACGAGACTATCGGGGAGATTCCAATCGAGCCCGGAAAGCACAAATACGCCGACTTGAAATTCACCAGGTCGGCACGAGCGCCGCTCAGGCGTATGGGCCCCAGATCAACTTAGGGCCCCAGGATCTACGAGGACTGGAAGTCCCACACGACGATGCCTTGGTTGTCACCGCTGTGATTGCCAACTACCAGGCCCACCGAACCATAGTGGACACGGGCAGCTCGGTCAACATACTATATAAGAAAGCCTTCGACCAGCTGCAGATCGAGCCATCCCAACTGGAGTTGGTGGTCACCCCGCAGTTCGGATTCACAGGGAACCAAGTGCAACCAAATGGTCAGATTCGCCTGGCCATTTCCTTGGGCGAGGAGCCACTAAAGAGGACCAGATGGTCCACCTTTCTAATAGTGGACGCTCCTTCGGCCTATAACGCAATACTGGGCCGACCGACCCTCAACGAGTTCCGGGCAGTCACCTCGACTTTCTACCTCAAAATCAAGTTACTGGTAGGGGACCAGGTCGGGGAAGTTAAAGGAGATCAAAGAGTCGCCCGGAGGTGCTACGTGGAAGATGTCCGGGTGGAAAGTCAGAAGGTCCAACGCACTTTCCCTGACTGTAATATGGTGCAAGCTTCTCCTTGGGTCGAGCTGCACGACGACAAGGAAGAGGTCCAGTTGCTTCCCGACCGGGAGGAAGCCCGAGTCAAGATAGTCGTCGGCTTGCCGTGTGAGCTGAAGGAGCCGTTGCTAGAGTGCCTGACCAGGAACCAAGATGTGTTCGCCTGGTCGATAAAGGAGCTGAAGGGGCTCCAACTAGAGGTGGCCGAGCACCACCTTCACGTCTACCCTAACGCTCGGCCAGTCAAGCAGAGAAAGTGGGACTTCAGCACGGAGCATAATAAGGTGATCCAGGCGGAGGTTGAGAAATTGTTGGAAGCCGGGCACATCCGAGAAGTCCAATTCCCGACCTGGCTAGCCAATGTAGTCCTGGTAGCCAAGCCCGACAATAAATGGAGAGTGTGCATCGACTTCCGAGACCTCAACCGAGCGTGCCCGAAGGACTGCTACCCCCTACCTCTGATCGACCAGATGGTGGATTCAACAGCAAGGAGCGAGCTCATCTCCATGCTGGACGCCTACCAAGGATATCACTAAGTGCCCTTGGCAGCGGAGGACCAAGAGAAAGTGAGCTTCATCACGGCTGGCGGCACGTACTGCTACACGGTCATGCCGTTCGGGCTGAAGAACGTCGGAGCCACCTACCAGAGGATGATAAACAAAGTATTCCACACCCAGATCAGCCGAAACATTGAGGTATATGTGGACGACATTCTAATCAAATCAAGCCGAGCGGCAGATCTGGTGGCAGATGTAGAAGAGACCTGTCAGACCTTACGCAGGTACGGGCTCAAACTAAATCCCGCAAAATCTTTTTGGAGCCCAAAGAGGCAAATTCCTCAGATACATAGTTACCAAGAGAGGCATAGAGGCCAACCCGAGCAAGGTCAAGGCTCTGCTCGATATGCCCCCACCACGGAACCTTCGAGAGGCGCAAAGCCTCACCAGGCGCATTACGACACTATCCCGCTTCATATCCCGGTCTGCCGAGCGGGGGTTGCCCTTCTTCAAGACTCTCCGACGAGCCACTAAGTTCCAGTGGGACGCTGACTATGACAAGGCGTTCGAATAGTTAAAAGTGTACCTGGCCTAGTTGCCAGTATTGGCCAAGTCTGAGATAGGAGAAGTGTTGTCGGTGTATTTGGCTGCCTCAACCGAGTCGATCAGCATGGTCTTGGTTAGGTAGGAGGGGGTCGAGCAGTAGCCCGTATACTTTTTCGCCCATTTACTGAAAGGTGCCGAGTGTCGATATACGACACTCGAGAAGTTGGCTTATGCTCTGTTATTAGCCGCCCGAAGGCTTCGGCCTTATTTCCTGGCACATCCGATCGTAGTCCTCACCAACAGCAACCTAGGGCGAGTAGCTTCAAACCCTGAGGCATCAGGGCGACTGATTAAGTGGACGATCGAGCTAAGTGAGTATGATATCCAATATCAAGCTCGGCCAGCCATCAAGGCACAAGCCCTGGCCGATTTCCTAAGCGAGCTGCACTCAGAGAAGGTTGAAGAAGCTTGGCAAATCTACGTAGATGGCTCGTCAGCTCGGCAGGGCAGTGGGATAGGAGTACTGATGGTCTCGCCAAGGGAAGAACAGTTGCACCTGTCGGTCAGATTGGAATACCGAGCCACCAATAACGAAGTCGAGTACGAGACCCTCATTGCGGGATTGCAAGCAGCTAAGCATGTGGGTGCCACTCGGGTCATGCTATACTCAGATTCGCAATTAGCCACCCAGCAACTCACCTGTCAGTTTGAAGTCAACAACAACCGGTTGCAAGCTTTCGTGGAAGCCTACGAGAAATTAAAAGTCGGCTTCCGGGAGGTCCAGCTATAGAAAATCCCCAGAGAAAGTAGCCTACGGGCAGACGAGTTGGCCAAGTTGGCTAGCTCGGTAGGCTCTTGGCTGCTTCCTCAGCCAAGCAGTCAAGCAATGATGGTGATACATATAGAGCAGCGGGCTGAGCTGGAGCTCGAGATAGACTAGAGAGCCCTACTCATCGCCTATCTCACAAACGGGAATCTCCCGACCGATCGGGAGGAGGCCTGACTCCTGAGGAAGCGGGCAACCCAGTACTCCCTAGTCGGGGATGCACTATACAAAAGATCCTTCGCCCGACCCTACTCAAATGCTTGGGTGAGGAAGATGTAGTCTATGTGCTGAGATAGATACACATGGGGGTTTGTGGGAGCCACACGGGGGCTCGGGTCATGGCCCGAAAGGCATTACTGATCGGATATTATTGGCCAACCCTGCAGAAGGAAGCTGACAGAATGGTCTCGACATGCTTGTCTTGCCAAAAGCATCACAATCTCCCTCACCGCCCCGTGGAAATGATGAAGGCGTCGGCGGTCTCCTGCCCGTTTGACCAATGGGGCATGGATATAGTAGGGTCATTCTCGACCGCTGTGGCTCAAAAGAGGTTCTTGCTGGTGGCGGTTGATTATTTCTCCAAGTGGATAGAAGCTGAGGCCCTGGCCCATATCACAGAGCAGGCGGTGATCATGTTCATGTGGCAGAACATCCTGTGCCGCTATGGGATTCCTCACAGGCTCGTCTCGGACAATGGAAGGCAATTCCAAGGTCGGAAAATACAAGAATGGTGCTCAACCTACGGCATTCAGCAGGCCTTCACCTCTGTGGCATACCCGTAGAGGAACGGTAAGCAGAGGTGGCCAATCGGGAGATCCTGAGGGGCTTGAAGACCAAGCTGGACCATGCAGGAGGAACCTGGGTAGACGAACTGCCGAGTGTCCTATGGGCTCAACGGACCACGCCGAGGGAAGCTACAGGCCACACACCATTTCAGCTGGTATATGGAAGTGAGGCCGTAGTGCCTGTAGAGGTCGGGTGCGAGTCCGACCGACGAAAAGCTTATGATGGAGATAACTCGAAAAGAAGGCGGTTGGAGCTGGATTTGGTCGAAGAGATTCGAGAGAGTGCAGCCGCTCGGATGTTTGCCTATCGCCAAAGAATGAAGTAGAGATATAATCGCAGGGTGTTGCCTAGGGCCTTCAAGGTCGGCGACCTCGTGTGGAAGAGAATAAAGCCGGTCGGGAATGTCAGCAAGCTAGAGCCTCAATGGGGAGGGCCCTTCAAGGTCATCCAGAAATTGGCCTCAGGAGCATATTACTTGGAGAATGAGCAAGGGATAAAGCTGGACCGGCCTTGGAGTGCTATCCATCTCCAGCCATATCAAGAGGCAGAATGAGAGCTTGTAATACAAGTATGGTTCACTACTGCAATGATAGTGAAAAAATGGGGTTCTTGGGTAACTTGCAGGCGCCCCAGACTCTCGCATCCGAGCAAGTTAGAAGCGGGCATGCTCCCGCGCACCCCTCGGTTCGGCCCCTGGTCCGGACGCGTGGCGACCCACGCTCCCTGGGATTCAGCTGACCGAGTGTCCAGACTCTCGCCTCCGAGCGAGTTATAAGCGGGCATGCTGCCGCGCACCCCTCGGTTCGGCCCCCGGTCCGGACGCGTGGCGACCCATGTTCCCTGGGATTCAGTTGACCGAGTGTCCAGGCTCTCGCCTCCGAGCGAGTTATAAGCGGGCATGCTCCCGCGCACCCCTCGGTTCGGACCCCCGGTCCGGACGCATGGTGACCCACACTCCCTGGGATTCAGCCGACCGAGTGTCCAGACTCTCGCCTCCGAGCGAGTTATAAGCGGGCATGCTCCCGCGCACCCCTCGGTTCGACCCCCGGTTCGGACGCGTGGCGACCCACACTCCCTGGGATTCAGCTGACCGAGTGTCCAGACTCTCGCCTCTGAGCGAGTTATAAGAGGGCATGCTCCCGCGCACCCCTCGCTTGAACCCCCAGTCCGGATGCGTGACGACCCACGCTCCCTGGGATTTGGCCAACTAAGCATCCCAGCTCTAAGCCTTCTGCGCAAATAACATTCTACTTGGCTCGCCCCCCCCGCCCCCAGTGAATGCGTGGCGACCTACGCTCCCCAGGATCAAGCTGATCAAGTGTGCGAACCTTGTTCCCTGAGTGGGCAACGGTATACTGAGTCGATCGCTTTATAGCCCCCGCTCCTTAAACAGAAGCCAATCGTGAAAGGCTAAGTCCCACTAAGTGGGTAAATGGCTTAGGGGCTAGTCCCTAGCCTTAATTAATTCAAGGTTTCGCGTCCTTTGGTCGAGTTAGCCAGGCCCACTCCACTGAGGAAAGAAGAGAAAGGGGCTCAAGTGTAGGTCCGAGTGATCGACACTTAGACTAAAAAATTAGCAAACACACTTGACAAAGCTTAAGTGAAATGAGAGTTTCATTAAAAGTAATTGCAATACAAGAGGAGGCTGAGCCTCTATAAGGAAAAACAAAAAAAAAAAGAGAAAGAAATAGCAAAAAATCCGACCCTCACTTGAAGGGTGGGAAAACATTTTCCATTCCATGGGTCAGCCCCGCCAGCTTGACGGTGTTGGCCGGAAGGTCGGGCGGAAGGTGCCCGCCCTGCTTAAGCTGCTCGAGGGTATTGAGCAGTTGCTGCTTAAGTATAGGGTGGAGCCTCCCCGACAGCTACTCACAAATCTCGGGAGTTGATATATTCAACCCTCCGAGAATCCCATCAAGCAGCCTCCCCCGCCTTGTACGCTCGAAGCTCCTCGAGCTCTGACTTGGCCGCTTCCAGCTCTGCCTGTCCAACCTCCCAGGTAGCCTGCTGCCCTTGGAGTCGACTCAGCTCCGCCGCTTGCGCGTTCAGCTCCTCGTCCCGAGTGGCCAGTTGGGTCGTCAGAGTTGCGTTCTTTTCCGCTTGGGACGACAGCGGCTGGTCCTTGGTAGTCAAATCGTCCTTGGCAGTCGCCAACTCGTCCCGAGCCTGATCTTCAAGGACCCAGGCCTTTCGTTCTAAGTATTCTAAATTTGAGATTCGGTGGTGCGCCTGGTCCACGACCGTATCCGTTGAGTCGAGCTGCGCCCGGGTGCCCTCGAGCTACTCCTCCGAGCAGGCCAAGCGGTCTTGCACGGCCAAAACTTCCGCCCGCAATCCGCTCAGGGTCTCCTCGTTGGACACCAACAGCGCATGTCGGAACCGAGTCTCCAGCCTTGCAATTCGGCACTCCGCTTGGTGCTGAGCCAGGGTATGAGCTATAAAGGACACGACAGACTGTAGGCCGAGCCGAAGAGCTGCAAACCATAAATAAAGCTCAGTATCAAGGCAAGAATAAGTAAAGGGAAGAGAATAGAAAATTGAGATCAGACTTACCTGACTAGCCTCGGAGAGGAATGCATTGGCTCGGCTGGTCGGGCCCCGGTAGTTAGCCTCCGGAGGCCTGGTAGAAATGGTCTCCCAGGGGACCGTATAGATGACCTCCTGGGCCCTCTCGGTCGGCTCATCGGTCGGCCTCTCGTGGCTGTGGTGGAGACGGCGCGCGAGGGCATGACCAAGTACAGGGGCGCGGAGGTACTTGATGTACCCGCCCCCTGAGCCAGTTCTTCAGTCGGAGGGGGAGGAAGATCCCCTGAGCCGGCGGCGCTGGGGCACTTGAAGGGCCAGCCTGACTTGGAGTCGGGATGAGGGCTGGAGGTCGGGACGCGCCTTCTTCTTTTTCTTCTGGGGGAGGAGCACTGGTTGAGGCTCCGGCCCGGGGAGCGGCCGAGGGCGCGACCGCTGACTCGGCGGACGATCCCTCCAGCGCCTAGTAACCAGAGGCGCGTCGTCCACGTCAATCGGCTCGGGATCCGTGGCTGGTGTGGCTCCGTTGCCGAAAGAGGAAGTTAGGTTGGCGGGGGACACAGCGAGCGGAGCTGCCTCTCGCTGAGCCAGCTGCTCGCCAACTCGGGATTCCAGTTCGGCATCGTCCATGCCGAACCCCTCCTCGAGGACAGCCGCCAGCATCATGTTCGCTGCAAAATAATAAAAGTTTAGTTAGCCTAAAATGTTCGAAGGACGGAGAGGAAGGCTTACCGAGTGATCGGGGACGGCGGAATGACACTTGGCTGAGGCCGAACACGTACAGAATCCCCTCGCTGAGCAGTTGGCCCCCGTGGAAATGTCGGCCCCGATCTTGGACAGGGCCGACTGATAGGAAGGGAGAGTTCGGTAATTTTTGAGAAGAGGGGGAGGTGGAGGAAGATCTGAGATCTAGGTCGTGGGCCAGCTCGGGGTCGGGTGGTATTGATAAAGAAATAACGCTCCTTCCAACCCTTGTTAGAGGTTGGAAGTTTCGACAAAAAGGAGGTCTTAGCTCGGGTCTGGAAGAAGAAATCGCCGGCTCCTGCCTCTTAGGATAGAAAAAGTAATAGAAAATCTCAGGCTCAAGGGGAATCTTGTATAGGGTGAAAATGATGATCGAGCCGCACATCAGACGGATGCGTTCGGGGCGAGCTGAGAAAGAGGGATCTGGAAAAAGCGACAAACCGAGGAGATAAAGGGTGGATAGGAAAATGAAGTCCGGCGTGGAGGTGGTCCTGGGAAGTCATTATGAAACTAAGGGGGCAGTCTCGGGATGGTCGGTTGGGTCGGGTAGGCAGATTTGGTAGTCAGAAGAAATGCGATATTCAGCTCGGATTTGATCTAGATCATGGTGGTGGAGCTCGGACACCATGGTAGTGTATGACGGGTCCGAGGGGGAAGAGGGAGAGTCCATGGGTAAGGGAGAAGGCGAGAGGTCGAGTGAAAAAGGAAAAAAGGCCGAAGGAAAGAAGAGCGACTAAAAAGGAAAAAGTACCGAGTGAGAAGGAGAACTAACCGAGAGACAAAGGGCTCGTCGGAGAAGATGACCGGAAAGAGGATGTCGCGGAACCCTAGCAGAGCGCGTAGCGGTAGCAAGACGGCGTCGGAGTGAAAAGCGATGGTAAAAACGGGGGGGGGGGGGGGGGGGGGTAAAGCCCTA
>JAGFNQ010005821.1:29662-324909 GCA_024364735.1 Boesenbergia rotunda
CAGCGCTTTTACCTTTATGTGCAGATTTTGTTTGCTTACCCATTTGACACGCATAACATAATTTATCTTTTCCATACTTGATGCTTGGTAAGCCTCGAATTAGTCCCTTGTTGGCCAACTTCCAGATGTTCTTCATGTTCACATGTGCTAGCCTCCGGTGCCAAAGTGTGGACTCTTCTTCTTTTGACATGAAACACTTAGTAAAAGCATTAGTAGCACTTTTAAATGAAACCTAATAAATATTGTCTACTCTTCCTCCTACTAGTACCGTGTCCAAGGTGCCATTTTGTCTAACTAGACATTGACTTGGTTGGAAGTCAATTGTGTAACCCGTGTCACACAATTAACTGACACTTAGGAGATTAAACTTCATCCCCTTGACTAGAAGGATATTTGAGATTCTAAGACATTCGGATATTTGAATGTCTCCTATTCCTATGACCTTAAGACTACCATTGTTACCAAATGATACATTACCTCTACTCTTCTTGTGAAATGTGGTAAACAATGATCTATCCCTGGTCATGTGTTTGGAGTATCCACTATCAACAAACCAAGTTGATAGATGCTCCCCCTCAATCATAACCTACACAATTCGAAAAATAGAAGTCTTAGGTACCCAAACCTTGGGACCTAAAGCATCAACTAAACATGACTTAGGCACCCATGCCTTGACAACTTTCTTTTGAGTCTTGGGTGTCCTAGATTGTCTCATGTCAGTCCTAGACATGAGAGATACAAATGAGGGTTCCTTAGGGCGATAACCAATACCGGCCCTATTGTAAACTGCTCTTTGGGCATTTAGAATCATATCTAGGGTCTTGGAGCTATTTGAGAATTTTCCAAGAATATTCTTGAGCTTCTCAACTTCACTCTTCAATGATTGGTTTTCCTCTACTAACACATTATCATGCAAATCACTGATTTCCTCAACCTTAGAGGATTTCAAGCTTACAATCTCATATTTCAAAGATTTAATTTCATCTTCTAGTAATTCAACATGCAAGTCATCAATGTTATCATCCCTAGAAGCTTTCAATTGATCAATTTCTAATTGCAATGCTTTAACTTTGTTTTTGGATTTTTTTAAGCATACTAGTTAAACATGCAATTGCTCTATAGCATTTTTCAAAATCGGGAGAAGTTACCTCTTCATCATCCGAAGATGATGAAGCCGCATTTGAGGAGCTTGAAGATTCATCACTGCTCTCCTCTCCAAGAGCCATGAGAGCCACTTGCCTTGTGCTCTTCTCCTCCTTCTCATCATCGGATGAACTAGAGGATGACTCATCCCAAGAAGCCTTCAAAGCTTTCTTCTTCCTCTTGGATTTTTCTTCTTTTCTTTTGGGTTTCTCCTCCTTCTTAAGCTTCGGACATTCATTCTTGAAATGCCCTTTCCTACCACACTCAAAGCAAGATGCATTATTCTTATCAAGCTTGAATTCACTAGTGTTACCTCTCCTTTTGAAACGTCGGTCTCTTCGCATCATCCTGCTCACAAAGTTGGCCATTTCGGATGAAGAAGAGCCGCTGCCATCCTCCACGGAATTGGATTCGGATCAGGAAGAAGATGAAGATGATGAGACCTCCTTCTCCTTCTTCTTCTCCTTCTTCTTAGTGACTCGATCCCCTGCAACTAAGGCAATCCCCTTCTCCTTGGGGCCTTTGTTAGCCATTTCATGCAATTCCATCTCACAAAATAAATCATCTAACTTTACAATAGATAAATCCTTGGATACTTTGTAGGCATCCACCATGGATGACCACAAAGCATTCCTTGGAAATGCTTTCAAGACATACCTCACAAGGTCGCGATTCTCGACCTTTTCATCAATTGAATGAAGTCCATTAAGGACTTCCTTGAACCGGCTATGGAGCTCGCTTACCGACTCATTCTCCTTCATGGAGAGATTTTGAAGTTGATTGAGGAACAAGTCCCTCTTTGCAATCCTCGAGTCTCGGGTGCCTTCATGGAGCTCTATGAGTTTGTTCCACAAGTCTTTTGCACTTGTGAAGGGACCAACCTTGATGAGTTGGTCTTTGTTCATGCCACATTGTAGAGTGACAACCGCCTTCGCGTCGGCTTCAATCTTCCTTGTTTGTTCGGCAGTCCACCTCCATGACTCAAGTTCTTTGCCTTCATCATCCTTAGGAGGGATGAATCCCTCCTTCACCGCGAACCACGTATGGATATCCATCTTCAAATAGTATTCCATTTTTGATCTCCAATATTGGAAGTCGGCACCATCAAAGAATGGAGGTCGGGTGGTGGAGAAGCCTTCTCTCAATGCCATCTTGTTGAGAACTCTCGGTTGTTAAGCCGTAAATAGAGCACCAAGCTCTGATACCACTTGTTGGGAACGAGATGGCTAGAGAGGGGGGGGGGAGGGTGAATATAGCCAATCACTTCTTCTTAGAAGAGTTATCAAATTTCTGCACTTGAAGTTATTAATAGCACAACGGAAGTATGGGAAATCAAAACTTGCAGAAACTAAAACCAAAACCTAACTAGCAAGATTAGCAAGATCGCTAACAAGGAGATTTTACAAGGTTCGGGGATAACTTGCCCTAACTCCTTGGCGTGCCCTTAAGGTGGGCGATCCCTTGATCGTCGGCAGATCAAGCCCCGGTGATCACCGGCTATGAAGCAACCTCCTTCTCGGTGGAGAAACCTCCCCACAGTGTGTTTCAAACAATGATATAGAATGAGCACAAAGAAACAACAAGAAGGATCTTACTCAACCACTTAGCAAGGACAAAAACACAGCAAGCTTCCCTGAGCTCCACCCAGTGGCGATCTCACGCAGAACCCTTCTCCGTGTCTTCCCACTGTCGGACTCCAAGCCTCTTGTTTTCTCCTTCAAGCGCTCAAGTATGATGATTGCTTCTCAATAGCTTGCTCAGAATGATTGAAGAACTCAAGAACAGCAAGCTTAATCTGGAGCAAAAACAAAACGCAGGAACTCAAGAGCACAAGCCTCTGTTTCTGAACACTACATCTCTCGTTCCTTTTGTTTCTCCGCTAAGCAACAGATGATCTCATCTCCAGCAGCCTACAGCTGCCTCACTGCCAACGCGCCAGCTACACTGAACCCTAACTGAACTTCCTGAGCTCCCTCAGCCAAGCTTCAGTCAGCAGCTTCAGTCCTGCATCCAGCCGTTGCAACCTGTGTGGAGAAAGGGACAAACCTGCTCCAAGGAAAGCTCTCTTTGACTTCTCCTTGAGTGTTTGAATCCTCCCTTGTCACCTGAAACTTAATCAGAGTATTAGAGCAGCAGATCAAACAGCATATCAAATATCAGAGGAAAGTGGCAGCGAATCGGTTGTGTTCAGACGCGATCAGAGCGTCTGACAATGCAATTTGAATTAAAGTGATCGATCACCGGACCGATCAGAGAGCCTCCTGATTGGTCACCAGACCGATCAGGCTGGTTCCAGACCAATCAGGCTCCGTCCTGATCGATCCCCAACGCTCAATCAGAAATCGCGATTTCTTTGAGATTCTCCTGGACCGATCACCAGACCGATCCCAGGTCGTGGATCGTTCACCGGACTGATCCACCCTTATATGAGGCGATTTTTGAGTTTCGCAGGCTAATCCTTTTAATCAGTCAACTGACCGACCAGGGATCTTCCTGATCGGTCAGCAGTCCGATCAGGTCATCCCCAGACCGATCAGGCTTCGTCCTGATCGATCTTAGTGAGGAGCCCGCGAAGCTGGATCGTTCAACAGAACGATCTGCACAGTGATCCTGATCGGTCAACAGACAGATCAGAAGCAGTTCAGCAAGGGAACTCAACCTCACTGCTTGCTCCCTGATCGGTCACCAGACCAATCAGGAGCTAGTTAATGGGTGAAACGCAGCACAGTAGGTTCCCAACCTCACTATGTGCTCCCTGATCGGTCGCCCGACAGATCAGTCATCTTTGAATCGGTCACCCGACCGATCCACGTAGGAGCAGCGTGCCAAAATCCCTGATCGATCACCAGACCAATCCAGGGACTCAAACTCAGCCCTCCAAGCTAATTTTCCATCCACCTTAGCCCTCCATGCTAAGGATTTTCTATCTAACCCTCCAAGTTGGGAATTTGCACATAACCCTCCAAGTTAGGACTTTTCACCTAGCCCTCCAAGCTAGGACTTTTCACCCAACCCTTCCGAGTTAGAACTTCATCCAACCTAGCCCTCCAAGCTAGGCACCTGACCCTCCAAGCCAGGACTTTTTCACCTAATTCTCCAGGATGGGAATTTGCACCTAACCCTTCAAGTTAGGACTTTTCACCTAGCCCTCCAAGCTAGGACTTTTCACCCAACCTTTCCGAATTAGGACTTTTCCAACACCTAGCCCTCCAAGCTAGGATTTTCCACACCTAACCCTCCAGGTTAGGATTTTCCAACACCTAGCCCTCCAGGCTAGAATCCTCCAAATCATGCCTAATCCTCGATCAGGACTTAATCATAATCATCATCATCATCAACCTAAACTAAAATCGTTGTCAACACCAAAACAACAATCAGGGCCAGACTGCATCAACAAAGTGGGCGCGAAAGCAACAGTCGAGGCTGCGGAGGAGGAGTCAGTCGAGTCGTAAGGGTCGAGTGCTGTGTGAATGTACTCGGGAATGGATTCAGCTAGGGACCAGTCGACTGCCCTGGGGGCACTCGACTGGTAGGTGGCTGGTGAGCTGGCAAATTCGAACGTTGGGAGTGTCAACGGTCGAATTTGGCTGGCACCAGTCGACTGGTAGCGAGAAATCAGCCCCGAGTCCTATTTAAAGAGGATGTCGTGGTGGCTGAGTTTCTTGACGAAACCTGCTTGGATAAAGCCGGTTAGTAGTCTATTGTGTTTACAAAGCGTCCGAGGTGTTGTGGTGAGGTTTCTCCACCTACAAGGAGCGACACATGATAGCCGGAGGTTATCTAGGGAGTGATCCACCGACGGATTCTTGGATTAGTCACCCGGCTGGGGTGGATACCAAGTAAATCATCGCTGTTAGCATTGGTTAGTATTGTTTTACTATTTTATTGTATATTCCGCTGTGCATACTAACCGTGTAGGAAGCAAAGGGGTTCGAAAAATGCTATTCACCCCCTCTAGCGGACACAAACGATCCTAAAGGGACTCCCATGCCAAGGGAAAGAAATATGTTAGGGTAGCATATGATTATGACAAGAAGGGGGAGTCCAAAAATGGCAAAGGGATGTCATTTAAAGGGAAAAAGGACTTAACCAAAGACGAGGTGTCTAAGGTTAAGAGTGTCAAGTTTGCAGGCCAAGAGTCACCGGTGGAACACCAATGTGGCCTAGTGATGGTTGAGTCACCTAGGGAGGTGGCTAGGGCTAAGAGCTCAAGGGGGAGCTCTAGGAGCCATTGGGATATATGGTGAATGGACCTTGGGAGGGGGTGCTCCTAGAGGTCTAGATGGACCATGGAGTGTGCCAAAAGAATTGGAGACGGACTTGAGTCTCAATTCTTGGGGTTTGGCACGGTGTTTTTAAGTTTCATGCATGGAAATATGACATTGGGGTCATATTACATGAAAATTGGTTTTTGGTGTGTAATTGCCATGTAAATCAATGCTAGGGACGCATTGTGGGATGACATGGGCAGAGGCATCAAGGGGAAACCAAAACTAGGACTTTTGGTTAAGGGTTGAGTGAACCTTTTTGCTAGTTTTTGGGTTTTGTGTCAAACTTGGGAATGGTGATAGATACATTTTGGAATGTATTTTTCCCAAGTAGATATTGGTACCATAAACCTCTCCACAAAATTTGGGAATTTTTGAAGATTTGTGAAATTTTTGGCGCATTTCTGAATTTCGTCAGAAATGTTGGAATTTCAGACTTTCAGAGTATCAGTCTGTTGGTGCAATCTTGGTTAGGTCAGAGTTGACCTAGTTTGACAAAGCTCGGGTGAGCTTGAGGTCGTATGTTTCGATGTTTGACATTGATGTTTGTATGTGACAATAATGTTTGAATGTCGTAGGAAGTCAAGTGAGTCAAGGTTGACTGGAGGCTTGACGGGAAAAGACCTAGCGGGACTAGGCACACCTAGTAGGACTAGGTGAAGTCCAGGTAGATCGGGGAGATCATACGCTGGCACTGCAAAAGACCTAGTGGGACTAGGCACACCTAGTGGGACTAGGTGAAGTCCAAGTAGATCGGGGAGATCGTACGCTGGCAAGGCAAAAGACCTAGTGGGACTAGGCACACCTAGTGGGACTAGGTGAAGTCCAGGTAGATCGGGGAGATCGTACGCTGGCATGGGAAAAGACCTAGTGGGACTAGGTGAAGTCCAGATGGATCCGGGAGATCGCATGCTGGCAAGGTGGAAGTCTACCGAGAGACTAGACCTAACTCGAGGGTTAGGCGAATCTGGTTGGGAACCAGGGTAAGTCCGAGCTGGGAGCTAGGCAGGAGAAATCCAAGTTGGTCAACGGGGTTGACCAGACACTTGGTAGGGGATCCTAGACTTGTGGAGACAAGTTAGGTTGGACTCAATCAATTGGGTGATCGATTGGGTAGCTGAATTGATTAGGGAAGTTTTATGCAAGAGGATAGAAGGTAGCTGAATCGATTGGGTAATCGATTCAGCCTTCCTTAATCGATTGGTCAATCGATTAAGGTGTCTCTTGATCGATTGGGGTAATCGATCACAGGGTTTGCGCGAGAGAACAGAGAAGCTCTGAATCGATTGGGTAATCGATTCAGGGCACGGGTAATCGATTGGCTAATCGATTACCGTTCGAAAACTAGCCGTTGAACGAATAAATCCTACGTGGTAATCGATTACCAAACCCTAGGCGTCGGGTATAAGGGTTTTCGCGCAGGTCTTTGGCTGTAGAACTTCTCCTCTTCTTCTCCAACTACATTGCCATTGTTGATGCAGTCTGGCCCGGTTGTTGTTTTGGTGTTTGACAATGATTTAAGTTTGGTTGAGCGAATTCGGGTTAAAGTCCTGGTCGGGGACTGGGCATGAAATCCCGGTGAGTGAAGCCGGGTCCTGGTGAGTGAAGCCAGGTGATGGAAATCCCGGTGAGTGAAGCCGGGTCCTGGTGAGTGAAGCCAGGTGATGAAAATCCTGGTGAGTGAAGCCGGGTTCTGGTGAGTGAAGCCAGGTGTTGAAAATCCCGATGAGTGATGCCGGGTCCTGGTGAGTGAAGCCAGGTATTGGAAAAGTCCTAGTTCGGAAGGGTTGGGTGAAAAGTCCTAGCTTGGAGGGCTAGGTGAAAAGTCCTAACTTGGAGGGTTAGGTGCAAATTCCCATCCTGGAGAATTAGGTGAAAAAGTCCTGGCTTGGAGGGTCAGGTGCCTAGCTTGGAGGGCTAGGTTGGATGATGTTCTAACTCGGAAGAGTTGGGTGAAAAGTCCTAGCTTGGAGGGCTAGGTGAAAAGTCCTAGCTTGGAGGGCTAGGTGAAAAGTCCTAACTTGGAGGGTTAGGTGCAAATTCCCAACTTGGAGAGTTAGATGGAAAAATCCTTAGCTTGGAGGGTTAAGGTGGATGAATTCCTAGCTTGGAGGGCTAGGGTTGAGTCACTGGATCGGTCTGGTGACCGATCAGGGACATTGGCACGCTGCTCCTTAGTGGATCGGTCTGGTGACCGATCCAGCTATGTCTGATCGGACTGGTGACCGATCAGGGAGCGCACAGTGAGATTGGGAATCTACTGTGTGGCTCCTGATCGGACCGGTGACCGATCAGGGAGCAGGCTGCTTCCTTGCTGTCTTGCTCCTGATCGGTCTGGTGACCGATCAGGGAGCAAACGGTGAGTGAGTTCCCTTGCTGATCAAAGTCCTGGATCGGTCCGGTGACCGATCAGGGACTTTGGATCTGATTAAAAAATCACTGTTCATCTGTCCTGATCGGTTTGGGTGACCGATCAGGCTTCACTCTGATCGGTCTGGTGACCGATCAGGCTTCACTCTGATCGGTCGGGTGACCGATCAGGCGTGTATAGCCGCGAGAGCTGGGAATCCCAGCGAAGCAGTGGATCGGTCTGGTGACCGACCCACACGCCCTGGATCGGTCCGGTGACCGATCACTTTAATTCAAATATGCTGTCAGAAGTCTGTTTTCACTGCCGATTCTCTGCTACTTGCTGATTTCTTTTTGATATGCATTGCTAAGCCTCTGTTGGAGTGTGCAGGTGATAGCAGGTGATTCAAACACTCAAGGAGGGTCAATGGGAGGCTTTCCTTGGAGCAGGTTTGGATCTATTGTGTTTTCAGGTCTCAACGGCGTCTGGCGCATCTGGCAACTGACGAAGGCGCGGCTGGCAACTGACGGAGGCTCAGCTGGAGGAGTGTCTAGTGGACTGAGTGCTCAGAGAGGTCAGTGGGTCAGGGTGTGAGTCAGTGGTGCTGATGGAGCTGGCGACGTGGAGCAGGAGCTTAAGTGGCGAAGCTGGAAGTAGAGGCGAACAAGACAGAAAACTGGGAGAAGTTCGGCTGGGCTGTGTTCGTGCTCTGTTGCTTTGTGCTTGAGCTTTCTTGTACATCTTTGTGAGCTTGTCTTCTCGAGTGTCTCGTGAGCTTAAGATTGTATCCATCTGTGAGACAGCTTGTGGAGAGGTTTCTCCACCGAGAAGGAGGTTGCTACTATCCGGAGTTCACCGGGGCTTGATCTGCCGATGATCAAGGGATCGCCCACCTCACGGGTACGCCAAGGTGTAGGGGCAAGTTATCCCCGAACCTTGTAAACGATCCTTGTTAGCGATCCTTGGTTTGTATTCTCTGTTTCTGCAGTTTTGTTAAGTTTGCTTCTCTGCATTTGTTTTGTTTCCGCTGCTACTAACTTAAGTGCAGAGAAGATTCGAAAAGAGCTTAGAAATTGTGTCTGTCTATATTCACCCCCCCTCTATAGCCATCTCATTCCCAACAAGTGGTATCAGAGCAAGGGGCTCTGTACACGGCTTAACATCCGAGAGCTTACACCAAGATGGCTGGAAGAGAAGGAATGAGCACAAACCGACCTCCACTCTTCGACGGCACTGATTTTCAATATTGGAAATCGAAGATGGAGTTTTATTTGAAAACAAACATGAGCATATGGTTCTCGGTCAAAGAAGGTTTCATCCTTCCAAAAGATGTTGAAGGAAAAGATCTTGATTTTTCAAGTTGGTCGGTGGAGCAAATAAGAAAAAGTGAAGCAAATGCCAAAGCTGTGGTCACATTGCAATGCGGGATGACCAAGGAGGAGTTGGTCAAGATGAGTCCCTTTACAAGTGCTAAAGATCTTTGGAGCAAGCTCATTGAGCTTCATGAGGGCACCCGAGACTCAAGGATAGCCAAGAGGGACTTGCTTCACAATCAACTCCAAAATCTTTACATGGGAGAAAATGAAACTGTAAGTATGCTTCATTATCGATTCAAAGAAGTATTGAATGGTCTCCACTCCATTGGTGAAGAGGTAGAAAACCGAGACCTAGCGAGGTATGTCCTTAAATCATTTCCTAGGAATGTCTTGTGGTCATCCATGTTGGATGCTTACAAGGTTTCCAAGGACTTATCTTTTGTTAAGTTAGAAGATTTATTTTGTGAGATGGCATTACATGAGATCTCTAACCAAAGTTCCAAAGAGAAAGGGATTGCTTTAGTGGCAGGTGACAACAAGAAGAAGAAGGAGGAGAAGAACATCCACTGTCACATGGCATTCATGGCACTAGAGGACTCAAGAGAAGAAAGTGATAACGAATCAAGCTCCTCAACCGCGCCTTCATCATCTTCGGATGATGAAGAGGTAATCTCTCCCGAGTTGGATGAGTGCTATAGAACAATAGCTTGCTTGATAAACATGCTCAAAAAGTCTAAGAACAAGATTAAATCTTTAAAGTTAGAGGTAGAAAAATTGAAAACCTCTAAGGATGAGGTAATTGATGACTTGCATGTTAAGACCCTTGAGAATGACAATAAGGACTTAAAGAGCGAAGTTGAAAATCTCAAGAATGTTCTTGAGAAATTCTCATCTAGCTCCAAAACCTTAGACATGATACTAAACTCCCAAAGGGCGGTTTATAACAAGGCCGGTATAGGTTATCGACCTAAGGAACCAACCTTCGTATCCTTAATGTCTAGAACCCACTTTAGAGCATCAAATGATTCTAGGGTTCAAAAGGTTAAGAAGAAAATGACTAAGGCATGGGTGCCAAAGTCCTTCATTGAAGATTCATTAGGTCCCAAAATTTGGGTACCTAAAACCTCTATTTTTCGAATTATATGAGCATTAATTAAGGGGGTGTATCTATCAACATTGGTTGTTGATAATTGGTACTCCAAACCCATGACCAAGGAAAAATTGTCATTCACATGGTGGTTATGGAAAATTCAAATTAAATGTTTTGATCTCCATTGGTTGTATTGTTGCAATTTGTGTTTTCATGCAAGTTATGGTTTATGAAATGTCTTATCTCAAGTCCAAGTATGCCATGATTATCTTGTATGTGTTATAATACATGAATGCATGTTTAAGAACAAGATGAACATATAGTTTGGGCTGATCATCATAAAAATCTCACAAGGCATCACCATGAGTTTTAAAATTCACTGTTTAACCTTCTATGACCTAGTGATTCCCTTGTATCAAACTAAGGTTTCTTGATATGATCATGCTTTGACACAAACATGTTTCGATACTCAAATTCATGCTTAGAGAACACCATCATGTTTTGACTCAAATAATATTGTAGAACATGGATGCATGCTAAAGAACAAGTATGGTCACTATGAAAATCTCACAATATATCATTAGACAAGAACATGAACTTAAGGTCTAGGTTCAGTGTTTTCTTGAAATGAATCAAAAGAATTGACATGTATTCAAGGTCTTCACACTTAGTGTTGCTTATGATGGTAAATGAACTTGATAAAAAGTTGGGAACTTAATCATACCTTGATACTAGTGTTGTATAAGCATGATTTGAAAATTTGATCATACCTTGTGTATCATGAAATTTGATCATACTTGGAATATTTTGATTCACACATGATCATGCCAAGAACATGCTTAGAACATAACTGATCATACAAACCTGGTTTTGGGACTCAAGTTCATGATTAAGAACATACTCATCATGCTTTGACACAGATCATGACATATATCTTGATTAAGGGAACCCTTAGGACCAAATGGATTAACATTAATTGAATTAGGGTTTAGGAATGATTGAGATTTGAAACAAAGTTGATTTCACAGTTTCTGAAATGTTGTTTCAGAAACTGAAAAATCATTCTGTATCATCCCTGATCGGTCCACCGACCGATCAGGGGTGCTTCTGATCGGTCTGGTGACCGATCAGACCAACTCTGAACAAGGAACTCCCAGATCGTTCCAAATTGATCCAAAACCTCCTCAAGCCAATCTCTTCTCATCAAATTGTATCAGTGTAATGATAATACCATATACAAATCTGATACAAACCAAGTACAATTGAAACATACTTGATCATCCATTGGTACAAACCTGGTACTAAGGGAGCACAAATTTGTTCGAGTGGTACAAACCTGTACTGAATAGTGATTTGATACAAACCTATATTGGAATGTTCAAATTCATAAGAAATGGTTTCTTGAGTCATGACTCTTGTTCCTAATGTCGTGTTTCAGAAATGTTTCTGAAATGTCGAATACTAATAGAGTCTACACCCCTGTTATGGAATGCAAATTGTTAATGCAGTCTGATCAGGAACGTATCAGAGTTTCAGGAATTTTTCTGAAATCTGATCGCTCCCCAGACAAATCAGATATACTTCTGTATCACGTGATCAACGAACCTGGTTGGTCACGGAGACCAATTGATAGCCCCGAAATACTAGATTAAATTGTCACGAATGTGGGCCTCAAATTTAGATGTGAATAAATGAAAGCTGGAAACCCTTTTTACAATCAAAATCTGAAAATGTAATATAGGGGCCACAGGTCGTATTTTTCTCGGGGACTAGTTGACGTTGTTTGATTCGCGCTTGTATTTAGGTGTCGTTTGTGTTTTGGGTTTCGAATGTGAATCTGGTTTTGGGTTGCAATCAAGAATGAAATCACAATGAACGGGATAAAAACTTAACCATGTAACTTAACCAAAATAATGGAAATTGAAGATTCAACCAATTGGATCACTTACTCATCTAAAGCCCTTAAGCAATTTGTTTTAAAACTGATTTCTAATTTCAAAAGCAAATCAAAATGCCAAGCAATGAAATAAAAATAGTGATTGAGTTTTCGGAAACAAACTAGTTTGATACAATGAAAAGCATGCAAAATTTAAGAATTTGAATAAGCATTAACTTCAATTCAATTTAGCTACAAGTTTTTATGGTCAACCACTGCCAACAAAGTTCGGAAATGAGTGAATTCTAACTTATTGATTCCGAACACAACCACATGCACCCAAAGCAAGTTAAAAAAAACTGATGCAATCAATTTCTCAAATCAGCTTGGCACGCAAGTGAACCTATTTGCCAAAATTGAACCCTTTGTGCCAAAACCAATTCTAACAACTCAGAAATGCAATGACTGCGAAAGAGATTAATTTCAAGTTCAAAAGTGCACCGTAATTTCACTCAATTTGACACAAACCCATGCCGAGACTGATCTTGACACAAGCAATGCAGAATTTCAAACTCAACACACAAATCTGCAGAAATTCAGAAAACAATGGCTGTACAGAAATTGGAAACTGATGTGCAGCAATTCAGAAACTAAGTGGATGCTAAAACTCAACAAAACAACTAAATCCGATTGCAATAGAATTCCATCTCAAGTCTCACTGATACACACTTTAACAGATTTGAACCTAGGCATGCAAAATAATTGTATTGCATAAATGAATTAGTTTGTGCAGAAATAAAGGCTTACACGCAAGGAAGAGTTGATGCCTAAGTTGGAAACCAAATTCAGAGTCTTATATCCATTGCTATGGAGTTAAACAAGCTGCACTTGAGAGTTAATTGATGGAGTGCAGGAATAAAAATTGGATGGCGGAATTGGAGTTAGAGTTTTGCAGCATGGATTCAAATGCAGAAATAGAATTCAATGAAACAAGCTGAACCGAAAATGCAGAAATAAAATCAGATTGCTAGACAACTCAAATCAATTGAGTTAGTAAACTAAATGTTGTCTTCAATTGCAAGCATCTAAATTAAACACAAACTGAATTCGCAAGAGCTGCAAAATCAGAAGCAAACTGGCACGCATGAACAGAAAATTAGGAACTTGGCACGCATGCAGAAATAGAATTCAATGAAACAAGCTGAACCGAAAATGCAGAAATAAAATCAGATTGCTAGACAACTCAAATCAATTGAGTTAGTAAACTAAATGTTGTCTTCAATTGCAAGCATCTAAATTAAACACAAACTGAATTCGCAAGAGCTGCAAAATCAGAAGCAAACTGGCACGCATGAACAGAAAATTAGGAACTTGATACGCTGCAGAAACAAGCTGATACGCAAGCTAAAATCAGAGAAATAAACTGAAATTTAATGCAATCTATCACTACACAAATTCCTTAACTACTCAACTTGAAGATTGAAGCTAAATTACAGCTAAACAATTAAGAAAACGAGATTAACCAAATCTGAAACCAACAGAAACGAAATTACAGCAGTAATGGAAATTACAGCTACAAAAACTGAATGAAACTAAATTATCTAAGCTACTCCTCAACCATCCTCAACTCAAGAGCTCCTTGGTCGTCAATCAAGGGAGAACCTCGGACCCGCAAGCTCCGCAAATTAGTGAAGATACGTCTCTGCTACTGAAACAGATCAAAACCTGCTCAAACTGAAATTAGCTTCCGAATTCTTCAATCTCGCTGTTGTGGCTAGCGAATTGGATTTGGGAATGACCGAGACCTTCCAGGGAACCCCTCTGGTCAGCTCGGATGCAGTGGAAATGGAGCACAACTGAGTTTGTTGAAGTCGGATAGCAAAACTGTCGAGACCTCGTGCAGCTTCACTATTGAGCACAGATCCAATCTGAACTTCACTGAGAACTCTTTTCACTAACCTAACCCTTGCTTTGATGATGGATTGAGGGATCGCGCCTCCTTGATGAAGAAATCTAGCTAAGGAATTGAAGAACGAAGCGAAGAAGACGAGCTAACGGCGGAGACGCGACAAGGCTTGGCTGCGGGCAAAATCTGATTAAATACTTAGCATTGGACGGTTCAGATTAATTTGAGAAATCCAACGGCTGATCTTGGTCTGATTTGAGCCAAACTTTGATGATGATGATCTGGGATCAGGATCTGCCTCGTGGTAGCTTGGATCCTCCAGATGTGCAACGGATGGTCCAGATCAACTCAATCTGTGAATGGACGCTCTAGAGCCCTCCTTGCTTGATCCAACGGTTGATTTAGCTCTGATTGGGATGAAACTTTCAGATCTTGATCATAGAGCTTGATCAACCCTAACCCTAGCTCGGATTGCTTCAGATCATCCCGGATGGCTCAGATCTAGCTGCTCTTGAATCGGACGGCCCGGATTAATCGTAGGCTTGATAATTCGATCCGGTTCACATCCGACTCAAGTTTGACCCGGTATGCCCTAGGTCCAGGATCTTTTCATGCCTATAAAAATATATAAGAAAATTAGTGGCCAAATAATCCAAAAATATATAATTTTGCAATTAAGTCCAAAATAAGAGGAAATCCTAAAACCTAGGGTAAAATCACAATTAAGCAATAAAAACATAGGTCAAACATGGATTTTAACAATTAAAATAATCAATAAAATGGTGCTTATCACCAATTAGGACTATGTTTCAAATACAGATGCATTCCTTACTAGTCCTATGAAGCATATACATATTTGACCATAATATACTTCTGTATATGTCTTCACATGGAAGTCCAAGTGATAACGCAGTCCGCTCTTGAGCGAATCAGAATTACAGAAATTTTTCTGAAAATTGATCGTTCATAGATAAATCAGAAATTTTTCTGTATCGATCATCAATCTGATGGAACTGCGATAATTGTTGTCATATGATGCATATACATTGTTGCCATGATACATTTATGGTATATGCCGCTCATGTGCAATTCAAAAATCATCCTTTGACTTACTTGTCATATGAAACATATACATGTTTGACCATGACATTATTCCGTATATGTTTTCATGTGAAATTCAAAACTTAACTTTGATTATTTTGGGTTTGGGGAGAGACCCTTGGTTGAGGGGGAGTTTGATGTTTAAACTTAATAACCATACCCTTTTCGATGTTTGACAAAGGGGGAGAAAATTACTGATTAAGTTTATGGTTATTATAGGGGGAGGATCGTGATTCCCTTATAAGAATTGAATGGATTTCAATTGATTGATACCTAAACTTAAATCGGGTTGTCAAACAACAAAAAGGGGGAGATTGTTGATGCAGTCTGGCCCGGTTGTTGTTTTGGTGTTTGACAATGATTTAAGTTTGGTTGAGCGAATTCGGGTTAAAGTCCTGGTCGGGGACTGGGCATGAAATCCCGGTGAGTGAAGCCAGGTCCTGGTGAGTGAAGCCAGGTGATGGAAATCCCGATGAGTGAAGCCGGGTCCTGGTGAGTGAAGCCAGGTGTTGGAAATCCCGGTGAGTGAAGCCGGGTCCTGGTGAGTGAAGCCAGGTATTGGAAAAGTCCTAGTTCGGAAGGGTTGGGTGAAAAGTCCTAGCTTGGAGGGCTAGGTGAAAAGTCCTAACTTGGAGGGTTAGATGCAAATTCCCATCCTAGAGAATTAGGTGAAAAAGTCCTGGCTTGGAGGGTCAGGTGCCTAGCTTGGAGGGCTAGGTTGGATGATGTTCTAACTCGGAAGAGTTGGGTGAAAAGTCCTATCTTGGAGGGCTAGGTGAAAAGTCCTAGCTTGGAGGGCTAGGTGAAAAGTCCTAACTTGAAGGGTTAGGTGCAAATTCCCAACTTGGAGAGTTAGATGGAAAAATCCTTAGCTTGGAGGGTTAAGGTGGATGAATTCCTAGCTTGGAGGGCTAGGGTTGAGTCACTGGATCGGTCTGGTGACCGATCAGGGACATTGGCACGCTGCTCCTTAGTGGATCGGTCTGGTGACCGATTCAGCTATGTCTGATCGGACTGGTGACCGATCAGGGAGCGCACAGTGAGATTGGGAATCTACTGTGTGGCTCCTGATCGGACCGGTGACCGATCAGGGAGCAGGCTGCTTCCTTGCTGTCTCGCTCCTGATCGGTCTGGTGACCGATCAGGGAGCAAACGGTGAGTGAGTTCCCTTGCTGATCAAAGTCCTGGATCGGTCCGGTGACCGATCAGGGACTTTGGATCTGATTAAAAAATCACTGTTCATCTGTCCTGATCGGTTTGGGTGACCGATCAGGCTTCACTCTGATCGGTCTGGTGACCGATCAGGCTTCACTCTGATCGGTCGGGTGACCGATCAGGCGTGTATAGCCGCGAGAGCTGAGAATCCCAGCGAAGCAGTGGATCGGTCTGGTGACCGACCCACACGCCCTGGATGAGTCCGGTGACCGATCACTTTAATTCAAATATGCTGTCAGAAGTCTGTTTTCACTGCCGATTCTCTGCTACTTGCTGATTTCTTTTTGATATGCGTTGCTAAGCCTCTGTTGGAGTGTGCAGGTGATAGCAAGTGATTCAAACACTCAAGGAGGGTCAATGGGAGGCTTTCCTTGGAGCAGGTTTGGATCTATTGTGTTTTCAGGTCTCAACGGCGTCTGGCGCATCTGGCAACTGACGAAGGCGCGGCTGGCAACTGACGGAGGCTCAGCTGGAGGAGTGTCCAGTGGACTGAGTGCTCAGAGAGGTCAGTGGGTCAGGGTGTGAGTCAGTGGTGCTGATGGAGTTGGCGACGTGGAGCAGGAGCTTAAGTGGCGAAGCTGGAAGTAGAGGCGAACAAGACAGAAAACTGGGAGAAGTTTGGCTGGGCTGTGTTCGTGCTCTGTTGCTTTGTGCTTGAGCTTTCTTGTACATCTTTGTGAGCTTGTCTTCTCGAGTGTCTCGTGAGCTTAAGATTGTATCCATCTGTGAGACAGCTTGTGGAGAGGTTTCTCCACCGAGAAGGAGGTTGATACTATCCGGAGTTCACCGGGGCTTGATCTGCCGACGATGTAATGCCCGCTTTTTTTTCCCATAAGCGGCGTTACGTTAACATGCTTAGGGCATGTAGACATCATAAGGCAGCGGAATAACTTTAACTTATACATGCCTTGTTACCATTCTTAACTTAATGACATAGGAACCTTAGCATATTAACTTTGAACTTAAGCATCATATCATATCATGTCATACGTAACGTCATATCATAAGGTTCCATAGGTCATTATTCAGACATATAAGTAACCAAGGTGCAGTTCTAGCATAAACAGTAAACATAGAGTTTCCTGGGCCAAGTCACTACTACACACATGCGTTCTTGCCCTTCTGCTGCTTCCTTCATTGTCCCCTTGAATGATCTGCGGTATAAGGAAATAAGACTATAAGCACACAGGCTTAGTAAGACTCTTTCCTACTCACAAAACCATTCATCCTTCATCATCTCATAATGAGCACATAAAACATTAACATACTTGGTGCTCTACTTAGAACATAACATCTTACATCACGTATCGTATACATAGCATGGCATGAACATAAACATAGTAGACATTCTAAACATGACATAATTCATGGCATAAATCATAAACATAGTGAACATTCTAAGCATGGCATAATTCATGGCATAAATCATAAACATAGTGAACATTCTAAGCATGACATAATTCATGGCATAAATCATAAACATAGTGAACATTCTAAGCATGACATAATACCTATCATAGCATATGAACATCTTCCTAACATAATCATGGCATAGATCATTCATTCTCATGCATACTTCTTAACATGAAACGTAAGCATAAAATCTTATCATAATAGCATAATGCGTAACATGCATGGATGCATGAGTGGAATGCATATACATAAGGGATGCTTAACTTTTAAAACATACTTTTAAATTGCTTAACATAATCATCATAACATCATTTGGGGTCCCCGGCTTGTACCACATACATACATCATAGCGCGCATCCCTAGCAAGTCCGAGGTCGCGAGCCCCAACCTACTAGGGTAAGGACAGCATAGTCGGTAGTCCCCGAACCGAGGCGTTCTTAAGATGCCCATCCCTGTTGCACAGCTCCGGTAGTGCCAGAACCGTGGACAGCTTCGGTAGTCCAAAACCGGGGCGTTCTTAAGGTACCCATCCCTTGGACCCATACTTCGGTCCGGTACAAGCCCATACATAAAGTAAAATACTTTTCATGTGTCATCATTCATCATACATTCATAGCATAACCATGTTACATAAAGCATGACTTAACACATGCTTGTCCTTTCATTGTTCATTCTTATTGCATAACATCATGATGCCTGTAAGGCATGAGCATTATCTTCATTCATAAACATGGTATGCATCTTTTTTCATAAGCATGACATGCATCTTTATTCTTACAACATGACATGCATCATTCTTATCATGAACATAAACATAACATACTTATCATGGCATCGTTCTTATCATGAACCTAACATAACATACTTATCATAGCATCATTCTTATCGTGAACATAACCCTATCATACTTATCATGGCATCATTCATATCATGAACATAAACCTATCATACTTATCATGGCATCATTCATATCATAAACATAAACCTATCATACTTATCATGGCATCATTCATATCATAAACATACACAATAACTTAGCATGGTTCTTAACATATCATGAGCATATAACTTAGCATGGTTCTCTACATCACCTAAGCATGCATAGGTAGGATTTCCATAACATTCTACCTACCATTCAAATACATGGCCTAAAACATAAGCATTCATGATAACCCTATTAAACATGACATCCAATCATAAACATAAACATAAAAGCATAAAACATGACGCTTAAACATTAGGGTTATGGTTAACATGATTTCTACCACATGCTTGATCCTATACATATAAATACTTTATGGTAAACATGTACCATCATTCTTTGAACCCTAACTCCACCCCAAACCCTAGATCCAAGGCTTGGCCGAAACTTCAAGGTGGAGTTCCATCCATTCCATAAACATGTCATATAGCATAAGGTAAAGGAACCACCATACATCATTTATGAGACCCTAGGAAGTCATTGGGCTCATGATTTGGGTTAACCCTAACCTTTAGGCCACTTTCCTAGGGCTGGCCGAAACTTATAAGGCCATGGGGAGTATGGAAAAATTCCATTAAAATCCCCAATAAATCATGAAACCCTAATCACATCTTACCATAGAGCCATTAGAGCCCTTACTTGAAATAAATCTTATCTTTTACCCTAGTAACCCTTCTTGGCCGAAACTTGTAGAGTCCCTAGGCCATGTGAAAATTCACATAATCATCTTCTATCACCCTTATATCATGGCAACACATAAAACATATGCTTGAAGTTAAAGACTCAACCCTAACCCTTGGGTCCTTGGGGTTGGCCGAAACATATAGGGCCTTTAGGGTACCCCAAAAATTCTCAAAAATTGTATTTAACCTCTAAACATCATGAGAAAACATTAACCAACATTTTGGAGATTTTTAGCATCATTAAGGACCCTTAAATATTGTGGCCGAAACCCTAGGGTATCCTAGGGTGCTTGCTTTGCTTCTTTCATGTTGGCCGAAACCCTAGGGTATCCTAGGGTACTCCAAAAATTCCCAAAAATTATACTTAATCTCTAAACATCATAAGGGAACATTAAATATCATTATACAGATTTTTAGCATAATTATAGATCTTAGAATCATGGTGGTCGAAACCCTTAAGCATAAGGTTCTTGGTTTTCTTTCCTTTCAACATCAAATCCAATAACCAACCACTATATCATACTAAAAATCATGAAAATCATAAGGAACTATTATACCACAGGTGAGGGAGTCTTACCTTGGGATTTCTTGATTTTTAGACCTTAAAAGAGAAAGAACTTGTAGAACTCTTGACTCTTGATCCCTCCTTGCCCTTGTTGTCTTGGAAGGAACCTAGATCTTGGAGATGTGGAGTTTTTTCCAAGGGAAAACCTCTTCTTAGTGCTCGGCAAGAATGAGGGGAGGAAGAGTTTCGAAAATGCAAGTAATGGGAAGAAGAGGTAACTCCCAAAACCCCCCCCCTTTAATAGCCCATTAAGGAGGTAAATGAAGAGTCTCTCCATGACCCTTCATCTTCTTCTATGCTTTAACCAATATCCACTTCATTTCCTCCCAACAATCACTTGCTAGGTGAGTTGGTTAAAGCATGCATGGTTGTCCAAGAGGTCCAAGGTTCAATCCTTGGCTCATGCACCTTTATTTTTATTTTATTTTTATTTCATTTATTTTATTATTTTTATTTTTCCTAAATTCCGAAAATCCCCTAAAATCCCCCATAATTATGCTAATATTCCTAAATAAAATTCTTTTATATTTATATTAATTTTACCTAATTAATACCCATTTTTAGAGCTCATTTAAAGCTCATTAGTACCTAGTTTTTCTCAATTTAAATGAGAAAACATGGATTTCTAGGCCCAATTTTACATAATTATTTCTGGACCCCTCGGAAAATTATCTAGACATGCTCAATACTTTAAGAAAATATTAAGAGAATTTTCCGGGTCGTTACAGACGATCAAGGGATCGCCCACCTCACGGGCACGCCAAGGAGTAGGGGCAAGTTATCCCCGAACCTTGTAAACGATCCTTGTTAGCGATCCTTGGTTTGTATTCTCTGTTTCTGCAGTTTTGTTAAGTTTGCTTCTCTGCATTTGTTTTGTTTTCGCTGCTACTAACTTAAGTGCAGAGAAGATTCGAAAAGAGCTTAGAAATTGTGTCTGTCTATATTCACCCCCCCTCTATAGCCATCTCATTCCCAACAGCCATTTCAAGGGAAGCCTTGGAGCTCGTTGCTGCTGCATTTCCAAGGTCCAAGAGGCAATCACAAGCTTGAAGATAGCAAGGAAAGCAAAGTGTGAGCTTATTTGTAAATCTTGTAAGATTTTATCTTGTATTTGCTTTGTTCTTGTTGTATCTTTGTAACAAGCTTGTAAGAGGTTTCTCCACCTCAAGAAGGAGACTTTCATAGTGCATGAGAGTGTGAGGAGAGTGGATCCTTGGATTAGTCACCCGACCGGGGTGGATACCAAGTAAATCCTTTGTGTTAGCGTTTGATCGAGTCTTCCGCCGCGACAAATCATCAAAGAGCAAATCGGAGCTAATCACCCCCCTCTAGCTCGCCTACCGGTCCCAACACAGTCGACTGCCATTTTGGCAGTCGACTGGTCAAGTGCTGATTTGTGTATCAGCAGCTGGTTTGGGTCCAAGTGATGAGAAACAAGTGTATGGGGGGCTAGTACACATTGTTTATGGACATTGAGGATTAAAAGAACCGATAATTGGGATATTGTTTGGTTCTTTTTGATGTTAGGCAAAGGGGGAGAAGTGTTAGGTTTAAGTTGAGAAACCAAACACACCTTTGCTAGAAACCCTAGGTTAAGGGGGAGCTAAGATTAAGGGGGAGCATGATTGCTCCATTCTTGGCATAAGGGGAACCTTGGAGAGGTTCTTAAAAAGCCTTTGTAAGTCCAATGTAGGGGGAGCTTGGAGAAGATTTAAGAAGCCCGTTTTGGTGAAAAGTCATAACTTGGAGGGTTAGGTGTGGGTTGCCTTGGGATAGGATCCATTTTTGCATTGCATATGCATTATTTTGCTATTTGACTACTATCTTGTTTCCCTAACTTAAACGTATTGCCAAACATCAAAAGGGGGAGATTGTTGGAGCAATCGGCCCTAAGATGGTCCGATGTGACCATGGGTTTTAATGTTTGGGCAAAGGGTTTAAGTTACGATTACCCTTGTATTCTTATATGTGTATGTTGAGTGTGCAGGCTGTACAGGTTACGCATATAGACTTGATTGGACGGCCTCGGTACGGTGAAGGGTGGCATGGAGACAAACTGGAGGCTTGTGTGCGCACCTGAGGAACCTTGGAGAGCAGGGATGATGAGCTGATGGGCGCGGATTTCGAGGCATGCGTGAAGGATGGCATGGAGGCAAGCTGGAGGCTTGCGTGCATCCGAGGGACGGGAGCCGAAGATGAAGAGGGCGCGAAGGCAACAGTCGAGGTTGCGGAGGAGGAGTCAGTCGAGTTGTGAGGGTATGAGTGCAGTGTGATTGTACTCGGGAAATCCTAAAGTTTGAGTGCGGAGTGAAATGTACTCGAGAAGGGTAACCTTAGGTATGTGAGTAGACCAGTCGACTGGCCTGAGGGCAGTCAACTGATGAAACTCACAGAAGGGTCTCAGCCTGGGATCAGTCGACTGCCCTGGGGGCAGTCGACTAGTAGGTTGCTGGTGAGCTGGCAAATTCGAACGTTGGGAGTGTCAACGGTCGAATTTAGCTGGCACCAATCGACTGCCCTAGGGTCAGTCGACTGGTAGCGAGAAATCAGCCCCGAGTCCTATTTAAAGAGGACTTCGTGGTGGCTGAGTTTCTTGACGAAACTTATCTTGGTTATTGGCAAGTTGGTAGTCTTTGGGCTCAAGGTTGTCAAAGGTATTGTGGTGAGGTTTCTCCACCCACAAAGAGCGACGAGAGCTAGCCGGAGGTTATCCGAGGAGTGATCCACCGACGGATTCTTGGATTAGTCACTCGGTCGGGGTGGATACCAAGTAAATAGGTTTGTTAGCAGTGATTTCTTCATTGTTATTATTTATTATAATTGTTTCCGCTGCGCATACTAACAACATATGAAGAACAAGCCGAAGAAATACTATTCACCCCCTCTAGTGTCCAGAACGATCCTAACAGAAATCATTGACGTAGACTTCGATGTTCTACCCGATCCGCCCTCGGAAGGCATTATTTATCATCCACTGGTAGGTAGCATTTGTATTTTTCAATCCGAACGACATCACTGTGTAACAGTATGTACCGTCGCCGATGATGAAACTTACTTTCTCCTGGTCGGTGAGTGCTGAAGTCACCTGATGATAGCCCTCATATACATCCAGCATACAGATCAGCTCGCTCTCGCCCATCGAGTCTACCATCTGGTCAATTCAGGACAAGGGATAGCTGTCCTTTGGGCATGCTCGGTTGAGGTCGTGAAAGTCGATGTAGACTCGTCATTTGTTGTCTGGCTTGGAGACCAACACAATGTTGGCCAACCAGGCCGGAAATTGCACCTCTTTGATGTGCTCGACTTCCAAGAGTTTCTCCACCTCGGCTAAGATGATCTTATTTTGCTCGGCACTAAAGTCCCTCTTGCATTGCTTCACTGGTCGGGCGTCAGGGTAAACGTGCAACTTATACTCCATGACTTCTGACCAGACACTCTTCAGGTCCTTTGTCGACTAGGCAAACATGCCCTGATTTTGAGCGAGGAGGTCCACAAGTTGCTGCCTTAACTCAATGGGGAGGGTGGTGGCTATCTTTACCTTTGCCTCTTCTCGATCGGGAATAAGTTGTATTTCCTCCTTATCTTGCAACTTGACCCAAGGTGAGGGTTGGACCATATTGCAATGGAGGGCAACGGTTTGAATGCCTTTCAGGCCTCCATCCGGACGTTTTCCACATAGCAGCACCTAGCCACCCTCTAGTCTCTCTTTGCCTCATCGACTCTGTCTCTCATCGGGAACTTGACCTTGAGGTAGAAAGGGGAAACAACTACCCGAAACTCATTGAGGGTTGGTCGGCCCAAGATGACGTTGTAAGCGGATGGGGCATCCACTATTAGAAAGGTGGACCACTGGGTCCTCTTTAATGGTTCCTCGCCGAGGGAGATGACTAGCTTAATATGGTCGACCGACTGAACCTTATTACCGGTGAACCCAAATAGGGGTGTGGCTACTAGCTGCAATTCGGTGTTATCGATTTGTAACTGGTCAAACGCCTTCTTGTAGAGGATGTTGACTGAGCTGTCGATGTCGATAATAGTATGGCGAACCTGGTAGTTGGCGATCACCACAGCAAGGACAACGACGTCATCGTGGGGAACCTCTAGGCCTTGCAAGTCTTGTGTCCCAAAGCTGATCAGCGGGCCTTAAGCCTGGGCGGTGCTGGTCCCGACTTGAAGAATCTCTAGTTGACATCTTGGGACTTCCGGACCTATTGGAGTCCTTGTAGGTGGGCCCTCCCAAGATGGCATTCATGTCACTGTGTATAGTGTTCCTTTGGTTATCCAGCTCTTCGCTCACCTCCACAGGCTCTGGTTGGTCGGTTGATCGGAACAACTGTCTTGTCGTTGGGGCGGCTCCTACGAGGGTCACCACTTGCGGCCCACCCGACTGTCCTCCTTTGTAACACCCAATAATTTTCGTGAATTATTAGGAATTTTTCTGAATTTTATAGCATTTTTTCGGATTAAAATAAAAAGAAAAAAAAGGGGTCGGGTGGGGTTTGATCTCGCGACCACAGGGCAAAGCAGGCCCTTAAGCGAGTCCGGATAACCAATAGGCTGGGGGTATCAAGCACAGAAATAGATGAAGCCAATTAATTTTATAGGTAAGTTAGGCTTTTTCATGAAGAGGTATTTAAACTTCCGCTTAAGTCATGTTAAGTCCTTGATTAGGTTTTGTGGCTGCGCGAAAAACAGAGGACGAGGGAGGCTGCAAAAACAGGGAGAAAGCCATAGTTTTCTTTCTTCTTCTTCTTCTTCCTCTTGAGTAAAGAACCTAGGGTTCCTCCCCTAGGGCCAAGGAGTGGAAGTTTTCGCAAGGAAGAGGAAAGGAGTCCTACGCTAGGGTTTTTACCTCTATTTAGTGAGTTTTCATCAAGAAAAGGGTAAGTAAATCACTCACCTGCAATAGAAGTAGTTTCGTATGTAGTTTCTCGTTGTGGAACCATGATTTTGTGATCTAAGTGCATGCTTTGAGAATATTGTTTTATTGTGTGATTTAAGTTTCTAAAGAATACATGTTTTTATCATAGAACTTGAATTTGAGTAGGTTTTGTATGTGTGACCTAAGCATGATAAGACCAAGTTCTTGAAAAGTCCCAAAAATGAGTTTTGGGTTAAGGGCACGCAAGGTGCTCGATGAAAGTTTCAAGTAAGAAAGGTAAAGTTTTGTAGTGCAAAAAGTTATGCAAAAAGAAAGATAACTTGATAAGTATAAGCTTTATGAGTAAGAAAGTATTTTACTTTTGTAAAGTGACATGTACCGGGCAAAAGAGAGGCCCACAGAAAGTTAGAAAGAAGCTCTAATAGGGTGCGGTGGCTAGCTACCCCAAAATCTATTAGGGATGCGCGCATTGGTACATTGATACCATGGTACAGTGTCAAGGCCTGAGAAAGTTGATTATTATTTTGAAGTATATGAGTATATGTAAGTATTTCAATTTCCTTAAGTGCATGTTTTTGGTTATGTATGTTGACATGGTTATGTTATAAGCATGTTAAATAGAAAGAGCAAAGAAGTTAGTGTTTTAAAGTATGAAAATGTATCATTAGTAAGTTTTAAAAGAAATCATGAGCATGTTAAGTTTGCAAGTGTTTTGATGCTAGTAAATATTTTCAAGCATGATTGAGATTGATAAGTGTATGAAAGTTCCCATGTGCAAATATTTCCAAGTGCATGTATTTTGAAGCAAGCATTCTTTGAAATAAGCATGTTTATTATCGATAACATGGATTTGTGAGTTAGGATTTACTTACTAAGCAATTCGCTTATTAGTTGCATTTCCTTCTATTGTAGATAAAGGTAAAGAAAAAGCATAAGCTATGGAGGCGAACGGGACTTGCATTGATGTTCAGTGGCGGCGGAACCGTGGAAGAGATCTTTGGGATAAGTCTTAGAGGCGTTTTGATTTATAGAAACTCATGGTTGATGTTTTGGATTGGTAGGATGTGATCACCTTATTTAAACTTTACATGGAGTCAAAGTTGGGTACAAAGTTAGTAGGGATTGCATGTGTTTTGATAAGTTTGTTAAATTTCGTAGAAATCCTAATTTCAAGTTATTAGATTCGTTTTGAGTTGTTAAGATGCTTATAAAACTAGTATGTAGTTTAGTTTTGGAGTTGTTTCATTATATGCATTGGAAGAGTATGAATTATGGACCCTTGGAAGGAGTTCTCAGGTATGAAACTGCAGTTTTTAGGCGTGTCAGTCGACTGGTTCAGAACCAGTCGACTGCGATATGTTCGATGCACCAGTCGACTGCCATGAGGCCAGTCGACTGGTGCCGGGCACAGAAAGTTTTTGTGGCCGATACCAGTCGACTGGCTATCTAGCAGTCGACTGGTACTATTGAAAAGAAAGTGTTGTAGAGCAGATGGTCAGTGCTTTAATTTTAACTAAGAGGTCTAGGGGTCAAATCCTTGCAAAGCAAATAAAATTAAAGTTTTTTTTTAAAAAAGTTGTTTTTTGGAAAAAAAAAAGAAAAAAAATCAGAGCAAGTTAAGGGAAGTCAAGTAGTTGTAACCTAAGGCTAAGAATAAGGTAAAGTTAAGGTTAAGTAAAAGTGACGTCCGCTTTAAGGGAGAGAAGTTAAGGCGGGTCGTCACATCCTTGGTCCCGACTATTTCTCTGAGTGGTTTGTCAGGGAAATCCTCAAGTGGTATGGGCTTGTCCCCGTCCAGCCTATCGACAGTCTTGTGTGTTGTGGCTATTGCTATGATGGAATGAACAATAAGACTTTCATCTAGCCGGGCCACATCTTTGGACTACTTGTTGTACTTGTCTGTGCTTTGGCCCGGGCAGGCTCATGACGGATCGACGGCTGTGGATAGGCTAGTCCAGGGAGCTTGCCTTTGGGTCAGGGAGGAGTTTGGGTCAGCCTCGTCTCCTGAGCCGGGCGGCCTGCGCCTCTTCTACGTTGATGTACTTGATAGCTTTACCTAGGAGGGTGTCAAAATCCTTTGGCGGGTTTCTGATCAACAAGCGAAAAAATTCTTGTCCTATAGTCCCTGTGAGAAGGCACTGAGCATGACCTCTGGCGTAGCGGTTGACACATCCATCACTACATAGTTGAATCTTTTGATATAGGCCCTCAGAGATCCCTTTAGGCCTTGCTTCAGGTGAAGAGGTTGAGGCTTGTCTTGTGATGCCTCCTGCTGCTCGTAAAGTGTTGCAAGAAAAGTTTTCCGAAATCTTCGAAACTCTATATCGACTGGACAAGGTGGTCAAGAACGTTTGACACTTGATGTCATCGTATATTGTATAGCAGGGCGGCATTCTCAAACTTCATCAAATGCTCCTCAGGGTCGGTGACCCCTGGAATGGAAAGGAGTTGGAAATTCTTGGGCACAGGCTCTCGGAGGATGCGGTTGGAGAAAGGGAAGCCTAACCTGTCGAGCAACGTTTGGTCGGCAGGCGCCTTTCCCTTGTTAGGATTGCGGGGCGCTGTGCAGTTGGACGAGGAGATCTCCATACAGTCTGACTGGGCTTCATCTTCTCCCGGTCGAAAGAAGGCTATGGGGAAGTATGCGTTCCCGCTTGGGTGGGCGGCGACCTCTGGTTCGACTAGGCAGTGGCTACTGAGGTTGTGGGGAAATCGGTGACCGGGCAAGCACTCGGCTGTTGTTGCTGAGCCAACTTCTGGGCTTTGACAACGATCAGTAGCTCGAAGTCTTGTTGTGAAATGGTGATGGTCATCTTGTTGGAATCACCCATCTTCGTACCTCCGATCAAGCGAAGTTTCCCACAAACGACGCCAAATTTGATCCTGTTGGCAAGTGAGAGGGCAATCGACTGATGACATGACTAAGAAGTTGATCGAAGACTGACTGCTGACTCGCCGGATGGACGCTTGGGGGAGAGTGGTGAACGCTCGCGAATTGCAAGAAAAAGGACCGTTAGAGGCTGGCCAGGGGATTCTGGGCGTAGACACTTCGACGATCAAGTCAGAACTCCGGCGAAGAAAAAATGAGAGTAGAAATAGTGGAAGAATTGTAGAGCATACCTGAGTGTGAAGAAATGAAGACCCTTATATAGGCGAGGCGGCAGACCAAAACCTGCCAAGGTATCTTATCAGACTTAAATGCTCAGATTTGGGAGCAGGGTTTGCTGGAGAAGAAGGGGACGAGGTTGTTACCCTACTAACTAGCTATTAGTCCTAGTTGTATAATTGCTCACCTCTCTTAACTGCCTGACACACATTGGTTTGCGTGTGCTGACTTGCTGTCCCTTGAAGTGTTTGGGGAATCTGAAGAATCTATTTGTACGCGTGTATGCCTTTAAACCGTATCATTCATACGAGATTCTCGAAGGCTCCTTCCCGCCCCTACACCTCCTTTGCTGTTCACCGACCGACCGGCCGATAGAATAGGTCCTCTGAGAGGAAGGAGTGGGGACCCTTAAGGAGCCCTTACCTGTGAGATGTAAGTGCCCGATCGGATTGGGATCAACCGGCGGGGTGAAGGTGCAGCCGATCGGACGGTTAGATGACTCGGGCCCTCTTAGTTCATCCAATTGAACGACTAACCTACCCCTCTCCGACTGACTCGCATGACCCAATTTATCACATGGTCGAAGGGCTGACCGACCGACCTCGATAGAGCATCGGCCGACCTGCAGACCATCCGGCCCACCTATCTCTGTGGCCTTTCTCTCGACCTCTCGGAGCTTAGTTAGTCTCACAAAAAAACCAATAGATCAAACATCCGACCGAATTCATTTCAAATTAAAAATAAACACTAACATAAAGAACCCGCACACACTTCTTTATTCTTCTTTATCAATACTTGATCCTTACTCCTTTATCCAGCGGAAAGCATAAACTTTTTGACCGAGAAAACGATCCATCATTCATATTAGTTTTACTTTTGATTCAGTGGATTGAGTCCGATAGTTGGAAAGAGTAGGGCGATTCATTGACTGCATGGGTTTAATAAAGCCAAAAGGCGAAAGAGGCTTTAATCTGAAAACTTGGTGGCTCCGCCTAAACCCTAAAACCCCGATGTGAGATGTGGAAGAGCCCAATTTGAACCCGAGAGAACGGCCCACGGTTTCTTGTGCGATTGGACTAGAACCTTCTTCTCGTTGCTATTTTGCGCTTGCGTGAGTTCGACGCAGAAAAAGAAGCGGAAGAGGGAGAGGAGGAGATGTGCTTGGTGTTCGTGTGCGACGAGGAGGAGAGGGCGTTGGGAAGCTACCAAGCGCCGGGGAGATGCCCCTTCTGCGGCGGCGCCGTCGTCGCAACCGACGTCGAGAGCGCGTGGAGGCTCTGCTTCCTCCCCGTCTACTTCCACACCAAGCGCCGCTTCCACTGCGCCAGCCCCCTCTGCGCTCGCCGCTTGGTCGCCTACCGTCCCTAACCGGTTATTATGTGTACTGTAATCAAAGTCCCTGTTGATCTTGTAATTTAACTAGCACAAATACTGCAAAATAATAGTAGAAAAGAGCTCAAATTGCACTAGAAAGCAATCAATAGCAGCCGTTGACGTGCTTTTCCGGTTGAAACAACTAGTGAAAGATCCGTACACTCTCTTCCAAACAGGCCCAGGCCCAAGGCCAAGCCCAATAGCCCAGAGGATATACCTTGTTGGGTTGATAATAAACGTTGGGGTAAGCGTTAGATCCATCCCACGTCTTCCGCTTCGCTTCTCGCTCCCTTCGCGGCGATTCGGATCTCAACCGGAGGCCACTAGCAATTCCGTGAACAAGCCGTACGAACGCCGGATCTCGCAATTGTACTGCCTGGTTCCGTTATCCTCCGTTCCGACCTCCTTGTTGGAACACAGATCTAGGGTTTTTGAGGGAATTCCCTGTCGAAGTAGGCGTCAGTGCGAAGATGGAGAAGTCGTGTTCGATGCTGATCCACTTCGACAAGGGATCTCCGGCCATGGCGAACGAGATCAAGGAGGCTCTCGAGGGTAACGACGTGGAGGCCAAGATCGACGCCCTCAAGAAGGCTATCATGCTACTGCTCAATGGTGAATCCCTTCCCCAGCTTTTCATCACCATAGTCCGCTATGTCCTACCCTCCGAGGATCACACCGTGCAGAAACTGTTGCTCCTCTACTTGGAGATTATCGACAAGACGGACGCGCGTGGCCGCGTGCTTCCGGAGATGATCCTCATCTGTCAGAATCTCCGCAACAACCTGCAGCACCCGAACGAGTACATCCGCGGCGTCACGCTCCGTTTCCTCTGCCGTCTGTCTGAGCCTGAGATCCTGGAGCCGCTCGTTCCCTCTGTCCTTACGAACCTCGAGCATCGCCACCCCTTCATCCGCCGCCATGCGCTCCTCGCCATCGCTGCCATCTACCGCCTACCGACTGGGGAGCAGCTGCTCCCCGATGCACCTGTGCTGGTCGAGAAGGTCCTGTCGTCCGAGCAGGACCTCTCTGCCCGACGAAATGCTTTCCTTATGCTTGCCTCGTGTGCCCAGCTTCCAGCAGTTGCTTACCTCTTGTCCCAAGCTGATCACGTGGCCAACTGGGGTGACCTCCTCCAGATGGCTGCGCTGGATCTCATCCGCAAGGTCTGCCGTTCTAATCCAGGAGAGAAGGGTAAGTACATTAAGATCATCATCTCCCTCCTCAGTTGCCCCTCTGAAGCAGTAGTCTACGAGTGTGCCTGCACCCTTGTCTCCTTGTCATCGGCCCCCACAGCTATCCGTGCTGCTGCCAATACCTACTGCCAACTCCTCCAATCGCAGAGTGACAACAATGTGAAACTCATTGTGCTTGAGCGTCTCAACGAGCTCAAGACGTCACACAAGGAAATCATGGTGGAGATGATCATGGATGTGCTCCGTGCATTGTCAAGTCCAAATCTTGACATCAAGCGCAAGACTTTGGACATTGCTCTTGAACTGATCACTTCAAGGAACATCGATGAGGTAGTTCTCACGCTCAAGAAAGAGGTTGTCAAGACTCAGAGCACTGAACTCGAGAAGAATGGCGAGTACCGGCAGATGTTAGTGCAGGCCATCCATTCGTGCGCAATCAAGTTCCCTCAAGTTGCTAGTACAGTCGTTCATTTGTTGATGGATTTCCTTGGTGATTCTAATGTGGCTTCTGCTATCGATGTCGTCCTCTTTGTGAGAGAAATAATTGAGACAAACCCTAAGCTCAGGGTTTCAGTAATCACTAGGTTGCTTGACACGTTTTATCAGATTCGCGCTGCAAGGGTCTGCTCGTGTGCTCTCTGGATCATTGGTGAGTACTGCCTTTCACTTTTGGAGGTGGAGAGTGGAATTGTGACAATTAAGCAGTGCCTTGGAGACATTCCCTTCTACACTGCCACTGAGGAAGGGGAGACGGCTGATGCTTCAAAGAAACTGCAGCAGGTTTCTTCTGTTACTGTCTCTTCTAAGCGGCCTGTAGTGCTTGCAGATGGCACATATGCAACACAAAGTGCTGCCTCTGAAATTGCTTTCTCTGCTCCAACGGTTCTTCCTGGATCTTTGGCTTCGCCTGGAAATCTTAGGGCGTTGATCTTGTCTGGCGACTTCTTTGTAGGAGCTGTTGTTGCTTCTACTTTGACGAAGCTGGTTTTGAGATTGGAGGAGGTCCAACCATCAAAGACGGAAGCAAATAGAGCATGCACCGACGCATTGCTAATCATGACTTCTATGTTGCAGTTGGGAAAATCATCATTTCTTCCACACCCAATTGATAATGATTCTTATGACAGGATTGTGTTGTGCATAAGATTGCTCTGCAACACTGGTGATGATGTGAGAAAAATATGGTTGCAGTCATGTCGCCAGAGTTTTGCAGCAATGCTTGCAGAGAAGCAATTTCGAGAAATTGAGGAGATTAAAGCTAAGGCCCAAATTTCCTATGCCCAGCCTGATGATCTTATTGATTTCTATCATTTGAAGAGTCGCAAGGTAATCACTTGAACTATATTTATCTTGATTAACTTGCTCAATTGACAACTAAAGATCATATATTTTTCTTCATTTGTTTACATTCCATATTCAAGATTTCTCTTAAACCAAGCCCATGAATCAAGGAAGTGTTTAAATTTTCATTTTTGTGAATATGAATTTCTCTCTTGTTATTCTTGTCCAAATATTCAAAGAAAACAAATGAGATAATAAAGGAATCGCCATGCTTCTTGTTACCATCATCAAGTAGCATTAGTCTCAACTATTTGGAATCAACTACATCAATCATATCCTCGAATTATACAAGGTCATTTTACTCATATTAGTCAAATCTCTTAAATGAATTTTAATTGTATTACTAGTTTTTATTCATATCATTATTATCCTCCTCTTCCCATAACATCTTTAAGTATAATTGATTCATCTTGTCTTGTCATAGAAATATTTGGTTGGCTTTGCACGTGTCTATCTTATCTTAATCTATTTTCTCTTATCAACTAATGGAGCTTACACCTACTTACTCATAGTACTAGTAGTTCTTATGTTACCTTTTTCACTAATACACATATCCATCCTAGTATTCTCATCTATCTCTGTTGCTTTTCCATAATTTATTGCAAATGAACTGAGTTCTATGGAATTTTTCTATTAGCCTAAGAAACAATCAATGACCAGACAAGATTATAGAAGTTCTTTTCATTTTACTGAACAAGATGATTATGAACAAGCTTGATACTTTGTTTGATTATATCTTATTTATGTTGTTTGATATATTAAAACAAGCTACACAAACAAGCTTCAACACCAATGAGCTCAACTTTTTAGTGTTCATGAATAAAGCTTGTGAAAATATTAGAGATGCACTTTGTCTAAAGTTCAATTGTGTTTTTTTTAATATTTAATTCAAATACATCAAAAATATACATTATATAATTCATATCTTGCAAATTCTATAAATTTTAAATTATTTTGAAAATATTAACAACGATAAAATAATAAATTTTCATTTACTAGATAATTATTTTAACTTAGGTACAATAATGTCTCCAGATGACCTCAATAAGAATTTCAATAAACCAGTTTACACAGGCTTGGTATGATTGATAAGTTCCTTAAACCGTGTACTCGAACATCCCTGAGTTCGTTCATTTGTTACTAATATCCAAAGTACTCTTTAGTATGTGGATTACACTATTGTTCATTTGTCCGGTTGGTTGCTGCATTTAGGACGGCCTTTAGATTGGAGGTTGGCATGCAAAGGTTGTTAACAAAGATTATGATCATAACTTCTTATTAGTGTTGTTTCATTTAGTTGTCTTTGACCATGTGAAAATTTGAAATGTCTTTTATTATTTTGTTAGCATATATGTTCTTATATGCTGACATTCCAAGTGTACATGATTGATTAATTGACTTTGGCTTATTGTTCCATGAGAAAGTATGAGTTTGTGTCTATGCTTCAAAGTTTTTGGTCATTGATTAACTGATTTTTGGACGTTGCAGTTACATGAGAAATTATGAACTTTAAGTCACTCCCTATTTATTGAATAGTAGATGCATGCTGAATGAGCTTTTCATCTTGAATTGGACCTAAAATGCCTGTCACTTAATTGAAAATATTATTATTTGAAAAGTTTTGATCTCAATATTTCCTACATTTATGAATTCTTCGTTGTTTCCTGGGAAGAACTTAATATTGTCTAAGTTGCCTTAATTTGAGAAATAAGAACAGCTAGCATTTTTCTGTTTATCTAGCTATACAATTTTCAAATATAACTAGCATGCTAACCCACAAAATTCTGGTCCAGTGATCATCATTCACAGCCAAACATTTGGCATATCTTAATTGAGAAATAAGTCATTTTAGGTAAATCCTTTGCAACATTGTTGAAACTGTGACCTTGCTTTGTAAATTGCTTTTGGCCACTTATTCTTCTGATCCTCTACTTGTAGTATTAGAGGTTTTTTTTTTCTCTGGAGATTTCAGATGTATTCTATCCCCAAAAATGAACACTGGAAGTCATTTATTGGTTACTGTGGTCTAGTTTCTAATTTGTTGCTAAGACGATGAGATGCCTAAAGCATCAGTTTGTCTTTTATTATACTGATTGATGTTTACAGGGCATGAGTCAGCTCGAGTTAGAAGACGAGATTCAGGATGATTTAAAACGTGCAACTGGAGAATTTATGAAAGATGGAGATGATGCAAATAAGTTGAACAGAATCCTTCAACTCACTGGATTTAGTGATCCTGTCTATGCTGAGGCTTATGTGACTGTTCATCATTATGATATTGTCCTTGATGTCACTGTGATTAATCGAACAAAGGAAACCCTTCAGAACCTGTGTTTGGAATTAGCAACTATGGGGGACCTCAAGCTTGTAGACCGGCCTCAAAATTATACTCTAGCTCCAGAGTCAAGCAAGCAAATCAGAGCTAATATAAAAGTCTCTTCCACGGAAACAGGAGTAATATTTGGCAATATTGTATACGAGACTTCAAATGTGCACGAGAGAACTGTTGTGGTCCTCAATGATATCCACATTGATATCATGGACTACATATCTCCTGCTACTTGTGCCGATGTGACATTCAAGAATATGTGGGCAGAATTTGAGTGGGAAAACAAGGTATTGTTACTTGTCTCTTCAAATCGATGATCTATCTACTGATATAATTTTAAATGCATTTGTTGACACTCTCAAGATACAGTTTTTTTTCTTATTTAATATTCTCAATGATTATATCTTATTTCACTGTTAGGGAGTAGGGACATATTTATTGTGATTCATTTTGTGAGAACAATTGCAACTATCAAATTATATCACATATCTCGTTGCATGTCGTATTATGAAATTTTCAGTGATTTGCTCAATGAAATTTAGGCCTCAAGGTTTTTCAATTATATTGGAGTAAAAGGTGATAACATACATCTTAGGCACTTTAGCATCACCAACTTGTGACTAGATACAGATAGGTAAATCGCGGGGAGGGGGGGGGGGGGGGGGGGGTTGTTATTCTAGCACAACAGTCCTTTGTATGGGGGAGGTTAGACACTTAACGAAATATTTTGCATAAAATTGACTCCAAGACTGATTAGAGCAACCACCCACGTGGGGGCTAGGTTTTTCAATTCTAAAAAAAAATGATAAGTATTCAAGCCTTAGGCTCGAATACTCCTGGGTGACCGGTCCCGTCCCACGAAAGTTTTCCACTGACCACTTGGGTAAATTGGAGAAGTACACGTGGAGGCCCATCCTGATAGCTAACATTCTCTGGTTTGTTACCCATTAAGGGAAATTCCTCCATAATACGCCGCAGCTGAGTCTCAAACTCTAGATGTCTGGTTTATCACTCGAGGGTCTAACCACAACACCCTGCCTCACGGGGCAAGGGTTTTCAATTTTTTTATTTTTTTTTTTTGCAAAAGGTCATATGCTGACCTCGTACGCCCTACATGATCTAAATCGAGCAAGCCAACATATAGGAGGGTATTTTTCTCTGGCTTCACCGGGAATTGACCCTTGTCCATTTCTACAAATCTACTATGTGGTGACCAATTCGTCTATGGTATTGATGGGAAGAGGCTAAACTTATTTATTACCTTCAAATTTGGTTAGGTAATTTTTTTCATGATGTTGTTCACCCTAATAAACTCCGCCTCTGACGACCAGTCATGGCTGGTCCCAAGCCCGGATAAAGGAGTAGGGTTGCGTTAGGTTGCCAGTCAACGTAAAACTATGACAAATGCTCAATGAATAAATTTATTAAACTATTGTGTTAATGCTAGGTTGTTCCCCGGAAGGAATGCGTTGTTGGGCCTGACTGTAACATCTCGGCAAGGACCGCTACAACTCCAGAACTCGGGTGTAGTGCTAACTATGCAAGAGTTTGCTTTGCAAGGCCCGATTGTAACGTATTAGCAAGGATCGCTACATCTCCATGAGAACTTGGGTGTAGTGTTAAATAAGCAAGAGTTCTCACACATAGGTGGGATAAGAACAAACATTATAGGAAGACTAATAGTGTAAGATTTGGAATATAGAACACAAGAACCCTCACTGGTAAATCAATGGAGGTAGTAGATACGATGACTAGGAGAAGAATTGATATTTTATGTGTACAAGAAACAAAATGAGTAGGTGAGAAGGCAAAAACGATAGAGATTTATGGTACACAGGAAAAAGTAAAATAAAAAATGGAGTGGATATTTTTGTAGATAGGTTTTTAAAAGATGAAGTTGTTGGAGTAGTTAGAAAGGGGGATAGAATTATAACTCTCAATATAGTAGTGACGAAAGAAGCTGTGAACGTAATTAGTATATATGCACATCAAGTAGGATTAGATGAAGAAACTAAATCAAGATTTTGAGATGACTTAGATGAGGTATTACAAAACATTCCACCAAATGAAATGATTTTAATATGAGACGATCTAAATGGACAGATTGGAGTGAAAAATGAGGAATATGAGAGACTACATAAGGATTATGAGTTTGGAGCAAGAAATGAAGGGGCAACTATATTAGATTTTGCGATAGCATATAACCTTATATTAGTTAATATGTTTTTTAAGAACAAAGAACACTGGGTCACATTCAAAACTGGGAATAATGAATCACAAATTGACTTTTTTATGATTAGAAAGAGAGATAGAAAGATTTATAAAGATTGTAAGGTCATCCCTAGAGAAAGCTTAACTACCCAATATAGGTTAGTAGTGTTGGATATACGTCTTAATGATATATCAATAGAAGAAAAATATATACGACTCCTAGAATTAAGTGGTGGAAGATAAAGGATGGAAAACAAAATATATTTAAGGAGAAGGTAAGAGTATAAGAATTAGGTGAAATATACGGTGATTCTAATATGACATGGGATAAAATGACATCAAAGTAAAAAATAGTAGCTAAGAGTGTACTTGGTGAGTCAAAGGGGCATGTGCCACCAAATAAGGAATTGTGGTGGTGGAATGAGAAAGCACAGGAGAAAGTGAAGGAAAAATGAATAGCCTATAAGAAATTATATATTTGCAAGAATGAGAAAATTTTTAAAAAAATATACAATAGCTAATAAAATAGTGAATGAAGCAAAAAATGAAACTTTTGAACGATATAATCGAAACTTAGATACAAAGAAAGGGGAAAGAGATATTTACAGAATAGCTAAACTGAGAGAGAGTAAAATAAGAGATCTTGACCAAATAAGATGTATTAAAGATAAATACAATAGAGTATTAGTAAATGATGAAGAAATAAAAGAGCGGTGGAAGATATATTTTTATCAATTTTTTAATGAAGGTTTAGGCGATCAATTTAACTTAGACAATTTAAGTAGGTCAAATGAGTATAGAAATTTAAAATTTTATCGTAGAATTCAAATTTCAAAAGTAGAACAAACATTGAAAGGGATGCATAATGGAAAGTCATAGGACCAGATGATATTCCAATAAAGATATGGAAGTATTTAGGAAAACAAGGTGGTGAATGGTTTACAAAATTATTTAATTTGATATTGAAAATAAAAAAAGTCTAATCAATGGAGGGTAAGTACTCTAGTTTCCTTACATAAGAACAAACAGACATACAAAATTGTACAAACTATAGGAGTATTAAATTAATCAGTCATACCATGAAATTTTGAGATAGAGTAATAGAAAAAAGATAAAGGAAGGAGACCACGGAGATTGAAAATCAATTTGAGTTCATGTATGAAAGGTCGACAATAGAAACTATACATCTTCTTAGACAACTAATTGTAAAATATCGAAGCAAAAGTAAGATTTACACATGGTATTTATTTACTTACAAAAAACTTATAATAGGGTCCCAGGAGAAATTATATGGAGAATTTTAGAAAAGAGAGGTGTTAGCGTAGCATATATTGAACTAATTAAGGATATGTATTAGGATGTAACTACTAGAGTTAAGACTTCAGGCGGATTAACTAAAACATTTTCAATAGGATAGGATTACATCAAAAATCAGCCTTAAGTCCCTATCTTTTTACACTAATTATGGACGAACTCACTGGACACATTCAAGATACAGTACCATGGTGTAAGTTGTTTGCTAATGATATTGTTTTGACAGATAAGACACGTGAAGGAGTGAATGCTAAACTAGAGTCTTGGCGGGAAACACTAGAAGTGAAAGGCTTTAGGCTTAGTAAAATAAAGACAGAATATATGGAATTTAAGTTTAGCAATATTAGACGTAATGAGACAATTGTTAAGATAGGAAATGATGAGTTGTCTGGAACTAAAAGCTTTAAGTATTTAGGATCATTTTTGTAAAATGATGGAGGGATTGAGAGAGATGTCTTACATAGAATATAAGTAGGATGATTGAAATGGAGGTTAGCATTGAGTATTTATGTGATCGTAAATTACTTCTAAAACTGAAAGGAAAGTTATACAAAACGGCAGTTAGACCTGCTATGTTATATGATACTGAATGTTAGTTTTGACTTGGGTACATAAGTAGAAGATGAAAGTTGCAGAGATAAGGATATTAAGGTGGATGTGTGGATATACGAGGATGAACAGAATAAGAAATAAGAGCATTAGAGAGAAAGTTGGAATTGTATCTATTAATGAAAAACTTTGAGAGACACGTTTAAGATAGTATGAATATATACTTAGACGACCAATAAATGTCCCAGTTAGGCGATGTAAAACTATAACAAATACGTACATCAAACGAGGGAAAGGTAGACCAAAAAAGACTTGATTAGTAAGAATAAAATAAAATAAAATTTATTTAAATATAGATGATGATATAATAGGGAACAAAGTTTAATGGCGTAAAAGGATTCATATAGCCAACCATTTCTAGTGGGATAGAGCTTGGTTGTTATGTTCACCCTAATACAAAAATGTATTCTCAAAAGGGAAATGTTGTTCCTATCCTCCGTTTTTGAGATTGAAGTTGCAATACTTTATAAATCTTCCGTGACATTCTTTTTGGTTTTAGTTGAGTGCATGCAATGCGGTTGTATATTATCTGACAATTTGGCCCAGAATATGTCGGTCAGGTCTGTCTAATGGTGCTTGCCAAGTTCTTTATTTTCTGCTTGTGTTGGCATTTGAACAAATTATTGTAAATTACAGGTTGCAGTGAACACAATATTACAAGATGAAAAGGAGTTTTTGAATCACATTATCAAGTCAACCAACATGAAGTGCCTCACACCACCGTAAAGTTCTCAAACTCGAACCATTTGTTACCGATAATTGATATTCCCTACAGGCTACATGTCTTTTACTCTTTTTAATTCTGTTTCAGATCTGCTCTAGATGGGGAGTGTGGGTTCCTTGCCGCAAACCTGTACGCAAAGAGTGTTTTTGGAGAGGATGCTTTGGTCAACATAAGCCTAGAGAAGCAGGCTGACGGGAAGCTGAGTGGTTACATCAGGATCCGAAGCAAGACACAAGGCATTGCCCTCAGTCTAGGAGATAAAATCACCCTCAAACAGAAGGGCGGCAGTAACTAATGGGAAGTCCTCTCATGTTTGATCCCATTTCTAAGAATACTTTTGTGGCTACGTTGGTTTTACGAGTGTTTTTCCTGTTCTTTACAATGTTCCTCGTCAGTGGTAGTATCAGCAGGAGCAACAGTCTCTTAGTTCTGCTTGCAGTGAAAATGTATACACAGATTTGGTATTATGCTTGATCCATCGAAGGCCCCTAGATCGACTATTTAATAAAACATTGCAATTGTAAGTTTGTCATTACTGTGTTGGAACTAAGCCACAGGCCGCTTGCTCTTGTTTCAAAACTCTAGGTCTCACCTCTTGCCACTCGCCACAAGATTCATAATCTCGCCATATGAATAGTTGTTTCTGCCATAAATTATCATCTCAAGTTAGGTCGGTAAACGAGTCCAGTAAAGTAATTGTGGCGAGTAAAAACAAATTTAAAATAAAATAAATTATTAAAATATTGTTTTTACTTAGTTTCTGTTTTTATTAGTTTGACTTTGATGTAAATTTTGCATGAATTTGATTTATTTGAGTCGACTCAAGTCGAATTTAAAATAAATTAAGAGGGCGTTTGGTTTGGGGTAATAGAGACTAGGGAATGGGAATGGATGGTAATCATTCCCATTAACACTGTTTGGTAAGTGTCAATGGGAATCATTCCCTCATTTTCATTCCCTACTCCCCCTCATCAATCAAATTCCTCAATCATTCCTTCCTTTTCATATATCCAAAACACTCCTTTTTTATTTTTTATATTTCATTTTACTATTTCATTTTATATTATCCCATTTTACTTTCTCCCTCTACATTTTAAAATTTCTCTCTACGTATTTATTTTTTTTTCTCTCTACATTAACTATTATTTTCTCTCTCTACCTTTCTGATCTCATTTTCTCTTTATTTATTTTCAATATTACTTTCTCTCTCTACCTCTCATATTATAATTTATCTATCTTAATTTTTCACTTTTTTTATATTTTCTATATCACTTTTTCTCTATATTTTCTATATCACTTTCTCTCTCTACATTCTCTATATCACTTTCTCTCTCTATCTTTCTCATCTCATTCTCTCTCTATATATTTTGTTAATCACTTTCTCTCTCTACCTCTCTTATCATAATTTTTTATCATTATTTATCATTTTTTTTGTATATTTCATATATCACTTTCTCTCTCTACATTTTCTATATCACTTTCTCTCTCTACCTTCTCATCTCACTTTCTCTCTATATAATTTCAATATCACTTTCTCTCTCTACCCCTCTTATTATAATTTATTTATCTTTATTTTTTACTTTTTCTCTATATTTTCTATATTACTTTCTCTCTCTACATTTTCTATATCACTCTCTCTCTACCTCTCTCATCTCATTTTCTCACTATATATATCACTTTTTCTCTATATTTTCTATATCACTTTCTCTCTCAATATTTGCTATATCACTTTCTCTCTCTATCTTTCTCATCTCATTCTCTCTCTGTATATTTTGTTAATCACTCTCTCTCTCTACCTCTCTTATCATAATTTATTTATCATAATTTATAATTTTTTCTGTATATTTCATATATCTCTTTCTCTCTCTACATTTTCTATATCCCTTTCTCTCTCTACCCTCTCATCTCGTTTTCTGTCTATATAATTTCAATATCACTTTCTCTCTCTACCCCTCTTATTATAATTTATTTATCTTTATTTTTTACTTTTTCTCAATATTTTCTATATTACTTTCTCTCTCTACATTTTTATAGATTCCCATTACTAAAGTTAAACTGAACCAAACATCATCAATGACAATAATTTTCATTCCAGGATTTGAACCAAACACTACCAATGGAATCATGATTCCCATTCCCATTGACCCCTCAATGAATCCCATTACCATTCCGATTAATAAATTTGAACCAAACGCCCCCTAAGTCATTAAAATATTGATCAAGTTTGCCTTAAATTTTTTATTAGCTTTGGTTTGATTTAAGTTTTGCTTGAGTTTGATTTATTTTGGTTGTTTAAAATTTTTATCTTTTAAATTTGATAACATCAATTTATTTATTTATTTTATTATTTAGTATATTAATAAAAATTTTATTGATGAATATAATTTTTATTTAGTATATTAATAGAAATTTTATTGATGAATATAATTTAAGAATGTTATTTATAAATATTAATGAGTTGAATAAATATATTATTTATTTAATTTAATGAATTATTTAAATTAATTTATTTAATTAATTTTGTATGTATGAAAAAATATAAATAAATTTTTATTAAGTTGAACATCAAATATATTCTCAAATGTTCGATGTATTTACCCTCCTAGTAATAAAAACGTGTAAAATTTTATCAATCGAAATAATTGATCGAATTTCAGTAGCTAGTATTCAAAATTTTACGTTTTCAATAAAAAAATATTATTTCCATTAAATCGATTGAGTTTTGATTATCAATTTTTAAAATCAGTTAAATTTATTAAATAACAAAAATACTAAAGTATTTAAATTTTATTTTATTAAATTGATTAAATTTTTATTAAAAAGCTTAAATATTTTTTATTTTTTAAAAATTGATTAATTCAGTTATCTATCACATTAAATATTTTTTAAGTTTGATTTTAATAATAATATCGGTCAATTAAATTAAATTGGTAAAAAATTAATTAGTTCAGTTTAAACAAATTTAATTTCATGGATTCGATTTTAAACCATGCTCACCTCATTACTGCCTCATTCACTCCAAAGTAACATCAAATTTGGGCGACCGGTACTACGAAAATTTTCCATTGATCACTAGAATAAATTGAAAAGTACTTACGGTAAACGACCTAGAAACCCAGTATTATGTAATTGCACAATCAATTTGGAGAAATATCCCTATAAATGTACCGTAAATGTAGATCAAATCGTGAGGGACAATTACTTTAAAGATAATTTTATCATTAATTTGTTAGAAAATGCACCTTAACTTCAATCAATCAATATGTGTATATGTTTAAAAATGAGAGATGATAATTTTTTCTACTTAATTGGGCCATGTGATGAAAGAGGGGCAAGTTCGAGGAGCCTTTTCGAGTGTGATTTCGGTTAGTAGATTTTTTAAATCTCCACGGTTAAATGGAGGTGGATACTATCTCTATGTCTGAATAATAATAATAATAATAATAATAATAATAATAATTATTATTATTATTATTATTATTATTATTATTATTATTATTATTATTATTATTTAATCATGATTATTAATATTATTAAATATATATTAATTAATTATATATTATTGAATTTTTATATTAATATTTTTATGGAAGGTATTAAAAATTAAAAATCTTTTTGCAAATCAATGCACAATCGGCATTTGAAAAAAAAAAGTGAATGAAGATTTTATGCCCTGTTTAATTGGGAGAGCGGAAAAGAAAATCGAGAAAAGTTTTCGACGTTGGAAAAATTTTCGCTTCATTAAATTTTGAGAGGAAAAAGAAAACTTAATCGATTACCGGTAGATGTTGAAGTCAAAATTGATCACTGCACGTCGTACGGAAAAGAATGTATGAGAAAACAAATGACGCATGCAACTTTCTTTACTCATAAAATTATACACTATATATTATGAATTTTCAAGGATGTCACTACAAAAATAACATGAAATAGCGATAGACTTTTTTAATAGTCCGTCATAAGTAGTGATGGATATATAGTCTCCGTCGCCAAAATTACGCGGGAAGTTAAACTCCTGTCAATAGCGACGGACATGGTCAAAGTCCGTCGCTAGTTGTAAGCGACGGGTTAAACCGCCTCAATATAGCGACGGGATTGGTCAACGCCGTCGCTAATCAGTGACGGACAAGTTAATCCGTCGCAATATTACTTTAAAAAGGGCGACGCCCCCTTCTCCCGCGGCCACGCGAACCCTAGTGACCGGTCGAACGACTGAAGCGATTCTCCTCCGGCGATTCTCCGACGATTCTCCTCCGGCGAACCCTCCTCCAATCCCAGGTACGCGAGTTAAGCTCCATTTGCCGTATATTATCGTTTGTTTGTGCTAACGCGACGCCGTCGTCTTCTCCGGGCAGCCACGGCTCTTGGCACGGCTGCGCGCGGCCCCCCGCGATCTCGCGCGGCCAGGCGCGGCCTCGCATTTGCAAGCGGCGCCTGCTGGCGGTTGCGGCCCAGTGCGGCTGGGCGCCGGCTGCTGCGGCCACGCGGCGCTCGGCGCCTGCGGCCGATCGACGACCCTGCGGCCGGCTGACGGCCCTGCGGCCGACCAACGGCCCTGCGGCCGGCCGGCGACCCCTGCTCCGGTTTAGCTAGGGTTTTAATTAGGTAGGGTTTAGCTAGGGTTTTAATTAGGTAATTGCTTTAATTAATTTGATTAATTAATTCAATTAATTAGAGTAATTAGTTCAATTAATTTGATTAATTTAATAATCAATCAATTAATTAATTAGTTAAATTACCAATTAATTTTGTTAGATAATTTGTTAAACCATTAATTGTGTAATTAATTGATCAAATATTTTATTTATTTTAGATAAATGTTTGATTAATTTGATTATTAAGATGATTAATTGTTTGATTAAGGAGATTACTTGATCTATTAATTAGATCTTGTTTGATGAAATTTAGATTAATTGTTTGAATAATTAGATTAATTGTATGATTAATTAGGATAATTGATTCAGAAATAATATCATGTTTGATTAATAAGATTTATTGGCGAGTATACCATAAATATCATATTGCGTATTCATTTTTATATGTGTGGGTTGATTAAATTATCTTATCTGAATTCATATACAATGTATCCTAACAAAGCATGAATGTATAATAGGTTAGACAATGAATTTATTCGTGACGAATTTTTTTGCTGGAGTGGAAGAATTTGTTAACCTTGCAAAGTGTCATCCTGAGTGTTTGAATGGCACAGAGTTGAAGTGTCCATGTAATCAACGCAAATGTATAAATACAGCTTTCCTGTGATGAAGATACAGTGAAAACTCATATCGCCAGGTATGAGTTTGTTCCAGATTATTACAACTGGTATTGTCATGCAGAGCCGTATGTATATGAATTTGGTGGACCTTCTGTTGCATCATCATCGAACTCAATTGGACCAAAGACATCATATAACCCTGCTGATGCAATGCAATCAATGGTTTAAGATGCAATGAATGCTTTTGATCAATCAAATGTAGAACAAGTACCTACTTCTGATATTAAGAAAATGTATGACATGTTAAAGGCTAGTGACAAGTACCTACTTCTTGATTACTTATTAATCTAATTTGATCACCCACCACTATTATAAGTCAATGATGACAGAATTTCAAATGTAGAAGTCGACAGAATTAAAAATCTCGCATTTGGACCTCTTCGTACTGTGACAGTCTACTCGGGTTATTACGTGAATGGATACAGATTTCAGTGAGCCAACGTGATTCAGGGATGCTAACGTATAATTCTGGCATCAGTGTCAAAGGATTAACAAACAATAATGATAATGAATTTGACTATTATGGCAAGCTAGAGGAAATTATCGAAGTTGAATACCCAGCGTTGCCTTTCAAAAGATGTGTACTATTCAGGTGTTCTTGGTATGATCCAACACCAAGGACGGGCACAAGGAAACATCGGTTATACAATTTAGTTGAGGTTAATTCAAGTAAAAGATTCAACAAGTTCGAACCTTTCATTTTTGCGGTGCAAGTTGGTCAAGTATTTAATTTGGAGTACACAACTAAAAGAAGACGACCTAGTGAATGGCTTGCTGTATGTCAAATGTGTTGGGACCGGGTGCATGTCGACAAAGATACGAGTTCGTAAAATTTAAAATTTTTACGTGCAGCGGAAGAGTTTGCATAAAATAATTTCCTAAATTATTTTAACTTCGTATCTAGCATGCAACCTTATAGTATATCGACATAAACATAAAATAAAAGTTTGCGAAAAGTAAACTAATTTACTTTTGTACCTTGCGTAACTCGAAGAAAGGGACGAGATCCAACCGTAGCGTCCCTTGGAAGCTTCGCCTCTATTCGCGTCCACGCCGAGTTCTCTTCGGGATGACTTCGCAAAGTCACGAGTTTTGTGCCGACGAGAACTACTAGATTCTCTAAAGGCACAACTAGAAGAATAAGAGAAATAATGGAAAACTAACCAACGAAGTAACGGAATCGTATTCCGGGAAGAGAGGAGTCGCTATCCGCTTCTTCTTCTTCGTGTTCGGGTTCTCCTCCTTCTTGATTGCTCACGCCAACTTCACCTTGGAAGTTGGTTGGGTGCGCCGACCCTAATCCACAAGGGTGGGCGCCGGCCCTAGGCAAGAGAGGGAGAGGGAGAGGAGAAGAGATTAAGAGAGAGAGGGAGAGCTCTATGATAAGTTGAGTTTTGAATAAGGGCTAGCCTTTGGTTCCTTTATATAGTAGCAACTCCTTTGCTAAGTCTCCTTCTAAACCGAATTAACGGAATTAACGGAATTAGTTATAAGAAATTTATCTTATAAATTTTCTTATTAATTATTCCATTTAAACCGAGTCTTTATTATAAACCAATTTATAATAAAACAAATTAATTATCATAAGAAAATTTATCCTATAAATTCTCTTATGAATTTTATTATAACTAACTTTATAATAAAACTAATTAATTATCATAAGAAATTTATCTTATAAATTCTTATGAATTATTCCATTTAAACTAATTTTATTATAACCAATTTATAATAAAACAAATTCTTCTTCTCTTTAAATTATAGAATAAAATTTATAAGAAATTTATAAACTTTCTTACTATGGAAAAATCAATTCATAATTGATTTTATAAAATTAAAATAAACCCAATTCATGGATTATTTTAATCTTCCATAAAAGAATAAATTTCTATAAATTTATTTATATAAATTTCTTTATACAAATTTATTTATCCATAATTTATAAAATAAATCGCACTGGATTTATCTTATTAATTAAACCAAAATTAATTGGTTTTTCTCCTCTTTATTGGCCGGCCACCAAAGGGGGGGGGTTTGGCACCCTCTTTGGCCGGCCAAACCAACCCGGACCGCCGCGAATTAAACTCATTTAATTCGCCCAAAAAGCCTTCAAAAGACTTAGCCATTTTTAGCTTCCATTGCGCCTCTGACTAACTCAGATTCGACTTATTTCTCTTGATCGGAAAATCTAATTTTCAACTCGTTTTAAATCCCTCGGATTACTCGTAGTGCGTGTGACTAAATAGGCTTTCGATTTATGTTGGCCGTCTATAATTAACTAATTATAGAACGATCATGAGTGACACCTAGTAGTACATCATGATCCCCAATTAATCGAAAGATCAACGGTTTGACCTCAGAAGAAATTATTCTGAAACCCTTCAGCAGCTCTAATGAATCGTGCCCCATTCCCTTCACCACCTTATACCCACTTGGTTCAGGACACGGTCAATGGTGTCAGTCCCCACTAGGCTGACTACGTCACACCTAGCCCAAGTAATGTCTTTCTCGTCCTTTGGATTTCTAATTACTCTCATGTATTTTAGAGACTCTCACTCTAAACATGATATGCTCTGGCCAGAGGCTTTGAGTAACAATCCGACGATAGGCCTGGGTATACATCTCCTCGCAAGGAGTGGTGAATCCTTTGTAGGCTGTTCAAACATCTTCGGGCACTTCGGCTTATACCCGATCATCCTGGGTCCACACCTCCTTGGAGATGCTTGCTTAAGATGTCAAAGTATAAGTCTCCATGACCAAGATGACTTGAACACCGCAAGTCAAAGGAACATCGCACTTAAGCCGCAGTAAGATCTTCATTGACATATCTACATGTAGATTCCCATATGAAGTCTTACAGCTAGTCACTCCAATGAACTAGTTCCCTTAACTAGCATCCATGTTTATCTCCGGACATCCCAATGTCACCAGCCAGTGAGAATCAGCTGATTAGAGAATAACCCATGCTAGTCTCAACAGAATTGATAGTGTCCGTATTTATCAATTCATCGACTAGGGATATTTCCAACACTTCACATTTGCACATTTAGAGATAATCACTAGTTGTGATCCCATCACAAATTCTCTTATGCTGTGAACTGTATGGCGGACATTCAGTAGATGAGTTTAAGATCCCAATCAAATACACAAACATGTATACTCAAATAGCGAATTATCATTTATTGAAATAAATGTTTACAATCATAAGGCGATTGCCTTAGGACACTTCTCTCATATCACTAACAAAATGAAGCCTAGGTCAACAATTGAAATGCCAAATACGATCACTATCCAAAACTCCGATGCTTATCAAAATGAAGAAGTTATAATCAACTCAGTTGATTCAGAAATACAATCAGCATCTCAATTACTTATAGATGAGAATGTCTCTTACGAGGAAATTGATGATGGTGAAATATCTAGCAGTGAGGAGGTCAATGTATCAACGGATTCAAGCGATGAAAACTTGCATGTTAATTTAGTTCCATCAGATTAGGATGAGTTAGATGTATTGAATATTAACTAATCAGAGTTTGTATTAAGATGAGTTGTTAATTTAGATCATGCTGCTTGTATTGAACAGGTTTATACGATGCTTGATTATCCATTTGCTAGCTTTATTTAGATCATTCTGCTTGTATTGAACATTCTTCATTAGTGCATATTTCCATTTGTCTCTAATATGTCTCATTTGAATGTTTTACCTATTCTGCTTATCTGCCTAAACTTTGTGTCTAATCAGGTACCATGGCTGCACCCCGTGATCAGCGGATTATACTTACAGTCGTGCGTGACAGGTATACCTATTATTCTTATATATTTTCTTACAGAATTTGCTAATATATTTTATTTTTTCCTACAGTTTCATACCATATGGGCATCAGGTGTCATCTTATATATCTAAAAAATTTAAAGAATGACTGTCACCTGCGACGACATGGGGCCACATTGAGAATGATTTGAAATCATTCTATTACGGGGAGTTTTTAGTAAGTATTTTACATGTATATTTAATTTGATATTATAACTTTTTTCATACTAACCATATTAATTTTTTTTTTACAGAAAAGGTACACCTGGGAGGAGGGTGCAGAGGAGCAATTCAAGAAGACGTGGAATGCCTACTGCTCTAAATTGTATAGGGACATGCTCTACAAATGGAGAAAGAAGGCTGATTGGCCTACAGAGGTCCCTGAGCCGATTTGGGCAGCATGGCGAGCTGTCTGGGATGGCCCGCACTGGCAAGAGAATGCTGTGATTGCTCGAGGCAATCGCAATTCATAGGTTGCTGGGCCCACCACGGGATCGACGGAGCACACTGCTGGATCCCGTTCCATTGTCCAGCATGCCAGTGATTTGATAAGTAGTTTTTATTTTGGTTATTAAAGGCATTTAGTATGTTTTTTTGGATATATTTAAACATTATATTTTGTGTTCACAGGCTGCTGAGCTACAGAGACCTCCCACTAGTTGGGAGTTATTCAGCAAGACTCACAAGAAAAAAGATGGGTCTTTTGTCGATCGTCGCTCCCTATCTATCAATGTAAGTATATTAATTATATTTTATTTGTTTTAACATTTTATATAGACTAATTAAATTTTTATTTCACAGGAATCAATCACCACTAGAGTTGCTGAAGCACAAGCGTCTCAGCCTGCTGCAGAGGGGGAGGATGCACAGTCTCTTTCGACCGACGATGTGAATCGGATTTATTTTGAGGTCGTCGGTGGGAAGAGGAAGACCGCCTGCTACGGCCTGGGCTCTCAGGCAAAGGTTACATATGATCAGATGAGAGCTCCAGGGGTTAGGGGGGCGTCTAGCATCCTCCTCTACCTCTAGTGAGGTTCTCCATTTTCGGGAGGAAAATGAAGCCCTGCGGACTCGACTCACGTCAATAGAGTCGACGTGTGCCGGGAGGGACGCAGAATGGGCTAAGACGAGCGCAGAGTGGGCTCAGAGGGACGCAGCGAGGGATGCTGAGTTGAGAGATTTGCGGGCTTGCCAGGCAAATACTGAGAATATATTACGTCATATGCAAGCTTTTGCAGCTATCCTATCGCCGATGACACAGATGCCAGCCCTTCCCGCCCCTCGTTTTGACGCTCCGGATACACAGATGTCAGCCGCTCTCGCTCCCGCCCATCGTTTTGAGTCTCAGGAGACACAGGATCCTGAGCATCCCACAGAGGAGTAGAGATATTATAGTGGTATGATCAATTTTTCCTCTAATTTTTTTCAGTAACAATGTATCAAGTTATTATATCCATAATAACTTGTTTTCTTATTACTCCATTTATGATTACAGATTCTACATTATCAGAGTTGAGTTCAGATTTCTTCTCTTGCTTGAAAGGTATGAATATTCGATATTATTCCTTTATTGTTTCGTATTTGTTAGTTTTCATTTACATATTTAATATTATTAGAGTTATCTTCTATTTGTTATTTTTCTTCTATTAGATCGAGTTATCTTCTGTTACATATGCTTACTTCATTTGTTATTTCTTATTGTTATCAATTCAGATTTCTTTCTGTATTGGATTGTTTTCTTATTGTTTTATCTTCTATTGTGCAGGAATATTTTTCCTTTCCATCCATTATTCACTCTGATATTCATGTACGTAATGATTCTCTACGAAACTCTGATTTTTGATATATGTTTACTTTCTTTTGATATATACATTTAGTTGCTTCAAAAGTGTATAAGTTTTGATACATCATATGGATACATATGTTTACTCTGTTACATTTGGATACATCATATGCTTACTCTTTTTTGGATTGGATTAACCATTGGAAAGTTTAGATTGTATAAGTTTACTCTTGTTTCAAAGTTTCGATTGTAAAAGTTTGGAAATTAAACTTTGGATTGAATAGTGGATTGAATGTATACATTTGGAAATGATTGTTTGGATTGGATTCGATTTGAAACAAAAATTTGGATTGTTGTGAATGTTTGGATTGTTATGAATGTTTGGATTGTAATTGTGAATATTTGGATTGTTCTGAATGTTTGGATTGTAATTGTGAATGTTTGGATTGATCTGAATGTTTGGATGTTGAAATATAGATTCCTGTTTGATATTTGTTTCAATATTTGTATATGTTATTGATGTATATATGGGAAGCTGAAGAAACAGATATAGGTTGGCAAAATTTTTCAGGTTTAGCGACGGATATTTTTAAAAATCCGTCGCAAATAGCGACGGATATTTGACTTTTCCGTCGCTAAAACGATCTATTGGCAACGGAGTTTGACCGTATCCGTCGCTATTACGATATATTAGCGACGGACTTTGACCATATCCGTCACTACCCCATACAGTTTGCGACGGATATTTGACCATCCATTGCTACTATTTCCCCGGCCACGTCGACCCATTTTTTGGTGTTTGCGACGGGGTTAAATATCCGTCGCTAATATAGCGACGGAGATCAAAAAATCACCGTCGCTAACGAGCTCTGCGACGGGTTCTCAGCCGACGGCGGCAATTCCGTCGCTAATCCGTCGCTATTAGTGTTTTGCGACGGAATAACGACGGATTACGTCCGTCGCTATTCCATGTTATTTTTGTAGTGTGTGGTTCTTCAATTTCCCAGCTTCTGATGGCTCCTTCTTCGGCACACCCGCCGTCGGAGCCACTATTGGCGCGTCCTTCGCCTTTTACACAGTAAAGTCATTAAGAAGAAGAAGAAGATCCCTTGGAGCTTATTAAGTCAATAATATAGGTTCCGTGTAAATCGGCTAAGGAGAGGATGAATAAGTTTACAAATAAATACTAGATCTTTTATTAATTCTTTGCAAAGATAGAAATTAGTTGGCAATTAAAATAGTAACATGCACAACAACATAAAATGAACTATAGTAAGATATTATGAGTTACTTAGTTGCAATTTGGGTAGTTGCTAATCTAAGACATTAAAATCACTCACTAAGAATTTTCCCTTAATATAGATGGAGAAATCTCTTACAAACTTTGAGCAACTCAGAGAAAGAATAGAAAATTCAATTATAATTCTTGTCTTTTCTTCCTAGTTCTAGGAGTTATTTATAGTCCAAAAACTGTTATTACCATTATGCTGATGTAGATCTGAGGCACCTCAGATGGATAGACTTTTATTCACACAGCCAAGTTTTCGATAAATGATGATTTGAGGCGGTTCAATTCCAACCTGAGGTGCCTCAATTATGACTTGAGGCACTTCAGGTGAAAACCGAGATGCCTTAGTTATGCTCTTATGCAGAATCTATCTACTTAACTGAGACACCTCCAAAGGCAACTTAGACGCACAATTGACCATCTGGCCAGAGTCAATAGCCACATTGACTTTTTCACATTTCATCTGTTTGGGTGATTTCCGGCCAATCAGAGTTAGGCTCACCCGAACCTGACACTGACTCTTCACCTCGAACGAGCTTTCTTCTCAAATTCTCGTCTCTTGGATGTCGCGCACGCCTTTCTCCTCCACTGGTGTACCCTTCCGCAATCTTTACATCCTTCGGATGCCCTGAGTCCGTCAACTCCCTTCTCGTACCATCATTCTCGATTGTTGCGTCTTTCGCTCGATTTTCTATGCTCTTAAGCTCTTCCACACTTAGATACAGGGATCAAACCAATCAGGACCTGACTTAGCTTGGTTGATCACAACAGCAAGTTTGACCCCTTCACGGCGGCACTCCATCGCGAGCACATTAGGAAGGAGTACGAGCCGATTCATTTTATCAATTTGTTATGTGATAACCAACTCAGCCTAGGGCAAAAGGTAAAATCCATCATCTTAGCAAACTCCACGACTGTTTCAAACCATTAATTGAAAAAAATTAAATAAAGAAATTTCCGCCAGCTTCACCGAGAGCAGGAATGGCTGGATTGACTAGTCCAACAAGTAGAGAATGTGGAGCTAGCTAGCAAAACACATGAGAGGCAAGTCGTTTGTGTTGGACATATACATTGAATGGGTATCACTTCCTCTTCCTCTTCCTCTTTCATCTATTATGTGCAATTAGAGCACACATTATGGAGGAAGATGAAAGGCTTGGAAGGTGGAGGGCTATCGAAGGTGAAAGGCTTACCTTCTTCTCCTATATAAGTCTGTCTAATGAATCCATCAAAAAAAAAGAGTTTATCACAAGAAGAGGAGGACATTGAAAGGGATTTGGTTCGTGGCTATTGGAGAGCAGTCTAATTCGTTTGTGATTGTTTTTCTAACAAGGAAAAGATCAAAATCTCCTATTGATCACCGATCACTGTAAGTCCAATTCGTTTGTTATTTGTTTCATGCTAAAGATCTATCAATGGTATCAGAGTGCGTTAAACTTGTAAAAGCATGAAAGTTAGCTCTGTGTATGCATTCCCCTGTTCGTTGTCGCGACCAGAGTTTGTCTCTGTCGCGTTCTGCTTTTGCCAGTGAATCACAATCATATGGTGATATGCCTCCATCGCTGGGTGTTGGGAAATACCAGTAGCTGTGGAGGAAAAGAAAGGTAGCCCCCCTTCCGAACTCTTGTCGGGCGTTAGTCCAACGCAGTTGCCGAAAAATCGTGACTACGTGTCGTGGTTGGTTTCCCCTTGAGCCTACGACATCTCGTGAAATCGTCGAGAACACATTTCCTCTTGTGGCTAGTAACCCGTCACAGTGGAAGGAAGCCATTGTCGACTATTCACAGAGTTGGAAGTTGATGCGACATATGGTGTGGGATAAGGACCAAGGGGCAAAGTCGGCGTGGAGAAAAATAGATTTGGGTGATCACAGCGTGGAGAAAACGAAACGGTGATTAGGTTTTGTTGAGAAAAAGTTTGATTTAACGCGATATGCCACCATCGATGGGTGCTGGGAAATACCAGTCACCGAGGAGAAAAAGAAAGGTAGCCCCCTTCCGAACTCTTGTCGGGTGTGAGTCCAACTAGGGGTGTCAAAAATCAACACGACCCAACGACCCAACCCGAATCAACCTGAAAAAAATCGAGTTCGGGCTGAATATTTTCGGGTTCGGGTTGACCCGAATTTAATGTTTAGTGGATTTTTTGGGGTTAAATCAAATTTTATTTTGAAAATTAAGATATTTTTATGTATATTAATATCAATATTAGTATGATCATGATGGAGTATTGAGATGAAAGTGAAAAATTATAGGAAAAATAGCGAAAAAAGACGTTTTGAATCGATTTTTTTGGGTTATTCGGGTCGGGTTCGGGTTGGTCGGGTTCGGATTCGGGTTTGGGCGTTTCGGGTTGAAATCGGGTTCGGGTCGGGTTCGGGTTGGGAGTTAAAAAATTTTTTTCCCAACCCGACCAGAACCCGACCCGACCCGACCCACCCGAATTGACACCCCTAAGTCCAACGCAGTCACTAGAAAATCATGACTACGTGTCGTGGTTGGTTTCTCCTTGAGCCTACGACATCTCGTGAAATCGTCGAAAGCATGATTCCTCCTATGGCCGGTAACTCGTCACGGTGGAAGGAAGCCATCGTCGATTGTTCACAAAGTTGGAAGTTGAGGTATCCTGAGTGTGGGATGAGGATTAAGGGGCAAAATCGGTGTGGAGAAAAACATATTTAGGTGATGGCAGCGTGGAGAAAACGAAATGGTGATTAGGTTTTGGTGAGAAAAAGTTTGATTTAATTAAATCAAACGAAAACAAATAAAAAAATAAATAAATAATGCCAGAAAGATGTGCAGTGTATGATCAAACTAGAGACCTCTGATACAAAACTACCGTTGTACTCAGAGCTATAGGGGAAGTTATTTTTAAGTTTGGCTCAATTAATTTGAACTAATCTTTCTAATTAAACTTGGCTCATTAATTAGTTGATTTAATCAGATTAGGTTGGTCCAATCAGACCAGGTCTAGTTCAAACTATTGATTGGTTTAACCAAACCAGTTTGCTCGAAACCTGAACCAAACTAACTGATTTGATCAATAGGTCGAACTTAAACTTAAATGGGCTTAGGTGAAACAACAATAATAGAGCATCCAAATCGATCAGTCCATTATGATTGTGTGCTTTTCTATGCAAATGTGTGATTTTTCCTTATTTGCTTGTGTGCTTTTTTATGCATACGTGTGAATTGACAAGACTGATATTATTATCGGTTTGTGGGTTTTGTACTGATAATATTATTTTTCAATTCCAGATATCGCATGAGATATACTCCATGATCCATCGTAATGAGCGATGCCGTGAGCTAATAGAGCAGATAGAGGAGGTTGACTATAGTTCAGTTCTCAGAATCCAAGGAAATATAAAAAAAGTTGGATCGACTATTTTGGAAACTCGAGCAGGAAGTATTTCCAATCTTGGATGACTACAGAATCGAAGCATTGATTCGTTCATTGCCAAGGCGTGCGAGAGAAGTTGCACACCAGATATGGGGATGCTATAAATGTTGTATCTCATATACTGAGCTATGTAAGCAACCATTTCGCCATGAGTTTTCAGAGGATCTAGAAGATTCTAAGGAAGACCCAGAACAAGATCCTGAATATCAGTCCAGTATGATTGTGTGCTTTTCTATGCAAATGTGTGATTTTTTTCCTTATTTGCTTGTGTGCTTTTTTTTATGCATATGTGTGAATTGAAAAGACTGATATTGTTACTGGTTTGTGGGTTTTGTACTGACAATATTATTTTTCAATTCAAGATATTGCATGAGATATACACCATGATCCATCGCAATGAGCGATGTCGTGAGCTAATGGAGCAGATAGAGGAGGTTGACTATAGTTTAGTTCTCAGAATCCAAGGAAATATAAAAAAGTTAGATCGACTATTTTGGAAACTCGAGCAGGAAGTATTTCCAATCTTGGATGACTACAGAATCGAAGCATTGATTCGTTCATTGCCAAGGCGTGCGAGAGAAGTTGCACACCAGATATGGGGACACTATAAATGTTGTATCTCATATACTGAGTTATGTAAGCAACCATTTCGCCATGAGTTTTCAGAGAATCTAGAAGATTCTGAGGAAGACCCAGAACAAAATCCTGAAGATCCTAAAGAGAATCTTGAAGAATTTGAGCAGGATCTAGAGGAATACTTTGAAATATTTGAAGAAGATTCTGAAATGTTTGAGAAAGATTCTGAAATATTTGAGATATTGAAATGTTTGAGGAAGATCCTGAAACTTTGAGGAAGATCCTGATCTTGAAATGTTTGAGGAAGATCTTGAAATATTTGAGGAAGATCCTATAGAAATTGTAGAACATCCCGAAACTGGCCGATTTGAGATGACGAGAGAGTGATGACCACTGCCATAGTATTTTTTATTATGGGAGTAATATCAACTTGTCTAGTTTATTAAATTCTGTTGTTATTGTCGTTGTGTACAAACCGAATAAGCTCATTTAATAAAGTTATATAATATAGACTATTGTTATATACGAACAGTACTATATTTTAATGAAAAAGTTATGTATTAACTGACTTGAAAATGATTAGTTCATTCTTATAAATGATTAGTTCAATTAATGATTAGTTCATTTTATGAGATATATATAATATAATTGACCAATGTTGATTAGATTGGATCATACGAATGATGAGTGGAAACACTGTTACCACTTGATCTCGTAAACCAACTCAAATTTGCATTGAGTCAATCATAAATTATGTATATATGATATACACTGAATTAATGAATAATATGTTTATTTTTGATAGATCATGACAACTAAGAACATTATAGCCAAACTAAACAAGGGAGAAAAATTATACGGGGATAACTACAAAATATGACATCTCAAGGTACAATATGTTCTTAAGGAACAAGAAGTTCTAGAGGTTGTGAATCAGTTCATGGTGTAAGTACCCCTGGTTGATTTTGATGTGATCAACCGATCTAAGTTAGGTCCTGGTATGTTTAATCCCTCTGCTAAGTGTGCAGGAGCTTAGGTACGGAGGAAGTCGAGCGTAAGACGTAGCGGACGAGAAGGATTGTGCGGGGAAGTGAGCCGACGGGCTCGGTACAATCCGAGGGACGCGGAAGCTACGGAAGAGTACGCCGGTGGAGCGAGAAGGACATGCGCGGTGTCCGAGGGACGAGAAGCCGGGAGGAAGGACGCTCGAGGGGCGAAAGGCCGGAGTCGGGTTCGGGTGAGCCTAACTCCGGTTGGCCGAAAATCACCCAGAAGATGAACCAAAAGACTGGTCAGTTTGACCAAGTCAAACCAGGCACCTAAAACAAAAAGAATTTTATTTGTTACTGTGAAGATTCGAACTAGCAACCTCGCCTACATATATCACCAGTCTTACCGACTGAGATAAAGAAGAGATATGATTAAAGTTGTTGCGAGCAAATGATAAAGTTATTTATCTGTTGCGAGCAGAAGACAAAGTTATCTCTTAAAGGATAACTTTATCCTTTAATCAGATCCAATGGATGCAGTTTAATCTCATCCAAGATCAGCCATCCAGATTACATCCATGGATCAACGGCCAAGAGAAAATTCCTCAACAATCAACAATCCAGATTTATTCTCTTATGCTATAAATAGGCTTAGAGTTTCAACCTTTTAAATCATTCTTATTCATTCTTGTAAAATCTCTAAAAGTCTAGTGTGCTACTTTTGTAAGGCTTCTCCGCCACAAGGAGATTTTTATTGAGCGTCCACTACCTTGGAAGCAACGTCCTTAGTTGCGACCAAGTTTTTTTTAAAACGAGTGCCTTCCAATTTTCATATTTTTTTTATCGTCTATTCACCCCCCTCTAGCCGGTCCGACCCGATCCAACAAGTGGTATCAGAGCCAAGGTCGTCGCAGAAGGACTAATCGCCGACTGCAGCAATTTCAAGAAAAATGGTTGGAGCCGTAATCTACCCGCCGAAGTTTGAGGGGGAGTTCGCAATGTGGAAGCGCCGAATGCAGGTATTTTTTAAAACTGATATTGAATTGCTAATAATTATGAAAAATGGTTTTTCAGTTCCTAAAGACAACAACGGCAAGGATAAAGAAATAGAGTCGTGGATCAAGAAGGAGAAATCAGACTTTGAAGCAAACAACAAAGCTGAATTTCATCTACTAGCTGTTCTTCCCGTGCAAGAAGTTAACCACATCGAGAATTACAACTCGGCAAAAGAGCTCTGGGAGAAATTCCTAGAATTGCATGAAGAAAAGAATAAGAAATCAGACATCGCCGCATTGAACACAAGGAAGATCCAACTTGACGACGAGTCCTCGTCAGAAGAGTTGGAAGGTCAAGAATATGCGGGACTTGCGCTGATGGCAAATCATCAAGAAGGGAGCACTGATGAAGGGGGAGAGACGTCAGAAGAAAGCGACGACGAAAAAGGAACCTCACTTTTTGAAAGCGACCCGGTAAGTGAGGTTTGTTTTCTTCCTCATGATCAATTATATGCAGGAGTTAAAGCCTTGCTCAAATCTAATTGTAGATTAGAAAAAGAAAATTTGAAATTAAAAAATGAATTGACACTTACTTCCTCTTTTGAAATTTTGAAAAATGAAAATGATAATTTGAAAAACTTAGTGCAAAAATTAGAACTTGATATTGCACATTTACGCCAAAAGAAAAATAGCTTTCCTGATAATTTAAATTGGTATTTTAAAAATCATAAGGGTCAATTTAAAAATGTGCCCAAAAGCTATATTCCACCTAAGTTTTTAATTAATCCTGTAGACAAGAACTTATTTTGGGTTCCTAAATTTGTATTAAACTGAATTTTTTTTGTTATTATAAATGTGTGCATTGTGTTTCTCTAACAAAAATTATGTCTTTTTTTATACACAATTATGCTGTCTATCTACTGGAACTTCTTTCAAATTTTTTGAATATTTTTTCCCTCGAAATTTGAAATTAAGAGTTTAGAGGAAAGACTCATTACAATTTTTTTTTCAAATTTTTCGAAGTATTGTTTCCAATTTTTTAAATTTTATTGTTCAAGAACTCTTATGTGTTGGTTTATCATTTTTGGACTTGACGAACGAATTTAAAACTCAAAATTTTTTTCCAAACTCATATCTTCATCTTCGACTTTAACAAAAATATTCAGATTTTTTTTTTACTTTTTATGAATTATTTATCGAAATATGATTTGTTTTCAAAATTCGATAGAAAAATATTTTGACAGGATTCGATTTTATTTTTGGAACTCCTCATCAGCTGTGGATTTATCAAAAAGAAAATTTAGATTTTATTTAAGTCATTTTAAAAAAAATGAATTAACTTTGAAAAAATATGTCATTTTAAATTTGAAAAATCTATGGCAATGTGATTTTTTTTTCACTTAGAAAATTTTTTATCGCACTGAAAAATTTTCTTCTTCCCTACTTATATTTCTCAATTTTTTGATGTGATCAAAGGGGGAGGAATAGTATTAACTTAAGGGGTAGAATTTTAATTTACTCGAAATTTAAGTTTTTTTTGAACTTAAACTGTTTACATTATTATGTATGTTTTTTATTTTGATTACCCTAATTTAACTCGGATTGATGCACATCAAAAAGGGGGAGATTGTAAGTACCCCTGGTTGATTTTGATGTGATCAACCGATCTAAGTTAGGTCCTGGTATGTGTAATCCCTCTGCTAAGTGTGCAGGAGCTTAGGTACGGAGGAAGTCGAGCGTAAGACGTAGCGGACGAGAAGGATTGTGCGGGGAAGTGAGCCGACGGGCTCGGTACAATCCGAGGGACGCGGAAGCTACGGAAGAGTACGCCGGTGGAGCGAGAAGGACGTGCGCGGTGTCCGAGGGACGAGAAGCCGGGAGGAAGGACGCTCGAGGGGCGAAAGGCCGGAGTCGGGTTCGGGTGAGCCTAACTCCGGTTGGCCGGAAATCACCCAGAAGATGAACCAAAAGACTGGTCAGTTTGACCAAGTCAAACCAGGCACCTGAAACAAAAAGAATTTTATTTGTTGCTGTGAAGATTCGAACTAGCAACCTCGCCTACATATATCACCAGTCTTACCGATTGAGATAAAGAAGAGATATGATTAAAGTTGTTGCGAGCAAATGATAAAGTTATTTATCTGTTGCGAGCAGAAGACAAAGTTATCTCTTAAAGGATAACTTTATCCTTTAATTAGATCCAATGGATGCAGTTTAATCCCATCCAAGATCAGCCATCCAGATTACATCCATGGATCAACGGCCAAGAGAAAATTCCTCAACAATCAACAATCCAGATTTATTCTCTTATGCTATAAATAGGCTTAGAGTTTCAACCTTTTAAATCATTCTTATTCATTCTTGTAAAATCTCTAAAAGTCTAGTGTGCTACTTTTGTAAGGCTTCTCCGCCACAAGGAGATTTTTATTGAGCGTCCACTGCCTTGGAAGCAACGTCCTTAGTTGCGACCAAGTTTTTTTTAAAGACGAGTGCCTTCCAATTTTCATATTTTTTTTTATCGTCTATTCACCCCCCTCTAGCCGGTCCAACCCGATCCAACACATGGAAGAACCTACTAATGGATCAATGGTACAACATAAACTTGATCTTGATGCCTATAAGGCATGAAAGAAAGAGGACTCTACTGCTAAGGGGATATTGATTAGTTTAATGGTAGACGACCTGATATTTGTGTATGCACCATTACCATCAGCTCATGTTGTATGGGTATGCCTGAGAGAGAAATACAGCGGAGTTAGTGTAAGCAAGTTTCGCCAATTAACAATTAAGTTTGACAGTTGTAAAAAGTGCCCGAATGTTACCATTGCCCAACATCTAAGGGAAATGGGAAATATGATTCAAGAGCTAAAGGCTGCTAGTCATGAGTTGACCGATGAATAATAGGTTCAGGCAGTTATTTGTTTCCTTCCAGTCTCTTAGAAAACGATGAAACAAAACCTTACTCACAGTGAGAGTATCAAGACTTTCACTAATGTCTCATGCCATATTGAATTGGAGGCGGAGAGAATAGAATCCGCAAGGATTTCTGAATAAGCTTTTGTAGCTGAAGGTTCTGGATCCAAGAATAAGAAAAGATGGTTCAAGAAAGGAAAGGGTAAGGGAAAAGAAGCTAATGCTACTGCTGTGCAAAACCCAATCAAGAAGAAAGGAAAGAAGTATGGAAAGAAACATAAAAGCAAGCTGGCTTGCTATAGCTGTGGCATGAAGGGACACTTTGTTCGGGAATGTACTGAGCCAAAAAAGTAGATCTATGTTTGTCTTCTTTTCATGAGCTTTATATTGCTAGTTTAGTGTTATAAGTTGATTCTTATCCTTTGTGGATTATAGATTCAGGAGCAACGAATCATATAGCTCGTGATCAACCTATATACGTAGAGTACCGTAGGGTACCAACTTGCAATAAGTGGATATATGTGGAAAACAATGCAAGAATTGAAGTCAAAGGAATTGACACTTGCAAACTCAACCTTCGTAGTGGGCGTACCTTGTTTTTGCATGATGTCCTATATGCTCCTGAAATTCGATGGAATTTGGTTTCCATTAATTGTCTTCTTGAATTGGGTTATTGTATGAATTTTTATAGTCATTGTGTGGAACTGAAAATTAACTATTTGTTAATTGGATATGGTTATGTATCAAATGATTTCATTGTTCTTGATGTAGAACCAGATGTTAATTGTGGAAATAATGTTTGTTTTTCAAACATTCCTCTTACTAGCGATACTGATATTAATAAAGAAGTTTGACATGCTAGATTGGGACATATAGGACAAGAAAGAATGAATAGATTAGCCAGAGAGGGTCTGCTCGACACTCGTGCTAAAGTTGACTTGTCTATATGTGAGCATTGTCTTGTTGGAAAAGCAACTAGGAAACTATTTGATAAGGCTTTTAGGGCATTGCAATTGATTCGTTTGGATATTTGTGGTCCGATAAATATGAAGACTAGACATAGAAGTTCTCATTTCATTACATTTATTGATGACTTCACGCATTTTGTTTATGTGTATTTGATTTCTCACAAATATGAAGCATTAGATTGCTTCAATAGTTTTTTAAACGAAGTTGAGAATCAATTGGAACGTGAGGTTAAAACCATTTGTACTGACCATGAAAGTGAATATTTATCTTATCAGTTCAAGACAATATATAATGAGAGATGGATTATTAGACAGCTAACTATCTCTGGAACATCACATCAAAATGGAGTTGTTGAAAGAAAAAATCAAACTCTTCTTGAAATGGTTAGATCGATGATGACTCAAACTAATATGCCTATTTCTTATTAGGGAGATACATTATTAGCTGCAACCTACATGCTTAACCGAGTGCCGTCTAAATCTATTCCATCTATTCTATATGAACTATGGACAGACAGAAAATCAGACTTGAGTAATCTGAGAACCTAGGGGCCAGTTGCTTATATTAATGACAAAACTCACAAATATGAAAAATTAGGACACAGGGGTAGAAAGTGTATTTTTGTAAGATATTTTAATACCTCTAAGGGTGCGTTTGGTTGGGGGTTATCCTTGATAACCTTGATTATCCATCCAAAGTTATCAACGAAAATCTTGTTTGGTTTACATAATCAGCGATTCCCAAGTAATGATTGATGCCCGACACATCAGCAAAAGGGGTATGCAACTCGGAATCGGAAAACCTTAGGAAAGTATGGTTTTTCTTGATTCCGGGGTTATGAAACTTGTCTTTCCAAAATTATCCTCCAATATTTACATTTAAGATGAAAATAACCATTACAATTTATTAAATTCCAGAAGCATTATTTACGGTCAACGACCGACAACGATGGTCGGCAACCACGGCTGGCGACCGACGACTGACGACCGATGGCATGCGATTGGCGCCGATCACCGACGGTCGGTGCTGACGGCCGATAGCCGCCTGCGATCCTTAGCGCCGATCGATCAGTGACCGGCGCTGACAGCCGGCCGTCGGTGTTGGACACTGACTGTCTATGCGGATATCGACGGTCGACATCGATGCTGACGCCGACGTCGGTGTCGTCGACGAATATTTTTTTAATTTAATATTTTAATTAAAATGTATTAAATTAAATAAAAATTTAATAAATTTAATTTAAAATTTAATAAAATCTAAACAAATTCTAAAAGGTAATACGGTAAAATATTATATTATGTTATAGACTATTACCTCTAAACAAACAACATTTTATTTGATTACTTAAATTAAACCAAACAACTTCAGGTTATGTTTCATTCCCCATTACCTTGGTTATGTGATTACTTAGTAATCACATAACTAAGGTTATATATGATAACTTGAACCAAACACACCCTAAGGGTTATGTTTTCATTGGTGAGCAACAAGATGGAACCATCTCTGAAATAGAGTCCAGAGATACTCTTTTCTCGAAACTGAGTTCCCAACAAGAGGTGAAGTTGATAAATCGATTCCTCTATTTGCAATAGAGAATGAGGATAATGTTCCTTTATCAACGAATCAGAAATCACAGGGGGTACCCGAACATAGTCAACCTAGTGGGAGTGAATGACCTATGAATGAGTCAGTTTCTCAACAGTCTAACCTACGAAGAAATAGTCGTCAGATTATTCCTCGAAGAAGGTTTGACATTGAGAATGAGACATTAATGATTCTCCCAGTTGATGATGAGGAACCTTGAACAGTTGAGGAAGCATTGAAATGCTCAGTTAAGGAGAAATAGAAAGTTGCAATGGATGAGAAAATGAAGTCCATGAGAAAGAATCAAGTTTGGAATTTAGTCGATCTTCCTCCGGGCCGAAGAGCTATTGAAAATTAGTGGATTCTCAAAATTAAGAAGAAAGCAGATGGGTTGATTAATCGATACAAAGTTCGTTTGGTTGCAAAAGGATATACCCAAATGGAATGCATTAATTTTGAAGAGACATTCTCCTTAGTTATGAAGTTGGTGTCAATACGAGCCATCCTAACTATAGTTGCACATTTTGACTTAGAATTACATTAAATGGATATAAAGATGGCTTTCCATAATGGTAATCTTGAGGAGAAAATCTATATGGCACAGACAGAAGGTTATATAGCTGAGAGTCAAGAGAATTAAGTATGTAAACTTAAAAATTCTATGTATGAGATAAAGCAAGCGTCAAGGCAATGGAACATAAGATTCAATGAAGTCATTTTGTCTTATGGTTTCGAAATGATCAATGAGGATTATTGTGTTTACCTAAAGAAGGATAAAAGAATGTTTATCATTTTATCATTATACGTTGATGAAATGCTAATAGCTGGAAGTGACTTAAAGTTTGTGAAAGAAGTCAAGTCTTGACTTTCATCACAATTTGACATAATAGATGTGGGAGAAGCTGAATACATCTTAGGAGTGCAGATCATTCGTGATCGATTAAAAAAAATTTTGGGTTTGCCCCAAAAGGCTTATATCACTAAGATGCTACAACACTTTAATATGTTAGATTGCAATATTGAACAAACACCTATAGCGAAAGGTGCTGTTCTAAGCAAAAGTATGTCTCCCAAGACTCCTGAAGAGATAGTCGATATAAAGAAAAAAACTCATTTGCTAGTTCCATTGATAGTTTGATGTAGACTATGTTGTATACTCGTCTTGATATAAGCTATGTTGTTGGCTTAGTTAATCGTTTCTAATCAAACCCAGGATCGAAACATTAGAAAGCAGTAAAAAAAGATATTCAGAAATCTCAAATGGATAGCAGATTATTGTCACTGCTTCCAAGGATCAAAGCTAAGCCTGAAGGGCTACACAGATGCAAATTGGGTAGGAGACTTTGATGACAGAAAATCCATATCTGTCTATATATTCTTGCTGAATGGTGGCACCATCCCATGGAACAGCAAGAAACAGGCTTGTGTAGCATTGTCAATAATGGAGGCTGAGTATGTGGCTTGTGCAATGGTTGTACAAGAAGTTATCTGGTTAAGAAGGTTCTTGAAGTATCTGAAGATTGCTGAGGACAGTGGGAGTACTGTTACAGTGTATTGTGACAATCAAGCTACTATAGCTTTTTCCAATGATCCTAAATATCACAGCAAAGACAAGCACATAGAGATTAAATATAATTTTGTAAGGGATATTGTTGACAAGAAAAAGATAATTTTTGAGTACATCCCTACACGAGCTATACTTATAGATCCTTTTACAAAACCATTGACTAAAGAGTCATTTCATGGACATATGAAGTCTTTGGGACTACACAAGATGTAATACATTGTAAAGATTTTATATTTATGAAATGTCAGATCTATTCAGTGTAAATGTATTTGTTACATTTGGATAAAAGTCTCGATGAGCATGTTAGCAGGTTGAGATTGGTTCACTCACATGGATAATCATCTCTATTTTGTTGAGTATAAATAGAGGTAAGATCATTAATTATGGGACAACTTATGTAGCTGTAAATAGATACATACACATAAGTTAGAGTTGCCTTGATTTTTGTATCATGATGAGATCATTTATGTAATGATCAGAGTAAATAAACACACCGTTTACTGAATCTGCTGAAGGCCAGATTGGAATTCATAAGTTGAATTTAGGATTAGACATTAGGTATGTCTAGATTAAAATCTGTACGATTTTAATTTTGAAAAAAACATGCACTCGTTATTTGTTAAAGAGAAAAATATTGTAGCATGTGATTCATACCATATGTATTATAGCGATAATAAGGATAGTAGGAGAATAAATCCCTGATTCTCTATTATGTGAGATCCTTGAGATTATAAGTTAATCTCAATCTTACCCTAAATGACTATTTAGCTGTCTACTTGAAGTTTTAATAAGTGTCTGGTACTTTAGTGTGTATCCTATTGACTATGGATGATTCGGTCTATGGAGCATAACTAGGAAAGCGACTGATTAGAATGAATATATTCTAACTAAAAAGGAAGATTAAAATTGATTTATATCTGTAATATTTATTCACTAGTCGACCAGTTACATTTTTTGTTGAGTACTTAAAATGTGATTGTGAATAAATGTATTGATTAAAGATGTTGAACATCCTTTTGACATAGTAGTCATATGAGAGATTAGATATGCTCATATTGATGTAAATATTTAATCTGGAGTAAAGGCAAGTTATTAATGTCTCAAATTTGTTCTATAGAGCAACTAAGTCAAGTGTAACAACTGTCTTAGCAGTAGTTGCTCAGTGTGCTTGCTGTCGCACGAACTATTTTCCCTGGAGTATGAATTGAATGTTCTTATATGGTATTTGTGACTTTCTTACATGATCTTTGTGACTAGATGACCTATATGAATTGACTTGGACAAGTAAAAGATGTTGGACTTATACATTGAATGAGTATCAATTGTCCATTCTCTTCCTCTTCCATCTATTATGTGCAATTAGATCACACATTATGGAGGAAGATGAAAAACTTGGAAGGTGAAGGGCTATGGAAGGTGAAAGGCTTACCTTCTTCTCCTATATAAGTTCGTCCAATAATCCATCACAAAAAACAAGGAGTTCATCACAAGAAGAGGGCATTGAGAGGGATTTGGTTTGTGGCTATTAGAGAGCTGCCCGATTCATTTGTGATTATTTTTCTGACAACAAAGAAAAGATCAAGATCTTCTATCGATCAAGATCATTGTAAGTCCGATTCATTTGTGATTTGTTTCATTCTATCAGTAAGTGCTTTTGGCTTATGCCAGCAGGGACGTTGAGGGTGAGGCTGAGGAAAACAATGGAGATGAGATTAAATTGGAAAGCAGCAGCTCGATCGCCATCAATGTTTTGTCATGATCCAAAACTTTTGGAATGTTTCATACTCAAGAACAAAGATTATCAATTTTTTTAATTATGAGTTTCACGACAAGTTAAGTCATGTATTCCATAAGGATTATATTGTGATCAGTTATCCTGCAACAAGAGACTTTGTATGAGATGCATTTGAAGAAACACACAAGGAAAAAACCAATACAATTATAATAGCAAATATAAAACAAAAATTCTATGATAAAACGTTTTGTTAATTGAAATCAATTAAAGTTTTGTTGTCATTATTCCATACGAATGCAACTGCGCTGGATATTGAGTTTAATTTTTAGTGTATAAAAATATCAATGGAATTAAATATTTTTTTAATAAAAAAATATATATAATAAAAATTTTGATAAAAATTTAATCAGTTAAATGAAAAATTAAAAATTTTAATTTTTAATTTAATAAAATTCATAATTAAAATCAAACCGGTTTAATTAAACTAACCGATATATTTTTTTAAAAAATTATTTGGTCAAATTGAAATTTTGATCACACATAATTTGTAATTTCATGGGCTCGTGCATTTATGTAAACAAAATATATCAATTTGATTTTTCTTTAAATGGAAAACAAAATATGGAAAATCTAGTGTCAATCAACAATAATTACAATTTTCATTTTTAATCAGGATGACTAATAATTCCATATGTATTCGTTAATCCTTGATATATTGCTATCACATTTTCTTTTCTTTTCAGATTCCACGAAGATGATGCCGATGAAGAATAAGAAGACAAGCTTGGGCCGGCGAAAGATCGAGATCAAGCGGATCGAGAGCGAGGAGGCTCGTCAAGTGTGCTTCTCCAAGCGCCGCACGGGACTCTTCAAAAAGGCCAACGAGCTCTCCGTCCTCTGCGGGGCTCACCTTGTCGTCGTGGTTTTCTCCCCCGCCGGCAAGCCTTTCTCCTTCGGCCACCCCTCGGTCGACTCTGTGCTCGACCGCTTCCTCTCTCCGTCCGGCCACCCTACTCCTCCTCCCGCATTCCACGACCCCCGAGCGATGACCGCCACCGCCTCACCGGTCCCCGAACTCGACCGGCAGTATGCGGAGCTGGCTGAGCGGCTGGAGGGAGCGCGGCGGAGGAAGGAGGCGCTGGAGACCGCGCTTCGAGCACAAAGCGGCGACTTCGCCAGGCTTATGCAGTCCAGCGTGGAGGACCTGGGCATGGCGGAGCTGGAGAGGCTGAAGGCGGCGCTTGAGAGCCTGCGCAGGGACGCAGCGAGGAGGGAGGACCAGCTGGTGTTCGAGGCTCAGACGCGGAGCCTAACGGTGCCCGGCGAAGTTGGCAGTGTCTACAGTGGCGGTGGCGGCGGAGTTTATCTTGGAGGAGGATTCATTGCGGCCTCAGCGCCGCCGCAGGGGAGCAATAATATTAATATGCAGGCGATTCGTGCGCAGGGTCAGGGTCAGGGTCCGGCTGGTTTTGGTTATGGGTACGGGATCTTCTAGTTATTTAATTAACCATAGTTAATTAATAACGTCTTAGTGCTTGTTAATACAATTTGGGTGCTTTAATTATTTAGACCTAACGGGCAGTTAATGCTAATTTCAATAAAAGCTATATATCTCACTTATTTGGTTTTGACGAATTTAATTTGGCTCATACTATTAATTTTTTAATTTTGTTTAATAATTTAAATGAAATTGTATAAAATATATCCATTTCTTGACATAAATCAATAAGTCGATTATAATACTCACTCACGTTGAACCTTGCTTCATAGTCCGCAGAGTTGATTGGATTTCAAAATATTGGGATGTGTGTTTGAAGATCCAAGTGCATCTCTTAGACTGCATTCCAAATTTCTTAGGCAACTTTATAGAATATGTAAGTTTTCAATTTAAGACTATTGGATTAATCAACCAAATCATGACAATGAAATTTTCGGCTTACCATACATTGTATGTTAGCATCACTCATATTTGGGATTGGTGTTTCACTAGTTAAATAACCCGCTTTATCTCTTCCTCGAATCATCAAAAGAATGGACTAAAATTATGCTCTGAAATTTGACACATTCAGATTGAGTTGGGTAATCTACAGAGTGATTCATATCCAAGTTGTGTCATGATTCCAAAGGAGTTTGATGAATCCATTATGGAACTCTTGATGTGATTGGGATCTTACTCTAATACCATGCAATCAGAAAAGAATTATAAAGAAATTTGTGTGTATTTCATTGGGAAAATGATAAAAATATATAACAACTTTCTTATATATGTTTGTCTTGTGTCTAACTTTAAAAAATATCCCTACAATGAAGACAAAGAATTAGAATTAATTTACATCATAATTAACTAATTTGAATGATTATATTTTTTAATTTTTATCCAAAATAGATCTAGTATGCCTAGGCCACACTATAAGAAAATTGAAATTACACAACATTTACGCTTTTTTAAAAAGCATTTTTACAATGCTTTTAGAGTAAAACGTTGTCTATGTTTTTTTTTTATTAAAGACAACGTTTTTATAAAAAAACGTTATCTATTAGTATTTTATTTAGGTAAAGATAATACTTTTCAAAAAACGTTCTCTATAAATATTTTTTTAATATATACAACAATGAAATTTTATCCAGTGCTATCTATGTCCGTGACTATTGATTATATTGTAAAAGTTAAAATAAGACATGAGTATTTTTTTTACTTATTTAATTATATTTTTTTATATAAAATTTAATTATGTGAACTTAAATTGACGACTTAATGCAAATGTAATTTTTTTTTAAAAAATGATAGATTGTAAATTTGAGTCCTTAAAAAAAATTAATTCAGTTAGGGGTTGAAAAATGCCTATTTCAATATCACATTTATATTGGATTTAAATAAACCAAAAAACACTTCCTTTTACCCTGAAAGCTTCGCCGTCCCTTTCCTCCCCTTCTCTCTCGCGACTTGCAGCCACCCCCGCTCCCTCTCTCGCAACTTCGATGTCGTTGCATCTCTTTCCTCTCGGCTCAGCGAAGCCGCCGCACCTCTTCCCCTATCGCCTCAGCGAAGCCACCGCACCGCTCCCTCACTCTCTCCCTCTCGCCATCGAGCGTCATTGCGTCGCTCTCTCCCATTTCCAACCTCGTCGTTGCTTGATGCTCCCTGTACTGCACCAAACGCCACCCTCCCTTCCCCTTCAGTTCCTCTCTTTTTTATGCTGCTTTGTGCAATTTCTTTGCAAAGTTTTACTCTTTCTTTGAATTTTTAGAGTTCTGGGTGTTGCTGTAGAGGATCTTCAGTGTAGCTTTGATGAGGAGGTGCCTGAGAGCGTGAAGGTCGTCGCTCATTACATGTAAATTTGATCTTAGTACTGCTGCTTCAGAATGATCAAACTATCCTCTCAAGTTGCAGGGCATCTATCTGATAAGATTTTTCGTCGCCTTACCTTTGATATGATTCTGGCATGGGATTCTCCTACTTTGGCAACACCTCCTGCTTCACCGCAAGCTAAGGTACCGATTCGGATTTACCTCTCTAATTTCTGATTAGGGAAACTCTAGACTAATGTGATTGGTTACTCAAACGCATGGAAGATCAAAATGCTTTACGATGGAGATTGCCCTCTTTGTATGCGCGAGGTCAGTTTTTCTTTGGTGACAAATATTATGGTGACCTTTTGTTCGTAGTGATTATAACTTGATTGGAGTTGTTAAACTACTATTTCACATTTTTTTTTTTTGTTTTTTGAGGAGAAAAGCTATCTTTTGTTTAATGTGATGATTTGGAAAGAAATTAGATAACAGCATTGCATCATATCATGATATCAAGCAATGAGTATATTAGTTATGTTGGTGGTCAACCGACTCATCTACTGACATTTTCACTTCTCCTTCTCGTATATATTGTACATGATCTACTTGACTAGTTTTGTCTATATAAGAAAATAGAATGTTCAATGCTATCATCATATATGATCTTTTTAATTAGTAATTTAGTATAGGGCTTAAGGACTTGGATTCATTTTCCTTTAAAATTGTATCCAACTTCACAGAAGCAATTATATTGGAATGATATACAGTGACATGAAGTTTTAATTGGTAGTTGTTAAGTTGTAACTATACTGTAAGTAGATTGTTCAAGTGAGGTTGAGTTGTCAATTGTTCAGACATATATATTCTCTATTTACTTGGTTGTCCAGGTAAACTTCTTAACAGAAAGGAATAAGTCATATGACGCTATCAAATTTGTTGGCATTGGCTCCAAAGATTACTCCCCTCAGGAGAACCAGGTTCTCAACTACAAAACTGTATGCGGTAATTATCATATTCATGATAAACTGTATGTAAAGAAAGAAATCAATTAAATATAAGAAATGGGATCACTTAGAGAATCTTTCTTATCTATTTAGTAATCTTAGAATGCTGATATCACTTTTTTTCTTCATATTTTCTTATACAATCTAAAGTCTAACCAAATTGCTTGATTTGGAGAATTTGTAACTTTGTTCAGCTCATGGTTGCCAAGATAGTAATGTTCTTTTATAGTCAGTAAACCAATGGTAAATAAGACGGATTCCGTTTTACTTTTATTTTAGTTTGTTGCTCTTTTCTTTATAGTTGTGAAATATCTTAATCTAATATACATGAGATGGATGAGTCGATGTTATTTATCCTTCCTAGCTGCAAAGGTAACACCGTAGCACTAATGACTAATCATCTAAAAATATGGTAATACAAAACTCATCCCACTCAGATATTCATTTTAAGCAAGCTTGATAAACCCATCATCTTTCTTTGTGCAATCCTAGAAACTTATTAATTCTAGTTGATATTCGTATGTTTTTTATGCATCGAGAATTTTATAAAGTTGACATCTTTGCAACACTGAATGTTATAAAGTTAATATTTATAGTTATCCCCTCAAGTTGAAACAAGTAATATGTCTCCATTTCACAATCTCAACTCTATTCAAGAATCTTTGTAGCACTGTGTAGTTCTTGTAAGGTTGCTCAAGTGAAAGTTCTTAGAAAACATTTTACTAAACTTAATTCTTTCCTTCCTAGTTTTTGATGTGAATCGAACTCTAAGTTTTATCATAAGAGAATCTCTAACACCAAACTTTTGTTTTGATGCAGTGTTAAGGCAACTATTGAGAGATACAAGAAAGCTTGTAACAAGACCATCAACTATTGGCAATGCTAAAGAACTTGAGAAGTTGGGCCCAAAGAAGGGTGTCATAAGTCAGTAAGGATGTTTTGCAAAGCTCAGTGAATGATGATCTTGTTATGAAGCACAAAATAGGCACTTCTGTGAGTTCATTTCCCTTCATATAGTTATGTGAGTTCATTTTCCTTCATATAGTTCAAGAAGGGATTTTTGCTTTTGTATAAAATTAACATGGATACGAAATTAATTTGTGGATTGTGTATATATTTTCTGTTTGAATTGTATGAAGTTGTATCTTTTGCTAAATAGTTGTATTTTAAAGAAGATTGTGGATAAATATTTTCTATTTGTGGATATTCATATTTTTTATTTGTAAATAGGTGTGTTTGGTTTAGCCATTTTCTATTTTTATTTTCCATTTTTTAGAAAATGCTGTTTGGTTTGTCATTTTCTAATCTCATTTTCTAGAAAATGAGACATCATTTACTGAGAAAATAGAAAATGACATTTTGTCATTTTCTAGAGAATGGGAGAATGCGGCAGTGGAAAAAGTGGAAAAATGAAAAACGCGGAAAATGCTCGCTCGCCGCTTGAAGTCACTGCCGATCCCTCGCCGCTCGCACACTCGACCCCACGAACCCTAATCGAAAAAAAGGGAAGCAAAAATCGCCGCCGCTTCATCTCCTCCATCTGACCTGTCGAACCCTTTCTCCTGCGCTTCATCTCCTCCATCAGACCCCACGAACCCTTTCTCCTTCATCTCCTCCATCAGGTCCTTCATTTTGCACGCCTATTCTCCTCCTCCTGCAACTCGATGCGATGGGTGATTGTGAGATCGAGCGAGCTGAAATCTGATTCAATTCGGCGGAGGTCACCCCGTTGCGTGGTAAGTTCGATTTCACACATATTATTCACGAGCTTGTTATTTTGCAGTTCCTTTTTCCTCTTTCATTGATCGGTCTTTTGCAATTTGTTCCTGATTAGCATGTGGTTCCTAGATTCTTGAAAATTGATAGCTTTATTCTCCTTCACACTTTGATTTTTCAGTGTTTGCGGTTCCTCTTTCACACTTTGATTTTTCAGTGTTTGCGGTTCCTAGATTCTTGAAAATTGATAGCATGTGGTTCCTCTTTCATTGATCGGTCTTTCGAGTGCTTATGAATGGAAAAAAAAGGGTTTATACAAAGTATGATGTGAGATTAAGAGTTTGTTTAGTTGAATGAAAAAGTGGATTATGAAAAGGATGCACTTTAAAACTTTCCATCCTTACTACTATTTATCCGGAAATTTAGAAAGGATGGAAAACCTGATGGATAAGGGATCCCTATAAATCACTATTTTGGTTCTACCCAAATCAGAAGGAAACTCTAATGTAGGACTAAATAGCTGCATAATCTAGTATTATATTGTTGAATATGGCAAGTTTTGCATTTTCTTTAGTTGCACTTTCATAAAATATAGTTTTAAGTTACATAAAATACAGTATAATGCAATTTCATAAAATATCAAATTAACAGTATAATGCTTCATTATTTGGTTGCCAACAACATTGATTTTATGTATTTTATGTACAGGAAGCTGTTAATAATCTATCAGAGCAGATTTCTGCTCTAAATGAAAGATTCTATGTTATTTGCTCCATTGTTTTTTAGCTCAGAGAATTCTCCGATAAGGCTTTAGCATTGTTGACTAAGGTTTAAGGTCTCCTTCATGCTGCGCCAATCTTGCTTGAGAACTCTTGCTTGACTGGAAAGAGATGTGCTCAAGCTGTGCCAATCTCGGTGTTGAGCGCTCATAAAAGAAGAACCTGGATAAGAAAGGAAGCATGTCCTAGACATGCATTCTATTCAACATTGATGTTGGTTTAGACGTGTTCTGGATGGAAAGCAAGAGTTGCTTTCAGAAGATGATGTTCTTCCGGATGAAGAGCAGTCACATGGAAAATAAAGTAGCTAGGCACTGTTCTGCAGTTCAGTCAATGTTTTGGCCATGCTGACTGGCACATCATGGTTTTTAAAATTGTGTTGTTAACCAAATTTCTTTTTCTGTTTTTAACCAACATTTGGTTCATCATAAAGCAGCTTAGTTGATATGAAGTCATTGCTATTTTGCTCTATATAATCAAACTGAATAGCATGCTAATGTCTCCGGAAAATTCATGAATTTCATAACTTCTCCGATTTGCAATTATACTTATTTTGGTGATGTGCTTATGAATTGATCTGTATTTCTCTATCTTGTGTTTACCCAGTTGTTGATAGTTGATGTTTGTATTGGTTTCGTGCATTCATTGACGAGTCATGACAAGTTCATTTTGGGCCTATTTTTAGATCTGATGTTCTGGGACAGTTCATGCCACTTGTTGGAAGGGATTGGACTCAATCTAGAGTTGCTGGACTTTTCTCTGCAATTAAGGTTACCAGTTATGCAATAATTAGAAGTTCCTCAGCCCATAGTTGTGTTTCTGGATCTGGCTGTTTCTGTAAGCCAATTGTTTTCAGAATATAGTTACATGGTTTATTTATTCTGTTTGAAATTTGGAAAACTGCAGCAAAAGAAACTAGCGATGGGATGCGTCGGCATTGTTCTGTTCAAAAATCTGAACAGGAATTAAGATGAAGCCTTTGAAGATCCTGATCAATGACTTTAGATACATTAACCTGCTCACGATGCACAATTGTGCAGGGCCTCACGCTCGAGAAGGAACGCACTTGAATCGACGAAAGCTAACACATTGAAGTTTTGCAGGAGTCATGAGCCTTTTATTTTATTGTTGGCCATTTTCTTTCAGGAGAGCCACAGTTAGCACTGGTCAAATTAGTTTGTGTAATAATGTATTAAACATAGACTCAGACTGTATTGTAGTCAGATTATATTCAGTTAAAATATAAGCTGAGCTTAATTGAAGCCTTGTGAATATTATGATTGAAATTTGATATTATTTGTGATTTAAATTTGATATTTATGTATATATGATTATTATGCAATTACATTTTACATCTGTTAATTTTTTTTTATTTTCCGACGGAATTTTTAATTCCGTCAGAAAATATCGAAAAAGTTTCCGACGGAAATCCAATATTTCCCGTCGGAAATTTCCGACGAAATTTCCGTCGGATCTGTTAAATGCCTTTACCGATGGAATTTCGTCGGTAAATTCCGTCGAGGATGCTGTTTTTTTTGTAGTATAAAAAATTATCGATTAAAAAAAGGAAATGTTGATTAAAAAATTATTTTAAAATTTTTTGATTAAAAAATATTATTTCTAAAAACAATTATAATATTGCACCGGTTTTTATTTTTTAAAAAATTATTTTATTTATAATTTTCAATATTAACATACCAAACGCATTTTCCAGTTTTCTTTTCTAGAAAATAGAGTTACAGTATATCATACCAAACGCATTTTCCGTTTTCTGAAAACTAGATCAGAAAATAGAAAATAAAAAACAGAAAACAGAAAATGAAAATTAAAAAATAAAAAAAAAATTCCAAACCAAACGCCTCCTTATTAATTCTAGTTGATATTCGTATGTTTTTTATGCATCGAGAATTTTATAAAGTTGACATCTTTGCAACACTGAATGTTATAAAGTTAATATTTATAGTTATCCCCTCAAGTTGAAACAAGTAATATGTCTCCATTTCACAGTCTCAACTCTATTCAAGAATCTTTGTAGCACTGTGTAGTTCTTGTAAGGTTGCTCAAGTGAAAGTTCTTAGAAAACATTTTACTAAACTTAATTCTTTCCTTCCTAGTTTTTGATGTGAATCGAACTCTAAGTTTTATCATAAGAGAATCTCTAACACCAAACTTTTGTTTTGATGCAGTGTTAAGGCAACTATTGAGAGATACAAGAAAACTTGTAACAAGACCATCAACTATTGGCAATGCTAAAGAACTTGAGAAGTTGGGCTCAAAGAAGGGTGTCATAAGTCAATAAGGATGTTTTGCAAAGCTCAGTGAATGATGATCTTGTTATGAAGCACAAAATAGGCACTTCTGTGAGTTCATTTCCCTTCATATAGTTATGTGAGTTCATTTTCCTTCATATAGTTCAAGAAGGGATTTTTGCTTTTGTATAAAATTAACATGGATACGAAATTAATTTGTGGATTGTGTATATATTTTCTGTTTGAATTGTATGAAATTGTATCTTTTGCTAAATAGTTGTATTTTAAAGAAGATTGTGGATAAATATTTTCTATTTGTGGATATTCATATTTTTTATTTGTAAATAGATTTATCTTTGCTAAAAAAAGTTGTATTTTAAAAAATATAACACTTTTTATCCATTAAAAAATGTTGCTTTGGTTAAAAAATGACAACGCTTTTTAAGTGTTGCAAAAGTATTGTCTTTGCAAACAAACAACAACGTTTTTTAAACATTGCAAAAATGTTGTCTTTGTAAAAAAACGACAATATCTTTTAAGTGTTGTCTTTCAATAGTTTTTTTAAATAGTGTTTTTAATAATATTTTTTTAGTCACATAGACAACGTATAAAAAGTATTATCTTTTAATTTCTTTTTTGTAGTGCCACGCTGTGGTGGCACTTTGTCCTTGCCATCTTAATTACTCCTTCGCTTCTTTCCTATTCTTAGCCTTTGCCACAGCAACTCTTGTGTAGGGTAAACATCGCATGCCACCTTCACTGGCTTCTTCTTGCTTGCTCTAGCTAGGAAGAGAGCCATAGTGAGAAGGATGAGCAAGCTGTAGATGGTTGAAGAGGTGGCAGCGACGGGAATGAGGTGAGGAAATTAGCATATACAATTAAGGGTAAAATTGTTGTGGGAAAGGTGTGCATCTAAACATGATTGAAGTTGAGGCCAAGCTCGGGTGAGCTAGCACTTTTGCCCAGCTATCTCAAAGGACAAAGGGGAGATGGGGATCATACCAGAAATGGTACTGGGAGTGGGAGAACATCTAGAGAGATGTAATTAATTAGAGTGGCAACAAGTTTTAATTTACATAGGCAATTCCGAACATGTATTTTGTATGCGGATGTCAGTATGTCATTCGACGTGTGCAAGTCGTGCATACGTGAGAGAGAGCCTCTCCGCTTGTATTTGTTCACAATTAAGATGCTTGTGAAACAATATAAACCAATAATTATGCTTTAAAATTCTCAATGTGGGACTAAAGCTCCATTCACATTGGAGTCTCTTTATTCTTCACCTCCCTTTCCATTCACTAAAAACTCCCAATGTGAAACTAAAATCTCACTCATCAAGATACTTCTTTCCTCCACACCTTCCTTTCCATTCACATGATATCCAATGCTCATCACATACAATGCCATCAAAGATTCCATCACATAGTGCCGCTTCTTTTTTTTCTCGATGTTCCTTTTTTTTTATGCATAAAAAATAAACAAATAAAATGACGAGTAAAATAGATAAGACGAAAAATACAGTATAAAAAGAGGGGATCGGAGCGAAGCATCCATCACCAAGAATTCTCATTTCAGGTTATGATTTTAAAAAGACGAACAGATAGATAGATGAAGAGAAACGTGATGCCATCAAACAACCTTCTCAACTTGATTCTTTTGTATATTATAAGATCTACCTAAAACACAATTGGATCTAGAATTTTGAATTAGAAGGGCATAGATGAAACGAAAAGAAAATTTTAAATTTAATCATTCCAAAAATTCGAGATCGAGATGGGTGTTAAATAAAAAATAAAATTTATTATTAAATTAACTATAAAAATTCATTTTTAAAGGGGTCATGATAATATCTATATATATTAAGAAAATAAAAAAATTATATATAAATAATATTAAAAATTGGGGTAATGGGCGTGGCCATCTCGGATCATATGGCAGATCCGACGTTCAGTAGCTCAAGGGCTAACCTCCTGTTAAAGTAAGCATACCGAATCCCAATAATCCTTAAATTATCTAATTTCTGTCTTGCAACGTAACAAACTTACCTACTTTCTTCCGTACAAGTTCTCGCCACCGAGACTATGATGTAACGGTAGGATGACTAATCGCTATTTTAAATATTTATGATTCGATCCTTAGCTACGGCGTATTTGTAGGAATTTTTCCTTCAAATAGGGCGCGAACCCTGAGACGCTGGACTTCTAGACCGTCCATTGCGAACGCTTTTCGATTTATCCTAATAATCGATAGGAAACTTTTATGTGGCCGAACTAATTACCTGAGATTGGTTGGAAAAATTTAGTTAATCTTTTTATTTTTTTTTAGTGTACAAGCTCTCACTTATAAATTAACCCTATCATTTCACCAAAATATTTAATAACTATTTGCTTCATTAACACACATTTGAAGCCAATGATGAGCTACCTTTTGACTTTAGCTTTGATCTTCTAGCATCCTAAATGTGCTTGATTAGTCTTCATATCTTACTGCACAGTTGCATTCATAATTCAACACGTTAGTTGATTAGAACATGATGGCCAACTCATGGCTTGGAAGGTTTAACTAACATATAGCGGACACCTTCTTCTCTCTCTCATCTTCCTTCCTCCATTGTATCTAGATTACCAGAGGACAACCCTCACAAGCTGACTCGATTGGTAAGACGTCTGACTCTGTGGGGTCGGACCGGTCATCCCAGGTTCAATTTGTCTGCTGCCTGGTTCATCATTTTTTCGATTGGTAAGACGTCTGACTGTTTGCATTAAAAATCTTAAATTCGAGAGTCGCCAATTACACATGGGGTAAAAACCTGATCTGCTGGCTTAAATTCTCTCGGCCCCAGGCGACTTACCCCACTAGTAAAAATCGTGATTTGTCCCCTTTGGATACTTGTGGGGCCGGGACCAGGGGGTCGCTAACGATTTCACCTTTTTGCATTAGATTACCAGAGGACATCCTCACAGGATTAACTGATAGTTAGTATGTGAGTATTACTACCTTGAAATTTGACGATCAAAATCTAACAAAGTCAGTATACCCGTCCTCCCCACGTACTAGCCATAGCATCCAGGATAGTATTCCCCATGATTTACCTCCTTCGTATTGATCCTGAGATGAATTGACAGAGACACTGGGATGAACGAATCGTCTTTTGTCACCTAGATTAGCAAAGGATCATTTGCATCTTAATCCAATCACACAATGTCAGTGAATGTTAGCCTTTCTGTACATTTGCAGACTCAATGTAACTTATACTCTTTTTTTCCTTCCATCCTACTTATGTAACCTGTACATCTTCAGAACTTAGATGTAGTACTAAATATGCAAGGATTCGCGTTACAGAGTCCGACTGTAATGTCTCAGCAAGGACCGCTACATTTCCATGAAAATTTGGATGTAATGTTAAATAGGCAAGAGTTTTCACACATACGTGGGATAAGAATAAACACTATAAGAAAAATAATAGTTTGAGATTTGGAACATGGAATATAGAAACTCTCATTGGTAAAATAGTGGAGATAGTAGATATTATGGTTATGAACAAAATTAGTATTTTGTGTGTGCAAGAGACAAAATAGGTAGGCGAAAAGGCAAAAATGATAGAGAGCTCGGATTTTAAGTTATGGTACACAAGAAAGAGTAAAATAAGAAATGGAGTAGTTAGAAAGGATGATAGAATTATAGCTATTAAGATAATAGTGGCGAAAGAAGCTGTGAACGTAATTAACATATATGTATCTCAAGTAGGATTAGATGAAAAAACCAAATCAAGATTTTAGAGCAATTTAGATGAGGTATTACAAAATATTCTGTCAAATAAAATGATTTTAATAAGAGGCGATCTAAATGGACATACCAGAGTGAAATATGAAGAATATGAGAGGGTGCATGGGGTTATAGGTTTGGAACAAGAAATGAAGAAGGAAAAATTATATTAGATTTTGTGATAGCATATGACCATATATTTGCTAATACATTTTTTTAATAAAAAGAAGAACACTGGGTCACATTCAAAAGTGTGAATAATAAATCACAAATTTACTTTTTAATGGTTAGGAAGAGAGATAAGAAGATTTGTAAAGATTGTAAGGTCATCCCTGGAGAAAGCTTAACTACCCAACGTAGATTAGTAGTGTTGGATATACGCCTTAATCATAATATCAATAGAGGAAAAATATACACGACTCCTAGAATTAAGTGGTAGAAGTTAAAGGATGGGAATTAAAAAGAAGATAAGAATACAAGCATTAGATGAAATATATAGTGATACTAATACGACATGGGATAAGATGATATCAAAGTTGAAAATAATAGCTAAGGGTGTACTCAGTGAGTCAAAGGGATATGCATCACCAAGTAAGGAACCTTGGTGGTGGTATGAGAAAGTACAAGAGAAAATGAAGAAAAAAACGAATAACCTATATGGAATTATATATTTGTAAGAACGAGAAAATTTTGAAAAAAATATACAATAGCTATAAAGAGGTTAAGAAATCAGTGAATGGAGCAAAAAATAAAACTTTTGAATGATTATATCAAAACTTGGATACAAAAGAAAGGGAAAGAGATATTTATAAAATAGCTAAAGCGAGAGAGAGGAAAACAAGATACTTTGGTCAAATAAGATGTATTAAAGATGAATGCAAATAGAGTACTAGTAAATGATAACGAAATAAAAGAGCGGTGGAGGATTTGTTGGGTTAATCTTTGGTCCGGAGTGACCATGTGTTTTGATGTTTGGGCAAAGGGTTTAAGTTAGGTTTTTTCCTTGTAATCTAATATGTGTATGTGAATGTGCATGATGTGCAGGTTACATATATGGACTTAGATGAACGACTTCGGTATGGTGAAGGGTGGCATGAAGACAAGCTGGAGGTTTGTGTGCACCCGAGGGACCTTGGATAGCAGGGATGATGAGCCGAGGGGTGCGGACTTCGAGGCATACGTGAAGGATGACATGGAGACAAGCTGAAGGCTTGTGTGCATCCGAGGGATGGGAGCCGAAGACAAAGAGGGCACGAAGGCAATTGTCAAGGCTGCAGGTGAAGAGTCAGCTGAGTCATGAAGGGACGAGAGCCGAGGGAAGATGACTCCAAGGGCAAGCCGGGAAGTGGACTTCAAGGGGCACACTTGAAGGGTGGCATGGAGGCAAGTCGAGGACTTGCGTGCGCATCCGAGGGACGATAGCCGATGGAAGAGGACTTCAAGGAGCAAGCCAAGGGAGTATGCTTGAAGGCACATGTCGACAAGGGTCGTTGGAGTGAGGAAGAGAGCTTTTGTAAGCTGGGCAGTCGACTGGTAATGTAGCAGTCGATCACCAACAAGTTTTGAAACTCACAGTAGCCTTTTGACCCTGGACCAGTCGACTGCTCTGGGAGTAGTCGACTGGTAGCTCCTAGAATTCGAATGTTGGGTGTCAACGGTCGAATTTGAGTGGGGGCAGTCGATTGGTGGCGGCCAAACAGAAAGTAATTCCTATTTAAGAGGGCTTCGTTTTGGCTGGGATCTCTAACGAAGTTGGCTTAGGGTAAGAGCCAAATAGTAGTCTAAGAGCTCAGATATTGTCAAGGTGTTGTGGCGAGGTTTCTCCACCCATAAGGAGTGATAAGGGCTAGAGGAGGGTATCCGGGGAGTGATCCACCGAAGGATTCTTGGATTAGTCACCTTTAGGGGTGGATACCAAATAAACTCTTCTTGTTAGCATTGGGTTTCTTATTGTTCATTGTATATTTGTATTGTGCTAACCCTTTTGTAGAGAAAGATCAAGAAAATTGCTATTCACACCCCCCCCTGTTGGGACCGATTGGTGAGCTAGAGGGCGGGGGGTGATTAGCTTCGATTTGCTTGTAGAAGATTTGTCACCGCGGAAGACTTCAAGCAATGCTAACACTTGGATTTTACTTGGTATCCACCCCGGTCGGGTGACTAATCCAAGGATCCACTCTCCTCACTCTCTCATACACTATGAAAGATCTCCTTCTTGAGGTGGAGAAATCTCTTACAAGCTTTTACAAAGATACAACAAGAACAAAGCAAAATACAAATCAAATCTTACAAGATTTACAATAAATGAACTCTCTTTGCTTTCCTTGCTATCTTCAAGCTTGTGATTGTCTCTTGGACCTTGGAAATGCAGCAGCACTAAGCTCCAAGGCTTCCCTTGAAATGGCAATGAAGTTGGAGAAGAAGAGAAGAAGAACTACGGCCAAAAACCTGCGCGAAAACACTTATACCCGACGCCTAGGGTTTCTAAATCGATTACCCAATCGATTACCACGTAGGATTTAGCCGTTCAACGGCTAGTTTTCGAACCGCAATCGATTAGCCAATCGATTACGGGTGGCCTGAATCGATTACCCAATCGATTCAGAGCCTCACTGTCTTCTCGCGCAAACCTCAGTGATCGATTGCCCCAATCGATTAAGAGACACCTTAATCGATTGACCAATCGATTAAGGAAGGTCTGAATCAATTACTCAATCGATTCAGCCACTTTCTGGACTAGCCACAAACTACCCTAATCGATCCACTGATCGATTCACCCAATCGATTACCCAATCGATTGAGTCCAACCTAACTTGTGCTCACAAGTCTAGGGTTCCCTACCAAGTGTCCGGTCAACTCCTTTGACCAACTTGGTTTTCTTCTGCCTAGCTCCCAGCTTGGACTTAGACTGGTTCCCAACCAGATTCGCCTAACCCTCGAGTTAAGTCTAGTCTTTCGGTAGACTTCCACCTTGCCAGCCTGTGATCTCCCCGATTCATCTGGACTTCACCTAGTCCCACTAGGTCTTTTCCCATGCCAGCGTACGATCTCCCCGATCCACCTAGACTTCACCTAGTCCCACTAGGTGTTCCCAGTCCCACTAGGTCTTTTGCCTTGCCAGCGTACGATCTCCCCGATCTACCTGGACTTCACCTAGTCCCACTAGGTGTGCCTAGTCCCACTAAATCTTTTGCCTTGCCAGCGTACGATCTCCCCGATCTACTTGGACTTCACCTAGTCCCACTATGTCTTTTGCAGTCAAGCCTCCAGTCAACCTTGACTCACTTGACTTCCTACGACATTCAAACATCATCACATACAAACATCAATGTCAAACATCGAAACATACTACCTCAAGCTCACCCGAGCTTGCTAGACTCAAGCTCACCTGAGCTTTGTCAAACTAGGTCAACCCTGACCTAACCAAGATTGCACCAACACCCCCCTCTAGCAACCATCAACAATCTAACAATGCTTAGAGAAACAAGATATTGAATGACTTACAAAATTATTTAATATGATATTGAAAATAAAAAAAATGCATAATCAATGGAGGGTAAGTACTCTAATTCCCTTATATAAGTACAAAGGAGATGTACAAAATTATGTAAACTATAAGGGTATTAAACTAATGATTCATACTGTAACGACCCGGCCCATTTGACGGCCCATTTGGCGATCCCCTTATTTTTCTATGGGTCGTCGACCGTCGACCGTGCCGTTAATCACTCGGTCTTCCCACCCCTGGTCAGTGAATTTTTGCCTTCTCCAGGATTCGAACCCTAGACCTCTAAGCTTAAGTACTAGAGTTTATGAATCCTGGTAACTAATTGAGCCAGGCTGATGTTGATTGCGCACATACTTAGTACAACATGTCTGTTTAATTTAATTTTCTTTACCTCTAATTGTATTTTTTAGGTTTTCCTTGGTTCAACGTTGGTTGCTCTTAAAGCAAATTGTAAATGTACGTATGACCAATGTGTGAGAACACTGGATCAAAATATCCTGCATAAAAATAAAAAAAATAAAGAAAAAAAATAAAATGAAAAATAAAAAAAATCAAATACATTAGATTTGTACACGATAATATCCTTAGCATAATATATATATATATATATATATATATATATATATATATATATATATATATATATATATGAGTAATGATACGCACAGTGAAAGTGAATGCTCAGTGAAAACTTTGATCGTCAATCGACGGCACATCCGACATCCGATCGTCGATCGGACACTACCGGCGGCCTTCGGCCGCCGCCCCTAACCAAACTATACCCTGGGGGGCACGGTGAACCCGTCGAGGATCGCTACAATTGAGATCTCGCATCATTGACCGTCGATTTCGATGGGTTCACCGTTGCCGGCGATCCTGATAAGTTCACCGTTCTCCCAAGGTATAGTTTGATTCGGGACGGTAATCAGAGGCCGTCGGTGGTGTCCGATCGACGATCGAACATGCACACATTAACTACACGTCATTTACTATAATTTTCACTCTCTCAAATTCACTCTTCAAATCATTTCCCAAATGGCTCAGCGAATTGTGGAGTGAATGAGTTGGCAGTTGACGTCAGCGACCACATCAGCGACTCGGAGAGGAGAAAACCAGGCATGCTGTGAAACGCAGAGAACCCTAAACTCGTGATCTCCCACCCTCGCGAGTTCTGATCCCGCCCTCCGCCGAAAGGAACCCCCCTCGCGAGTGCTCCTCTGTGTTCCTCCTCATGATCTGCCATCTTCCTCCTCGCGAGCTCTGACCCCGCGCCATCTTCCTCTGCGTCGCCATCTTCCTTCTCTGTGTCGCCATCTTCCTCACGAGCATTCCTCTGTGTCGCCACCTCCTCGCGAGCTCCGATCCCGCGCCTGGAAAAGGACTCATCGACCATCCACAGCCTCCGAGCATCCATTTTGTAGTGCTCTATTCATCCACAGCCTCCGACCATCTCCGAGCACTAGCAGCTCCGAGGAATTCCTCCTTTGTGCTCATTTATCCCTTTGCAAGTTGAGACTTAGTGATGTACTTTGTGATTTATCAAACATAGTGGGGCATGGAGTTGGAGTAGTCTTTATTTCTCCATATGAGGATCTTTTGGGTGGAATTAATAATTCTTGATAAAAGTTTTTTTTGTAGTTCTTAGTGTTTTCCAATTGCATGTAGTGTTGGTTTATCATTTTTGTAGTTCATAGTGTTTTCCAATTGCATGTAGTGTTGGTTTATTATTTTTGTAGTTCTTAGTGTTTTTCAATTGCACCTAGTGTTGGTTCACTGTTTTAGTAGTTCGTAGTGTCTACTTGTTTCACTGTTTTCCTCAGAAGTTTGGAGAAATGTGGCTGTGGATGTAAAAAAACCTAATCTTAGCTTTTAGATTGCCCTTATGCTCTTCACATATCTAAATGCAAATAACTTCATATGCTTTCATTCTGTTTTAGTTAAAGTGTGGTATTGCTGCTTATATTTTCACGATAATGATACTCTTAGCGAAATGTAGGAAAAAATATTACAGGAAAAAAGAAAGATAATTCATGGCAGGTGGCTCATCATCATCATATCATCATTCACTTGAAGGTGCATGAATGACGAGCAATGTGGTGTCCCCCATATATTATGTCATTGTAGGTTAAGAGCTAATCTATGGACATCATGGAAAGAAACCAATCCAGAAGGCAATTTTTTTCCTATCAAAAATTTATAGTAAGCTTTCGATACAATAACATACATAACAACAAATGTTGTGATTTTTTTTAATTATTGGGTTTTCAGTAAGTTCATTTCAAATTCAGGAAAATGGATACGACTTCTTCTTATGTCATGACCCAGAATTGTCAGAGAGAACGAAGAAAATTATTAATAATTTCAAGAGGGAGAACAAAAAATTAGAATTGGATATTAGTGAATTGAAGGCATCTATTGGTTACAAGGATACAGCTGAGTGCAATGATCTATTGAGTAACGTTAATAATAATTCTGATACCATGAAATTGGGTGTTGAAATTTGTTCACTGAATAGGAAATTTAGAATTGTTATCTTTGTAGTTGTATTTATTTGGATTATGATGATTTTGAGTTAGTTGATGTAATTTGCTATATGTAAAAATAGAAAACTAAATGTTGAAGTTATGAAAAATGTTGTTCTTGATTTTTAATAGTGTTTATCTATGTTGAAGCTTTAATTTGTATCTATGTTGAAGCCAAAAAAGTTGTTGTTCATCAATTAGTCTTTCTCGAAAAAAACAGTTCTTAAGTGGTCCTTCATTGTGTTGTATACACTAAGCTTTTTATCAGACATCTCTTTCTATCTCAAGTGATTTGGAGCTTTTAATGCCAGTTGATCTCTTCATTGGTGTATCACTAGCAGAATTCTTAAAAGAAACCTTGCAAGAGTTTTTCAAGACTACTGCAAAGTTAAGTGCATATATTCTAGTTACTTTAATTCGTTCTTGCTCATGATTTGAAACTAGTCCATGTTTCGACTTCTTTGAACAGAATGGGGATTTCGATAAGCATCTTCTTGGCATTGTATCACTTTTTGTGCTCGTTAAGTGCATTTCTATGTGCTTCCAAATGCAAGGGAGGCTGTTTCTTTCTCATGCTGGTAATGGTGGGCAACTCAGAAGTTGCTTTGATCACTTTTTCAAAACTGCTGATTACTTTGATCAACTCAGAAGTTGCTTTAAGATAGGCAACTCAATTTCCACATTTGTGGCTGGCAAGGAAATGGTGATCGAAATTTCTCAAGAATGATAGTATATGTTTCGGACAAACTATATGTTTCTCAAGAATGATAGAATGGCAGATTATCATACTTAAAAGAGTAAATTAGAACAAGGAGAGGGCCTGAAGCTCTCAGTCTCATCTGCTCTGCAAATTAAATAAAACAAGATAAAGACAGCAGTTCACAGAAGTCAAAACATCAAATGCTGATTAATTGCAGATTAAATAAAAATCCATTTATTATCTTTTTATACAATTTAAGAATGAATCTTCTAAAATAATTACAAGGACAAACTTGTTTCTTTGCTCATCGCAAAGCAGTATGAAACCCACATGAGATTTATCTACACAATGAACAAGTCCTTAGCCAGCGTTGAATCTGGAAGGTATAAGATGGAACATCAAGTGCTGATCAATATGATAAACAAAATTTTCTCAACAAAGAAATACATTTATCTAACACATAAAAAAAAAGGGAAAATGCCATCAGAGGTCATGCACATATAATAACAAAGCTCTTTTGCAAAGAGCTGGATAAAAATATAACAACGTTTCATACTAGAATCATTGTTGGCACAGAGAGCAGTGGTTGACTTTGCCTACCAGTGCATATAAAAAACATTTCTATACATCTCATTCCAACTTCCAAGCATAGAGAGTTCAGTATGTGCATTTATGATAAAGAACTACAGAACTTAAGGTAAAAGATTAAGAATTAACAAAAGGCTTCAAAACTTCACCACTTTGTACTACAGTGGAATATCTACTGCATGCTAAACAAAAGAAACATATACTAACATTTCCACAACAAAGTTATCAAGATCATAGAAGAAGATAATCAAAATGGTGATCGAAATATCAACCAGATTACATTCAAACAATTCAGCTCCATGTTTCATAGCCTTCAAAACACTTATAGCATACAAGAGTCAAGCCTTTATCCAATTGCATACAAGAGCCAAGCCTTTATCCCTTCCAAAACGTGAAGAATAGAGCTTCAAATATTCAATATCCTGCACCATAAGGGCAATCAGTGAATACATTTGTGATTCACAACCATGGGGCCACACCATTTGCCACAGTGCTTTTCATTGCATCATCAAAAACATGGCAATCCGTAGAAGTTAGTTTGACTTACACATGCATATCGGAGCTCCATGCATATATCACTTTATGGGCATTGTGAAACTGTTGAAGCGAAGACAACCTACAACAAAGCAGACAAAGAACATCCATGTAATAATGAATAGATTAGAAACACTTATTTAAAAAAAAATCATGAAACTTGACTATTTTGATCATCCATTATATTTTTAGAATTCAAATTTGATAACTCTTCTCCCTTGTTTCGAACACTGTAGACAAAGTAGAAACCCAAATTCATATTTTATAAACCATAGCATAACACCAAACCAAAGTATTAGTTGAGATATAAAATCAAATCTTTTTCCGAGACTTTGCCTGCGCCTTTTTCGCAAATTGATCAATTATGGATTGTTTTCTTTTCTTTGGTGGACGTCCCCGAGACCTCACTTTCAATGGAGAGTGAAACTTTTGGCTCTCAATCCGTGAAGCATCATTAACTGAGTTGCTAGCTTGAATACCATCCAAAGACTCATCAACATCAATTTGAATGAGTTTTTCTTTTGCATCTTTCAAGATCTCAGTTAAAAATTATAATCTCTCATCATTTTTTGACCCAAATTTTTGTACTTCATGTATCAAAGAATGAAGCTATTATATCTTCTTCTTTCTTCTTTCTTCTTCCTGAAAATAGCAATCATCATAAATATTGGTGATTCCTTGATAATCACGTTTAATGTCTTTGCGCCATCGGTCCAATATATACTTTTCAGAAACAGTAGTCACATTTCTTTTGATAAGAACCGAAATCAAATGTCTACACAAAATGCCTTGAAATTCAAAAAGCCGATATAAACACTTCAAATGGAAGTCCAACTCACTATATTGTACCCAATAAGAAATATTATTTGAAGTTACTCCATCCTTCCCATATTCAGTTTCTATGACTTAAAAAAATAATATATTTCCTTCTTCCCTCACAAATGAAGTATTGCAAAACATCAAACCTCTCATTTCATCCTGAAACAACTTAAAAATCTTATTTGTGTAGACCTTTTGAAACAGTCTTTCAAGTGGGCTTGGACTAATTACTGGAATCATGGAATTGAAAGAAGCAAAATCAACATTTTGTTCCTTTTCAATTTTGCTTTTCAAAGCATTGTCATATTGTTCAACAAACTGTTTCAAAGTAGTTTTGGAATGCACATAATCATCAAAAAAAAAACATTCATACGCTCACTTATTTGACTTGTTGACATCCCTGCCCAAAATTTATCTTTGACATATACAGGTATTCACTTATGACGACTTTCATACAAAGAATTCAGCCAATCATTTTTCTCCAAATTAAAATCTTGAACCAATTTTTGCCAATTGGTATCACAACATTCATTTGTCAAATTATAAACAATTTTCTTTAGCTCTTTCTTTATCATCTTGTAGTTGGCGTAGTTACTAAACTTGGCTGGAATTTTTTTCATTATATGCCAAAGACATAATCGATGATGAGTGTTTGGAAATATCTCAACAATTGCATTTTTCATTGCTTTGCATTGGTCCGTGATAATACCTCTTGGAGCACGCCCTCTCATGCAGGTCAACCAAGAATTGAATAATCAAATGAATGTTTCCGTATCTTCCTTAGAAATCAAACCACAACCAAGCAAAGCAGATTGACCATGATGATTAACTCCAACAAACGGAGCAAACTGTAGATGCAGTCTGACCCTGATTGTTGTTTTGGTGTTGACACCGATTTTAGTTCAGGTTGATGAGATGATTGAGATTAAGTCCTGGTCGTGGACTAGGCATACCTAGTGGGACTAGGTTTGATGAAAGCCTGGCTTGGAGGGTTAGGTCCTAGCTTGGGAAGCTAGGTGGATGAAATCCTAACTTGGAGGGTTAGGTGTGAGAAAGTCTTAGCTTGGAGGGCTAGGTGTGAAAATTCCTAACCTGGAGGGTTAGGTGTGAGAAAGTCCTAGCTTGGAGGGCTAGGTGTGAAAATTCCTAACCTGGAGAGTTAGGTGTGGAAAAGTCTAAGCTTAGAGGGCTAGGTGTGAAAATTCCTAACTCGGAGGGTTAGGTGATGAAACCCTGATTTGGAGGGTCAGGTCCTAGCTTGGAGGGCTAGGGTGGATAAAATCCCGGCTTGGAGGGCCAGGTCCTAGCTTGGAGGGCTAGGTTAAAGTCCCGGTGAGTGAAACTGGGAACGGTGTCTTGGTCCGGGGGACTAAGCACGAGTCAAGGGAGGCTGGGAGCCAGTTCTCTTGACTTAGAGTGGGTTTGGCTTTGTCTGGATCGGTCCGGTGACCGATCAGGGAAGTTAGCACGGTGTTCCTTCATGGATCGGTCTGGTGACCGATCCAGCAATGACTGATCGATCTGGTGACCGATCAGGGAGCACACAGTGACCTTGTTGGGTTACTGATCGACTCCTGATCGGTCTGGTGACCGATCAGGGAGCATACAGTTCACTTACTGGTTGGCTCCTGATCGGTCTGGTGACCGATCAGGGAGCATACAGTGAGTTTGAGGAACTCTACTGATTGGCTCCTGATCGGTCTGGTGACCGATCTGGGATACTGTTCAGATCGTTCTGATGAACGATCAAGTGTCGCGGACTCCTCCTTATAACCGATCAGGCTGGAGCCTGATCGGTCAGAAGACACCCTGATCGGTCTGGCGATCGATCAGGAGGGTTGGATTGCAAAACTGAGAAATCACCCTGCAAAAGGGTGGATCGGTCTGGTGACCGATCCACGACTTGGGATCGGTCTGGTGATCGGTCCCGGAGAAGTCGCAATATCTGATTATGCGTTGGGGACCGATCAGGTTGGATCCTGATCGGTCTGAACCCAGCCTGATCGGTCTGAACCCAGCCTGATCGGTCTGGTGACCGATCAGGAGTCACTCTGATCAGTCTGGTGATCGATCACTTTAATTCAAACGCGCTGTCAGACTCTCTGATCGCGTCTGATCTCACTAATTCCTATTGATACACTACTGATACTTGTTCTGAGCCCTCTAATGTTTGATCTTCTATTGATTTGCTACCCTAATGAGCTGCTAAGTGTGCAGGTGACTCAGGGATCATCCATGGAGAGTCAAACTGGGTATTTCGCTACAGCAGGTTTGTCCGTTTGCTTCCGCGGGTTGTAACGTTCTCTGGCACGAGCTGCAACAGCTGAGGAGCTGATGATCTGGGGCTCGACTGGAGGAGTTTCAGTGAGTCCAGAGGAGGTCAGGAGTAGCTGGCTGCTGCAGGTGAGCAGCTGGGAGCTGCTGCAGAGGAGCGTGTGACTTGGCGATAGAAGCTAATTAAACTGTGTAGCGGAGAAGAGCTGAACAAGAGTTTTTGACGAAGTGCTAGAGTTCTTGTTCTCCACATCAAAAAGCTTTTGCTCTACACTTGTGCGATAACTCTACTGTGAATCTTTGAGCAATCTACTGTTACTTGAGCACTTGGGAAGAAGAAACAAGAGGCTTGGCGAGTCTTTCAGCAAGAAGACACGAAGAAGGGAGTTCTTGCGTGAGATCTGTGCAGAGTGGAGCTCGGTGAGAAGTTTGCTTGTGTTCTTGAGGTTCTAAGTGCTCAGTAAGATTTCTTCTTGTGTTTCCTGTACTTAACACTTCAATCATCTTGAAACGCTGTGGAGAGGTTACTCCACCGAGAAGGAGGTTGCTTTCTATCCGAATTTTCCGGGGCTTGATCTGCCGACGATCAAGGGATCGCCCACCTTAAGGGCACGCCAAGGAGTAGAGGCAAGTTATCCCCGAACCTTGTAAATCCTCTTTGTTAGCGTTTGTAGTTAGTTTTTCATTTCAGCAGTCATATTTTGTTCTTGATTCCGCTGTGCTACTAACCCTAACTGCAAAGAAGTGTAAAAGAGAAAGCGATTTGAGTGTCTGGCTATATTCACCCCCCCTCTCTAGCCATCCAAGTTCCAACAAGTGGTATCAGAGCTTGGGGCTCTGTCCAAGCGGATTAACAACCGAGAGTCAACTACAATGGCGTTGAGAGAAGGGTTTAGTACCACTCGACCTCCCTTCTTCGATGGAGCAGATTTTCAATATTGAAATCGAAGATGGAGTATTATCTAAAGTTGGACATCAACACATGGTTCGCTGTGAAGGAGGGTTTTCCCCTCCAAAGGATGATGAAGGAAAAGAATTGGAATCTTGGCGTTGGACGACTGAGCAAACCCGGAAAAGTGAAGCCGATGCAAAGGCGGTGGTGACTTTGCAATGTGGGATGAACAAAAATCAACTCATCAAGGTTGGTCCCTTTACAAGTGCAAAGGATTTGTGGAATAAACTCATTGAACTCCATGAGGGAACCCGAGACTCGAGAATCGCCAAGAGGGATTTGTTCCTCAACCAACTCCAAAATCTCTCTATGAAGGAGAGTGAAACGGTAAGCGAGCTTCATAGTAGATTCAAAGAAGTCCTCAATGGGCTTCATTCCATTGATGAAAAGGTCGAGAACCGCGACCTTGTAAGGTATGTGTTAAAAGCTTTTCCAAGGAATGCCTTGTGGTCATCCATGGTGGATGCCTACAAGGTATCTAAGGATTTATCAATTGTAAAACTAGATGACTTATTTTGTGAAATGGAGCTTCATGAAATGGCTAACAAATGCCCCAAGGAGAAGGGGATTGCCTTAGTTGCAGGGGAAAAGACCAACAAGAAGAAGAAGGAGAAGGAAGTCTCTTCATCTTCATCCTCATTCGAGTCCGAGTCCGAATCCGAGGAGGATGGCAGCGGGTCTTCTTCATCTGAGATGACAAATTTTGTAAGAAGGATGATGAGGAAGAGCCGGCGCTTCAAGAGTAAAGGTAACCCTAGTGAAGTTAAGATTGATAAATCTAATATTACTTGCTATGATGTAGCAAGAAAGGGCACTTCAAGAAGGACTGCCCAAAGCTCAAAAAGGAGGATAAATCCAAGAAAAAGAAGAAGGCCTTGAAGGCCACATGGGATGAATCCTCCTCAAGTTCATCCGAAGAGGAGAAGGATGAGAAGAGTACACGGCATGTTGCACTCATGGCAATTGAAGGAGAAGAGAGCAATGATGAATTCATCGACTCCTCAAACGCGGCTTCATCATCTTCGGATGATGAAGAGGTAATCACTCCCGAATTAGACAAATGTTATAGAACTATTACATATTTAACCAATTTGTTGAAAAAGTCAAAAAATAAGGTTAAATCATTAAAAATTAAAGTTGAACAGTTGAATTCCTCTAAGGATGAGGATATTGATGATTTACATTTAGAAATGTTAGAGGATGAAAATAAATTATTGAAGAGTGAAGTTGAAAGACTCAAGAGTGTTCTTGAGAAATTCTCAACAAGCTCAAAGACTATAGATATGATTTTGAATGCCCAAAGGGCAGTCTACAATAGGGCCGGTATTAGTTACCGACCCAAAGAACCATCATTTGTGTCCTTAATATCTAGGACTGATGTTAGACAATCTAAGACACCTAGGGTTCAAAGGAAAGTAGTCAAGGCATGGGTGCCTAAGTCTTGCTTAGTAGGTGCTTTAAGTCCCAAGATTTGGGTACCTAAATCCTCTATTTTTCGAATTGTGTAGGTTGTGATTGAGGGGGAGCATCTATCAACTTGGTTCGTTGATAGTGGGTGCTCCAAACACATGACCGGTGATAGATCTCTATTTACCACCCTTCAAAGAAAAAGTAGAGGTAATGTTTCATTTGGTAACAATGGTAGTCTTAAGGTCATAGGGATAGGAGACATTCAAATATCTGAATGTCTTAGGATTAAGAATGTCCTTCTAGTCAAGGGGATGACATTTAATCTCCTAAGTGTCAGTCAATTATGTGATGCGGGTTACACAATTGATTTCCAATCAAGTTAATGTCTAGTTAGACAATATGACACTTGTGACACGGTACTAATAGGCACAAGGATAGATATCATTTACCAAGTTTCATTTAAAAGTGCTACTAATGTTTTTGTTAAGTGTTTCATGTCAAGAGAAGATGAGTCCACCCTTTGGCACCGGAGACAAGCACATGTGAACATGAAGAACATCCGGAAATTGGCCAACAAGGGATTAGTTCGTGGCTTACCAAGCATCAAGTATGAAAAGGACAAACTTTGTGATGCATGTCAAATGGGTAAGCAAACAAAATTTGCACATAAAGGTAAAAGCACTATAAATACTTCTACCGCATTGGATTTACTTCACATGGACTTGTTTGATTGTAGCACTATTATATCATTGAATGATAGTAGATATTGCTTTGTTATCATTGATGATTTTACTAGATATACATGGACCTATTTTCTAAAATATAAGGATCAGACCTTAGATGTCTTTATTTCATTTTGTAGAAGAGTTGAAAATGAGAAATCATCAACAATTAAAACAATAAGAAGTGATCATGGAGGCGAATTCCAAAATCAAAGATTTTTAGAGTTTTGTCAAGATAGAGAATATAGACACGAGTTCTCTACTCCTAGAACACCACAACAAAATGGTGTTGTGGAGAGGAAGAGCTGGGTCTTACAAGAGGCCGCACGAAGCATGCTCAATGAGTACTCCTTACCGAGCTACTTGTGGGCCGAAGTTGTAAACACAGCTTGCTACGTGCAAAACCGAGTCCTCATCCATAGATTCTTATGAAAAACTCCCCATGAACTTTGGTTTGGAAAATCACCTACAGTTAAACACCTTAGGGTGTTTGGTTATAAAGTGTTTATTCTAAACACTAAGGATCATCTTAGAAAGTTCACAGCAAAAGCTGATGAAGGGATACTAGTCGGTTACTCCCTCATTAGCAAAGCGTACAGAGTCTACAACAAGAAGTCTAGAGTTGTTGAAGAGTCTTCTGATGTTGTTTTTGAAGAAATTCCAAAAGCAAATGACCAATTAGAAGATGTAGAAGGAGTCCAATTCGAACTTAGGAAACTAGGTTTGGATGGGAGTCCAAGTGTTGTAGATGGTGATGAATCTGATGACGGTGAGCCTAGACAACCCATCGATCAGCCGGATCCTGAGGCTGACCTTGTGTCTAGTGACACCATACAAGAAGCACCACCAACACCAAGGACAACTAGGTTAGCTTCTAGTCATCCCCAAAACCAAATTGTTGGAGACATCCATCATGGGGTTAGGACTAGATCATTCTTTAGGAATGAGGCTAATGAATTTGCCCTAATTTCCGAAATTGAACCTAGAAAAATTAATGAAGCATTAAATGATCCCGATTGGATCATTGCCATGCAAGATGAACTAGGTCAATTCGAAAGAAGTCAAGTCTGGGACTTAGTCCCTAGACCCAAGAAGACCACCATTATTGGAACCAAATGGGTCTTCAAAAATAAATTGAACCATAAGGGAGAAATCATAAGAAATAAGGCACGCTTAGTAGCCAAGGGCTACAGTCAAGTAGAAGACCTTGATTATGATGAGACCTATGCTCCCGTGGCACGATTAGAGTTCATCCGATTGATGCTTGCATTTGCAACACATCGTGGTTTCACGCTATATCAAATGGATGTCAAATCGGCCTTTCTAAATGGTTTAATAAGAGAAGAGGTCTATGTCGAACAACCTCCGGGGTTTGAGAGTACCGAATTCCCAATCCACGTGTTCAAGCTCAAGAAGGCGCTCTACGGCCTTAAACAAGCACCACGAGCTTGGTATGAGCGGTTATCGACATTCCTCATTGAAAAAGGTTTTGTTAGAGGACAAATAGACCCTACACTATTTCTACGTAGAGATGGTGATAATATATTTGTAGCCCAAGTATATGTCGATGACATAATTTGTGGCTCAAACGATAAGGTCTATTTAAATGAATTTATTGGACACATGGAGAGTGAATTTGAGATGAGTCAAGTGGGAGAGTTGACTTTCTTCCTTGGACTCGAAATCAAACAAACTCGAGATGGAATCCATGTGCACCAATCGAAATACACTCAAGAGATGCTCCGAAAATTTAACATGGGTGATTCTAAAGAGGTAACCTCTCCCATGGCGACAAACACACGTTTAGACAATGATGAGAGTGGTAAACCTGTTGATCTAACTCAATACCGGAGTATGATAGGTAGTCTGTTATACCTCACAGCTAGTCAACCCGATATACTTTTTGCTGTGGGTATGTGCGCTAGGTATCATGTCTGTGCCAAGGAATCTCATCTAATTGCTGTTAAACGAATTTTGAGATACTTTAAGGGCACAATTGGTGTAGGTCTTTGGTACCCCCGTATCGAGTCATTTGACCTAATTGGCTACACCGATTCCGACTATGCTGGGTGCAAGTTGGATCGGAAAAGCACAAATGGGGGCTGCCAATTCTTAGGATCATCATTAGTTAGTTGGTCAAGTCGGAAGCAACATTGTGTTGCTCTCTCCACAACCGAGGTAGAATATATCTCCATGGGATAGAGTGTATCGCAATTGTTGTGGATGATTCATACACTAGAGGACTATGGATTGACTTACAAGGGTGTGCAAGTGTTTGTTAGGATCGTTCCGTACGCTAGAGGGGGGGTGAATAGCAATTTTCCGAACCCCCTTGTTCCTGCGTTGTTAGTAGCACAGCGGAATATACAAAAACAAATAAAAACAACGCTAACAATACCAGATTTAGTTGGTATCCACCCGGCCGGGTGACTAATCCAACAATCCTTTGGTGGATCAACCCCCGGATAACCTCCGGCTAGATCTGTCGCTCCTTGTGGGTGGAGAAACCTCGCCACAACACTTTGGACGCTCTCTGATCACAATAGACTACTAATACGCTTTACCCAAGCGAGTTTCGTCAAGAAACTCAGCCACCACGACGTCCTCTTTAAATAGGACTCGGGGATGATTTCTCGCTACCAGTCGACTGCCCCCAGGGCAGTCGACTGGTGTCAGCCAAATTCGACCGTTGACTCTCCAACGTTCGAATTTGCCAGCTCACCAGCCACCTACCAGTCGACTGCCCCCCGGGCAGTCGACTTGTCCCTAGCTGAACCCTTTCCCGAGTACATTCACACAGCACTCGATCCTCACGACTCGACTGACTCCTCCTCCGCAGCCTCGACTGTTGCATTCGCGCCCTCTTCATCTTCGGCCCTCGTCCCTCGAATGCGCACGCAAACCTCCAGTTTGCCTCCATGCCACCCTTCACGTACGCCTCAAAGTCCGCGCCCATCAGCTCATCGTTCCTGCTCTCCAAGGTCCCTCGGATGCGCACGCAAGCCTCCAGCTTGCCTCCATGCCATCCTTCACCGTACTGAGGCTGTCTAGTCAAGTCCATATGCGTAACCTGTACAACCTGTACACTTAACATACGCATATAAGAATACAAGGGAAAATCTAACTTAAACTCTTTGCCCAAACATCAAAACCTATGGTCACTCCGGACTATCTTAGGGCGGATTGCTCCAACAATCTCCCCCTTTTTGATGTTTGGCAATCCGTTTAAGTTAGGAAAGCAAGATAGTAGTAAATAGCACAAACAATGCTAAATGAATGCATATGCAATGCATAACTGGATCCTATCCCAAGGCATCCCACACCTAACCCTCCAAGTTAGAAATTTTACACCTAGCCTTCCAAGCTAGGATTTTCCCACCTAACCTCCAAGTTAGAAATTTTACACCTAGCCCTCCAAGCTAGGATTTTCTCACCTAACCCTCCAAGTTAGGATCTTCTACCAAATCGGGCTTTTTAAAGCTTCTCCCAAGCTCCCCCTTACACTGGACTTACAAAGGCTTATTAAGAACCTCTCCAAGGTTCCCCTTACGCCAAGAATGGAGCAACCATGCTCCCCTTAATCTTAGCTCCCCCTAAACCTAGGGTTTCTAGCAAAGGTAAGTTTAGTTTCCCAACTTAAACCCAAACTTCTCCCCCTTTGCCATACATCAAAAAGACCCCAATAATATCCCAATTATTGGTTCTTTTAATCTCCAATGATCCTAAACACAGTGTACTAGACCCCCATACACATGTTTCTTATCACTTGGACCCAAGTCTGCTGCTGGACAACCACACCAGCCCTGACCAGTCGACTGCCACCAGGGCAGTCGACTGATACTCTCATAATTAGTTTTCTGGCCGAATTTCAGAAACGCGCCAGAAATTTCATAAATCTTCAAAAATTCCCAAATTTTGTGCAGAACTTTGTGGTACCCATACCTACTTGGGAAAAATACATTTCACCATGTATCTATCCCCATTCCCAAGTTTGGTACAAAATCTAAAAATTTTCTTATGAAAATTAAGGCAAATAGGAGACAACCTCCCCCTTAACCGATGCATTCTCTCAATTTTCATTTTTCCCAGGCCCAGTTCTACCCAACTTAACCTCCTAGACACCACGTTGAGTCATACACAACCCAACACCCGAGTTCTTCCCCCTTTGACACTCTTATAGCATTGCCCGAGGCAATCTTTCCCTAAGTGCCAAACAGAACTCAACAAAAGTCTAAAAACTCTCAAGTTTGCAAGCACACTTGCTAGGATATATCCTATCCTAGAAAAATATGATATCATGGAAATATCAAGTGTGCTTGACTTTTGGTACATATCTAAGTTCCTTAAAAGATTTGGCATTTTGAAATCAAGTCATTATTCCTTGTGTTTGCTTCTTCTAACCCTTTCAAATTGACATAAGGAATTGTCCTCAACTCTAAGGTTTATCCATAATTCCAAGTGTTTCTGAAAAACCCTGCAGAAATCACTTATTAACACTCTGCCCTCACTGATCAGTCGACTGCCCAAATGGCAGTTGACTGCAAAAACATACAGTGTGCATTTTGGCTCGGACCAGTCGACTGCCCCCAGGGCAGTCGACTGATACCTAATTTTCAGGTGTTCAGGCCAAAATTCAGAAATGCCCTAAAAATTCTACAAATCTCCAAAAATTATGAAATTTCATGGGGAGATTTATGAAGCCAATATCTACTTGGGAAAAATATGTTTCTAAATAAATGTATTCCAAATCCCAAGATTGGCACGAAATCCAACTTCTTCTAAAAAGTATCAAATGAGCTCGTCCTAAAAGTGCTAATTCTCACTTCTCTTCAATGCATCCACTTCTCCTTGATCACAATTCTTTTCTACCACTGAAATACATGGTATTCCACCATTAAACCTCAATTTTGTGAATTATAGCTCCTTTTTCACATTTTCTCCCTAAATTCTCCTTTTGATGTGCCAAAATCTAGAATTAAGACTTACCCAAGTCTCCCAACCCTTTGTGGCACATTTCACCTGATTTCCTAAGGGAGAAACTTTTGAGATCCATTTACCATAGACCCCAAAGGCTCCTAGAGCTCCCCCTTGAGCTCTTAGCCTTAGCCACCTCCTTAGGTGACTCGATCCACACTAGGCCACACTGATGTGCCACCGGTGACTCTTGGCCTACAAAATTGACCTTTTTAACCTTGGACACCTTGTCCTTGATTAGGTCACTCTCTTTACCCTTGGATGGCATCCCCTTGCCACCCTTGGACCTTCCCTCCTTACTAAGATTATATGTTTTCCCAACATACTTCTTTCCATTGCCCTTGGAGGTCTTCGATCGGTACCCCAATCCCGATTTATCATAGTTGGGTTTGATGCTACCCAACACCATGTCTAAGCCCTTAGATCCGACCGTGAATCTTTCTAGGGCTTTTTCTAATGTATCAAGCCTTGCCCTCAAGGCTTGATTTTCCTTCTCTAGACCATTAACCTTGTAGTCCATATGCCCACTTTGAACATTCCTAGGACTACCCATTTTCTTAGGCATTTATTTCCCTCCCTTGGGATTAATGCCTTTAGCCTTGGATACACAGGTCTTAGGCCTATCATGATGCATGCTTTTTCTAGAGTGGTGATCTACCTTGTTATCCTTATTCCTATCATTGTACTTAGATCCAAAGTTATGTACCATTAAGCAATTTTCATAATTTCTAGCATGCATGAATGAGTGATTTACATGATTTTTAGAATGCAAGGAAGAACTTGAAATTGAATTACATTTTGGCTTAAGGTTAGAAGTTACCTTCCTTACCTTTGGTGTACCTCCTTGATCTGGGCTTCTTCTCTTCTTTATTTCTTCTTTCTCCCATCTCCTCAAGTGCTCCATTTTCTTCAACTCACTTTTTCTAAGACACTTGGTATGAAAGTGCCTCATCTCTCCACATGTAAAGCATCTAATCTTCTTCCTCCGTTCTTGGGCTCCTCCATTCCTACAATTTATGTTAGATTCAAATCGAATGGACCCAGGTTTAGAAGTTACCTCTCTTTTACCTTTTGGGCACTTATCCTTGTAGTGCCCCTTTTCATTGCAACCAAAGCATATAATGTGATCTTTGTTCCTTGCTTTGGTGGAGGTTGAGACTTCTTCAACTTTTGATGATGTGGATGCCTCCTCTTGATCCGGCATGGAAGTGGATCTCTCCTCCCCCTCAATCCTTGAGGTGGAGACCTCTTCCTCTTCTTCTCTTGAGAAGGTTGACGATTCTTCACTTTCTTCTTCCTCTTCTTGAATCACGGGGCTTTTCTCCTTAGGCTCTTGAATTTTTGTAGGAGTCTCATGATAATCTTTCACCTTGCTCCATAATTCACATGCACTTTGATATGACCCTACACAACTCAAGATGTCGTTAGGTAATATATCAACCAAAATATTTGTTACCTTCTCATTGACCCGGAATTGTTCTTTTTGCTCTTTGTCCCAATATCTAGGACGAAACTTCTTCCCGTGCTTGTTCTTTGGAACTTCGAAGGGCTCTTCAAGCGCAATTCGGCATGCCCAATCCATTCCGAACCACATCTCGATTCTCGCCTTCCAATATGCAAAATCTTCATTGTCGTAGGCCGGTGGTGTGTAGATCTCATCCCCAAGTGGACCTTCACCTTCCATTTCCTCTAGCGTATGCTCCCTCGGCGGTTAGTCCGATCAAGAGCGGTCCTTCGCTCTGATACCAATTGTTAGGATCGTTCCGTACGCTAGAGGGGGGGTGAATAGCGATTTTTCGAATCCCCTTGTTCTTGCGTTGTTAGTAGCACAGCGGAATATACAAAAACAAATAAAAACAACGCTAACAATACCAGATTTAGTTGGTATCCACCCCGACCGGGTGACTAATCCAACAATCTTTCGGTGGATCAACCCCCGGATAACCTCCGGCTAGATCTGTCGCTCCTTGTGGGTGGAGAAACCTCGCCACAACACTTTGGACGCTCTCTGATCACAATAGACTACTAACACGCTTTACCCAAGCGAGTTTCGTCAAGAAACTCAGCCACCACGACGTCCTCTTTAAATAGGACTCGGGGCTGATTTCTCGCTACCAGTCGACTGCCCCCAGGGCAGTCGACTGGTCCCTAGCTGAACTCTTTCCCGAGTACATTCACACAGCACTCGATCCTCACGACTCGACTGACTCTTCCTCCGCAGACTCGACTGTTGCCTTCGTGCCCTCTTCATCTTCGGCCCTCGTCCCTCGGATGCGCACGCAAACCTCCAGTTTGCCTCCATGCCACCCTTCACGTACGCCTCAAAGTCCGCGTCCATCAGCTCATTGTCCCTGCTCTCCAAGGTCCCTCGGATGCGCACGCAATCCTCCAGCTTGCCTCCATGCCATCCTTCACCGTACTGAGGCTGTCCAGTCAAGTCTATATGCGTAACCTGTACAACCTGTACACTCAACATACCCATATAAGAATACAAGGGAAAACCTAACTTAAACCCTTTGCCCAAACATCAAAACCTATGGTCACTCCGGACCATCTTAGGGAGGATTGCTCCAACAGTGTTGTGTGACAACATAAGCACAATCAACTTAACAAAGAATCCAGTCCATCATTCTAGGACCAAGCATATTGAAGTGCGTCACCACTTCATTAGAGATCATGTTGCTAGAGGAGATATTGTACTCTCACATATAGAGTCCAAATTAAATCTAGCCGACATTTTCATTAAACCACTCCCCGAGAATGAATTTAGTTTCTTACGAAGGGAATTGGGAATGTGTCGCGCTTCATAGAAATTAAAAAGCATTTCAAAACCCTTCATGATCAATTCAAATTGTTAGGAACAATTGGGTAACTTTGGGACATCTCACACAAACTATAAGGTTCACCAACACATTTTTGTTTGCTAGAAATGGGGTCAGATGCTCGGATCAACTTAAATTCTCAAAATGTCAATGCATCCCTTTAGAAATTAGGTTGACGAGACAATAATCACTATGTTGACCAAGTATGAGGAAAACCAATGCATATCATATGTGTACTTGGCTCCATGATCATACTTGGACATTCCAATCAAGGGAACTTGATTGGAGACTTGAATTTGATACAAACTTGGTTGAAAATTGATTGCATGGCTGTGATTGAGTTTGACTCCACTTGGGTGGAGCAAATTGGTTTGTTAGACCCATAAGGACCTTTGATCTTTGTTAAAGGATCAATTATAGACAAGGGATCACTTCCAAGATCGATAATTTTCATCAGATCTTATCAGATATCGATAGGGAGTCTGAAACTAAAATTTCAGATCGTATCAGAAAAATTTAGGGAGCTTGATCGGTCACCAGACCGATTAGGAGTAAGTCTGATTGGTCCAACTGACCTGTCCAGCCAAATTGCAATACCCCTCTGCAATCTCTCTGTGTTGGCCTGGATCGGTCCACAGACCGATCTGGCTCACTGTGTGGATCGGTCCACAGAACGATCAGGAGGCTCACAGAAAACCTCCCGAACTTACTGTCCGCAGCCTGATCGATCAACCGATCTATCATGAGTCTGCCTGATCAGTCGCCCGACCGATCAGGACTAAGCCAGTCCGATCAGGCTGGAGCCTGATCGGTCTGGGCGCTCCCAGATCGAACGGTGATCCGTTCGATCACATTAAATTGCGGTTGGTGGACCGATCCACCAACCTATTAACTCCTCCTAAACCTTACATCTCCGAACCCTAGCGTCGAAACTCTCCTCTTGCGCCTGTGATCTACTTGCTATGCGTGAGTTCTCCCTGTGATCCTTCCTCTTGCGCGTGAGTTCCTTTTCTCCATGTTGTGCGTGGGATTGTTTCTCTTCTGCGTTGCTGAAGAGTTCCTCTGTTCTTTCTCGCGAGGCATCACTTGTGCGTGTGCGATTTTCTGTGCAACTCAACCGGGTGATCTTTCACAACCAACTCAACAATGGCACCTAAGTAAGACTTTCCTACATTCATCTTGTTGATTACTTCAAATATCACGATACTTGGTGAACTAACCTTGATGATTGATTTTGGGGTTTTATTTTGGTGTGTGCCGTGTGTGTATCTTACCCATATGATCAAATCTTTCTATCATGTCATTCTTGACCAAATCTTACATGATCGTTCGTGTGTATTCACTTGTTTTTTTGTCATGACCTTGTTCTTGCCATGACCTTCATTGTGATTGATCAATTCATTGTATCATGATCCCATTTTTATGCCGTGATCCGACCATAATCTTATCCTACAGATTAGACCTAATCTTGACCTTACCTTCTTGTGATCATTCTTATGATTAAATTGATTCGTTCATTCCAACCCTTAGGAAATCTCCTAAAGGTAAAGAGCCAGCTGAGAGCACATCACAATCCAGAGCTCCCTCATCCTCTTCAAGACCTCAACCCCCCTCATACAAGATTTCAAAATGTCCATTACGCACTAGCCTTTGAATATCACACCTTCAAACTCATGCCTTGTCGAACTGTGGACAGGGCATTCATTTACGAATATTGTCCGTCGGTACGACAAATCATAGAGCATTATAAACTTCAATCCATTCTTTCCTTGAGAGGCCAATCAACTTTGATTTGGTCTCCGAATTTTATAATAACATGGTCAGTGGAGAGGGTATGGGGTGGATGACCCATGTCGCCAGTATCGACCTTAATTTTGATCTATCTGCTTTCACGACCTTCCTCGACTATTGCCGATCAGATAATGACTTTTCACTCTATCCTTATCTTCCGAATCCTCTACCGGTTCCCTTCGATGGAGTCACTCCTGACTCTATCTACGAGTACCTTTTCAGCCATCCCAGGCCGGAGGGTCCCAGTGAGGTTGCCAGTGATTTCCCCACATTTGCTGCTCTCCGGCTTTCCCCCGTTGATTATGTCCTGTTCAAAATTATCACTAACTGTCTTATACCTATTACTTCAAAGCCTCTAATCGAGATTCGTTCATTTCACTGTTTGATGCTCTATGGGATGCATCGGCGGTTGGACATTGATATAGTGACGACCATCTACTTCTCCATCATTGTCTACAGTCAGATGTACGGTCAGACAGTTTACATGCCTTTTGGCCATATCATTACTGCCTGGCTGCATTCGGTTGGTATCGACGTCTCATAGGGCAGCATCGTACCTATGGTTCGGCAGGACTGCCGACTTGATCGACGCATGTTGGCCCAGTCTGGCATTATTGTCAGACCGCAGGGGCTGAGGTGGAAGGATAGGAGATGTGTGGGGGATTTGTTGGGACCGGGTGCATGTTGACATGGATGCGGGTTCGTAATTTTAAAATTAATTACGTGCAGCGGAAGATTTAGCATAAATAATTTCTTAAATTATTTAACCACACATCTAAGCATGCAATTTTTATCTTGTGTAGACATGATCATATATTTAAAATTTTGCAGAAACGTAAACTAATTTACGTATTACCTCGCGTAACTCGAAGGAAGGGACGAGATCCAACCGTAAGCGTCCCTTAGAAGCTCCGCCTCTATTCGCGTCCACGCCGAGTATCTTCGGGATGACTTCGCAAAGCCACGAGTTTCGTGTTCTCGAGAACTACTAGATTCTCCGAGAACGCGACAAGAAAAACCAAGAGAGAAGTAATCACATCGGAAAAACTCACTACCAAGGTTGGCCGGAATCACAATTCCGACGAGAAGGAGGAAGATGACTTGCGCCCAATCCCAAGGTGATGATGGTCGGAGAGGAAGATCGTTCCAACGGAAGAACTTCGTCGCCTCGGTGCTTCTCCTTGTGCTCACGGCAAGAAGAAGGGAGAAGAACCTTGTGGCCGGCCAAGAGGAAGAAGGGAGGAGAGGGAGAGAGCCTAGGCAAGAATACTTCGATTATTTTCCAAGCCTTGCCTTGGGTCCTTTATATAGTGGCCTCTCAACCGCCAAGTCTCTTTTTTCTTATGGAATAAATTTTCTATGACTTATTCCATCATGCCAAGTTTTATTATATTTTAATTTATGATAAAAATCAACCAAGTCTCCTTTTTCTTATGGAATAAATTTTCTTATCATGGTAAATCAATCCATGATTGATTTTATAAAATAAACCAATGCATGGTTCATTTTAATTTCCATGAAAAATAAACCAAACCTTGGTTTATTATAAAAAAATTTATATCATCCATAATTTTATAAAACAAACCACACTTGGTTTATTTTATAAATTGAACCAAAAACTTAGTTCTCACCCTTTGTTGTGGTCGGCCAAGCAAAGAGGATGGAGACCCTCTTTGGCCGGCCCATCCAAGCCATTTTATGCTTCCGATGTGTCTCTGAAAAATTCAGATTCGACTTATCGTTTGGCTCAACCAAACCTAATCTCTCTTGATTAGAAAATCCAATTTTCAACTCGTTTTAAATCCCTCGGATTACTCGTAGTGCATGCGACTAAATATGTTTTCGATTTATGTTGGCCGTCTATAATTAACCAATTATAGAACTATCATGAGTGGCACCTAGTAGTACATCATGATCCCTAATTAATTGAAAGATCAACGGTTGACCTCAGAAACTATTCTGAAACCCTTCAGCAGCTATAATGAATCGTGCCCCATTCCCTTCACCATCTTATACCCACTTGGTTCAGGACATTGTCTATGTGTGTCAGTCCCCACTAGGCTGACTACGTCACACCTAGCCCAAGTAGTGTCTTTCTCGTCCTTTGGATTTCTAATTACTCTCATGTATTTAAGATACTCACACTATAAACATGATATGCTCTGGCCAGAGGCTTTGAGTAACAATCCGACGATAGGCCTGGGTATACATCTCCTCGCAAGGAGTGGTGAATCCTTTGTAGGCTGTTCAAACATCTTCGGGCACTTCGGCTTATACTCAATCATCCTGGGTCCACACCTCCTTGGAGATGCTTGCTTAAGATGTCAAAGTATATGTCTCCATGACCAAGATGACTTGAGCACCGCAAGTCAAAGGAACATCGCACTTAAGCTGCAGTAAGAACTTCACTGACATATATGTAGACTACCATATGAAGTTTTACAGCCAGTCACTCCAATAAACTAGTTCCCTTAACTAGCATTCATGTTTATCTCCGGACATCTCAATGTTACCAGCCAATGAGAATCAACTGATTAGAGAATAACCTATGCTAGTCTCAACAGAATTGATAGTGTCCGTATTTATCAATTCATCGACTAGGGACAATTTCAATACTTCACAATTGCACATGTAGAGATAATCACTAGTTGTGAATTCATCATAAATTCTCTCTCATGCTATGAATTGTATTGCGGACATTCAGTAAATGAGTTTAAGATCTCAATCAAATACATAAACATGTATACTCAAATAGTGAATATTCATTTATTAAAATAAATGATTATAATCATAAGGCGATTGCCTTAGGACACTTTTCTCATATCACTAACAGGATTTACCTAGGCAAGCCCATGATCAGGAGACGCCCGCTGTTGCTGAGGATTACTGCGAGCCGGATCCAGATCTCCGCTGGCAGGTTACGAAGCTGGAGCGTGTTGGAAACGGATGGCTAGAGAGGGGGGGGTGAATATAGCCAATCTCTTTTACTTTGAAACTTAACAAGTTTCCTGCACTCAACTTATCAGTAGCACAACGGAAGAAACAAAGGAAAGTGAAGCAGTGCAGTAAACGAAAACAGAAATGGAAGCAAACAGAGACAACTGCCAAGATCGCTAACAAGAGGGTTTACAAGGTTCGGGGATAACTTGCCCCTACTCCTTGGCATGCCCTTAAGGTGGGCGATCCCTTGATCGTCGGCAGATCAAGCCCCAGTTTTCACCGGATATAACGCAACCTCCTTCTCGGTGGAGAAACCTCTCCACAGCGTTTCAATCACAGATAAAGTTTAAGCACAAAGAAACAACAAGAAGGATCTTACTCAAACACTTAGCAAGGACAAGAACACATCAAGCTTCCCTGAGCTCCACCCAGTGGCGATCTCACGCAAGAACCCTTCTTCGTGTCTTCCCACTGTCAGACTCCCATCTCCTTGTTCTCTCCTTCAAGCGCTCAAGTAAGGGAAGGTTGCTTCAAGTTTTCAGCAGCTTGCTCAAGAGAATGAAACTTCAGAACGTGCAAGCTTGATGTGGAGAACACTAGGCGCGGCAAGAACACTAGTTCACGAACTCTGCTTCTACGAAGCCAACTTCCGCCCTTTTGATTCTCCACACAGCACCAGGTGACAACATCCTCCGTAGCCTCCAGCTACCTCATTGCCAACGCCAGCTACCACTGAGCCCTCTCTGGTCTTCCTGAGATCCCCTCAGCCAAGCCCCAGTTTCGGCTCCAGTCTGCAGCTCGGCCGTTGCAACCGGAAATGGAGAATCGGACAAACCTGCTCCAAGGAAAGTCTCCATTGACCTCTCCTTGAGTGTTTGAATCCTCCCCTGTCACCTGCAACTTAATCAGAGAGTTAGAGCAGTGTATCACACAGTAAATCAAGTATCAGATGTAAGTGGCAGTGAATCGGATTCGTTCAGACGCGATCAGAGCGTCTGACAATGCAATTTGAATTAAAGTGATCGGTCACCGGACCGATCAGAGAGCCTCCTGATCGGTCACCAGATCGATCAGACTGGGTCCAGACCGATCAGGATTCGTCCTGATCGATCCCCAACGCTCAATCAGAAATTGCAATTTCTTTGAGATTCTCCTGGACCGATCACCAGACCGATCCCAGGTCGTGGATCGTTCACCGGACTGATCCACCCTTATATCGGGCGATTTCTGAGATTCTCAGCCTAAGCCTTTTGATCGGTCAACTGACCGATTATGGGATTGTTGGGACCGGGTGCATGTTGACAAGGATACGGGTTCGTAAAATTTTAAATTTTTACGTGCAGCGGAAGAATTAGCATAAAATAATTTCATAAATTATTTTAACCACGTATCTAGCATGCAACCTTATGATATGTTGACATGGTCATAAATTAAAACTTTGCGGAAAAGTAAACTAATTTACTAAGTACCTCGCGTAACTCGAAGTAAGGGACGAGATCCAACCGTAGCGTCCCTTGGAAGCTCCGCCTCTATTCGCGTCCACGCCGAGTTCTCTTCGGGATTACTTCACAAAGTCATGAGTTTTGTGCCGACGAGAACTACTAGATTCTCTAAAGGCACAACTAGAACAACAAGAGAAAGGAATGGAAACTAACCACCAAGAATCGGAATCTAAATTCCAGGAAGGAAGGAGATGCGATCCGCCTCTTCTTCTTCTTCTTCGGCTCCTTCTTGATGGAAGCTTGCGCCGGCCCTAGGAGGAGGAAGCGCCGGCCCTAGGTGGAGGAAGCTTGGGCGCCGGCCCTAGGAATAGGGATGTGGGCGCCGGACCTAAAGGGAAGGGGGAAGGAGAGAATAAGAGAGAGAGAGGGAGAGAATTAATCTCTTGATTACTCTATATTGATTGGAATTCAAGGCTAGCCTTGGTTCCTTTATATAGTAACCTCTCCCTTGCCAAGTCTCCCTCTTAACGAAATTTTCATAAGAAATTTATCCTATAAATTCTCTTATTAATTATTCCGTTTAAGTTAAGTTTTATTTTAACTAATTTTATAATAAAACAAATACCTTCTCTCCTTTTATTATGGAATAAATTTTATAAGAAATTTATAAACTTTCTTATTATGAAAAAAAATTAATTTATAATTGATTTTATAAAATTAAAATAAACCATTCCATGGATCATTTTAATTTCCATAAAAGAATAAATTTCTATAAATTTATTTACATAAATTTCTTTACACAAATTTATTTATCCATAATTTATAAAACAAATCGCGCTAGATTTATTTTATTAATTAAACCAAATAAATTGGTTTCTTCCCCTTGATGTGGCCGGCCAAACCAAAGAGGATTAGCACCCTCTTTGGCCGGCCAAACCGAGCCGAACCATCGCGAATTAAACTCATTTAATTCGCCCAATAAGCCTTCAAAAGACTTAGTCATTTTTAGCTTCCATTGCGCCTCTGATAAATTCAGATTCGACTTATTTCTCTTGATTAGAAAATCTAATTTTCAACTCGTTTTAAATCCCTCGGATTACTCGTAGTGCGTGCGACTAAATATGTTTTCGATTTATGTTGGCCGTCTATAATTAACCAATTATAGAACTATCATGAGTGGCACCTAGTAGTACATCATGATCCCTAATTAATTGAAAGATCAACGGTTGACCTCAGAAACTATTCTGAAACCCTTCAGCAGCTATAATGAATCGTGCCCCATTCCCTTCACCATCTTATACCCACTTGGTTCAGGACATGGTCTATGTGTGTCAGTCCCCACTAGGCTGACTACGTCACACCTAGCCCAAGTAGTGTCTTTCTCGTCCTTTGGATTTCTAATTACTCTCATGTATTTAAGATACTCACACTATAAACATGATATGCTCTGGCCAGAGGCTTTGAGTAACAATCCGACGATAGGCCTGGGTATACATCTCCTCGCAAGGAGTAGTGAATCCTTTGTAGGCTGTTCAAACATCTTCGGGCACTTCGGCTTATACCCAATCATCCTGGGTCCACACCTCCTTGGAGATGCTTGCTTAAGATGTTAAAGTATAAGTCTCCATGACCAAGATGAATTGAACACCGCAAGTCAAAGGAACATCGCACTTAAGCTGCAGTAAGAACTTCATTGACATATCTGTATAGATAACCATATGAAGTTTTACAGCTAGTCACTCCAATGAACTAGTTCCCTTAACTAGCATCCATGTTTATCTCCGGACATCCCAATGTCACCAGCTAGTGAGAATCAGCTTATTAGAGAATAACCCATGCTAGTCTCAACAGAATTGATAGTGTCCGTTTTTATCAATTCATCAACTAGGGATACTTTCAATACTTCACAATTGCACATGTAGAGATAATCACTAGTTGTGATCCCATCACAAATTCTCTTATGCTGTGAATTATATTGCGGACATTCAGTAGATGAGTTTAAGATCCCAATCAAATACACAACCATGTATACTCAAATAGTGAATTATCATTTATTAAAATAAATATTTACAATCATAAGGCGATTGCCTTAGGACACTTCTCTCATATCACTAACAAACTCCCACTTGGCCTAATGCCAATCGCTACGGTATCCAATACCACAGGCTCTAACATGACCCTCAAACTTGTTTTGAGGTAAGACCTTAGTTAAAGGATCCGCTAAATTCCTTTCAGTGGGAATTTTCTCAATTTGTATATCATTCCTACTTATAATCTCTCTGATCAGATGATAGCGGCGAAGCACATGTTTGGATCGCTGATGAGACCTTGGTTCCTTTGCTTGTGCAATAGCTCCATTGTTATCGCAGTAAACCGGCACTGCTTCATCAATGGTTGGAACCACACCAAGTTCGGAGACAAACTTCTTGATCCAGACTGCTTCCGAAGCTGCGATATATTCTGCTTCCGTGGTGGAATCCGCTACGGTGTCTTGTTTGGAACTTTTCCAACTTACTGCGCCTCCATTTAAAGTAAATACGTATCCAGACTGAGATTTGGAGTCATCCTTATCTGTCTGGAAACTGGCATCTGTTGACCCACGTATTACCATATCTCCTTCTCCATATATTAGGAACACATCCTTAGTTCTTCTTAAGTACTTAAGGATTGTTTTAACAGCCGCCCAATGATCCATTCCTGGATCTGACTGGTATCTGCTTGTGACGCTCAGAGCCATACGATACATCGGGCCTAGTATATAACATAGCATACATGATAGATCCTATCGCGGATGCATAAGGAATCTTATTCATGCAAATCCTCTCGTCTTCTGTGCGCGGACACATAGACTTTGAAAGGTTGATCCCATGCCTGATGGGAAGGTAACCTTTCTTGGATTCCGACATGCTAAACCTTTTTAGCACTCGGTCTATATATGTAGACTGCGAAAGACCAAGCAACCGTTTTGATCTATCTCTATAGATTCTAATCCCAAGGATATAGGTTGCTTCTCCCAGGTCTTTCATGGAGAAAGTTTTGGACAACCAAATTTTAACTGTCTGTAAGACTGATATTTCATTTCCTATAAGTAATATGTCATCGACATATAATACTAGGAATACGACTGCACTCCCACTAACCTTCTTGTACACACAAGGTTCGTCAGGATTTTGTGAGAAATCAAACTCTTTGATTGTCTCATCAAAACGGATGTTCCAGCTCCTAGATGCTTGCTTCAGTCCATATATGGATCGTCGAAGCTTGCATACTTTAGTTTTGTCAACCGATGTGAAACCTTCAGGTTGTATCATGTATACATCCTCAAGCATGTTTCCATTAAGGAAAGCTGTTTTCACATCCATTTGCCATATCTCATAATCATAATGAGCTGCTATGGCTAGGAGCATCCGAATGGATTTAAACATAGCTACTGGCAAATAGGTTTCGTCATAATCAATTCTTTGTTTCTGACGATATCCTTTTGCCACTAATCTAGCCTTAAAGGTAACTACATTACCTTCCATATCGATTTTCTTCTTGAAAACCCACTTGCACCCTATGGGCTTAATCCCTTCAGGTGGGTTAACCAAGTCCCATACTTGGTTTTCGTACATGGAATCCATTTCCGACTTCATGGCCTCAAGCCATTTGTCCCTTTCTGAACTTTTCAGAACATCTTCATAACTGATAGGTTCGTCATCGCTTATGAGTCACACGTCGTTCAATTCATTTACGAGAAATCCGTATCTCTCTGGAATATTACGTGTCCTATCAGACCTACGAAGAGGTGGTGTTGTTTTAGGTTCAACTGATAGCTCATCATTATGAGGTATTGGTTGTGGGTCTAGACTAGGTGTCTCTGTAATGTCTATTGGAGTTTCTTGAACTTCATCAAGTTCAATGCCACTCCCACTGTTTTCTTGTAAAAGAAATTCTTTTTCCAGAAATACAGCATGCTTTGAAACAAACACCTTTTGTTCCAAGGGATGATAGAATTGGTAACCCTTCGTTTCCTTAGGGTATCCAATAAATAGACATTTATCAGACTTAGCATCCAATTTGTCTGATATAATCCGCTTCACATATGCAGGACAACCCCATATCTTAAGTTGAGTTAAGTGGGGTTTCTTACTGTTCCATGTCTCATATGGAGTAGTAGAGACTACCTTGGTCGGGACTCTGTTTAGCAAGTAAACAGCTGTCTTAAGTGCATAGCCCCAAAAGGATTTTGGAAGAGTTGCATGATTCATCATCGACCTAACCATGTCCATCAAGGTTCGGTTTTGCCTCTCAGATACACCATTATGCTGTGGTATATATGGCGGAGTCCATTAGGACAATATTCCATTGTCCCTAAGATAATCTTGAAACTCTTGACTTAAGTATTCACCACCCCGATCGGATCGAAGTATTTTAATACTTTTGCCAAGCTGTTTCTCTACTTTATTTCTGAACTCTTTGAATTTCTCAAAGGCTTCAGATTTGTGTTTCATCAAGAACACATACCCGAATCGTGAGTGATCATCGATAAAGGTGATGAAGTAGCTATAGCCTCCTTGTGCAAGAGTTGACATTGGTCCACATACATCAGTATGTATTAAACCAAGCAATTCTCCCACTGGATTACCTTTTCCGGAAAAGGGTAATTTGGTCATCTTTACCTTTTAAGCATGATTCGCATGTATCAAATGAATCGGGTTCAAATGATTCCAAAATTCTACATCGGTGTAATTTGGTCATGCGTTTCTTACTTACATGGCCAAGACGACAATGCCAAGTGTAGGAGTCTATTCGATTATCTATTCGAGCACGTTTGTTGCTAACTTCGATATTGAAAATGTCACCGGATAAATCTAACGTGTAGATACCATTGCACAAAGTTCCATTCCCATAAAGAACGTCATTTAAAGTTATGTAACAACAATTGTTACTAAAAGTTAAATGATAACCCTTTTCATTCAAACATGAAATAGATACAATGTTCTTTATTATCGAAGGAACGAAATAACAATTATCCAATTCTAAGACACGTCCAATAGGGAGCTTCAGCAAATATGTTCCGATGGCAACAGCAGCAATCTTTGCTCCATTTCCAACTCGCAAATCCGCTTCTCCCTTGACGAGTCTTCTTCTATTCCTTAGCCCCTGTATGTCATTACATATATGTGAGCTACACCCAGTATCAAGTACCCAGGTATTTGAGGAAATAGAGTGGCATTCAATAACGAAGATACCTAAAGAGGATGGGGCATCGGATGCCTTATTCTTCAAGGACTCAAGATAAACCTTGCAGTTTCTTCGCCAGTGACCCTCCTTGCCACAATGATGACAAGTTCCTTTTGGTTTCTTTTCAGTCTTTTTGGCCTTTTTCTTCTTTCCTTTATTCTGTTCTTTGGCCTTCCTCTTAGAACCTTTCTTCGAGGAACCAACTAACAGTACCGCCTTTTGATCTGGCTTTACAGAAGGCTCTACAGTCTTCAGCAGATTGAGCAACTCAGGAATGGTAGTCTCTAGTTTGTTCATTCGATAGTTCATCACAAATTATGAATAACTTTTGGGCAAACAACTCAGAATTAAGTCAATACTTAGTTCATGATCCATTGCAAAACCGAGTGTGTTCAGTCGCTCAATGTACCCCAACATCTTTAACACAAACTGCGAGGCAGAAGTGCCTTCCTGCATCCTAGTGGTGAAGAGGAGTCTGGAGACTTCGAACCTTTCGGATCTCGCCTGCTCTTCAAACAACTCATGAAGATGGAAGATGATGGTATAAGCATCCATATGCTCATGCTGCTTTTGCAGCTCAGGTATCATAGAGGCTAGCATGATGCAACTCGCAAGTTCAGAATCGGTCACATGTTTCTGATAGGCCATTAACTGGTCTGGAGTTGCACCCTCTGGAGGATGGTTAGGAAGTTGATCTTCAAGGACATAAGCAAGCTTTTCTGCCTTGAGGACAATCCTCAGGTTTCGAAGTCAGTCCATGAAGTTAGGTCCGGTCAGTTTATTGGTGTCCAAGATGGAACACAAATTCAGAGAGGACATGATCGAGTGATTAACCTAGAAATACAAATTGAGCTTATGTGAGAAGAATGATTAAAGAATGTATCAACATACATAAATAAAATCCTATTTATTTTTCAAATTGAATAACCCTTTTTATCAATTCGGGAGATCGTAGGAACATCTCCAAATAGGTTGATATCCAACCATAGATAAGAACCACCATGGCTGTGGTCATCAAGTTGTTCTTAGCTATGAAGGTAGGTAATTATACCGATTACATATCACATATATATAACTATCACTTTATGCTATCAACTAATTGAATGTTTGCATAAATCATTGGGTTGTTAACTCATTAACAAGTATGCAACATTATACATAGCACCCAATTGCACCTCTCTTTACATCGACCTTGGCTGTGGCACAACAAATCGATGCTCCAAGCTTAAGGCTGACCCATTAATCAAGAAATAGTTTTAATATGGTTGGAGCTCATTCAACAGTTTTGTCAGGCTTGGATGTGTCCAACAACCAAAACTAAGGATTGACCTCTGACTCCTACTATATTATTCATAAACTAATTCCATGGTTTGAACATGTTGAGGTTTAAGCCGGGCATGGATGTGTCCATCAACCCAAACGAGAAACAAAACTCCGATTCTAACCATATTAATGGAAGGTGTTGGCCTTAATATTTTGTAAGGGGTTTTGGGTCTCATCCTTTCTTTTCTAAGCACATTCATGACATAGAATTATGTCATGACTAACGATTTCCTTAATAAAGTATGTATGTGACTTAATTTATCAAGTCTCATTATTTGAATTAGGAACCGAATTTCCTAATTCTAATTTTATACTTTATTTAAGGAATTGTTTTGGGAAATAATTTCCTAAATTGTCATAATCAATTTCGGAAATAATATGTTTTAAGACTTTAATTTCTCTAAATCAAATCTTATTAAATTAAGAGACAAATTCCATAATTCAACCACATATTATTTTCATGAAAATCTCATTTAAGAAAACTCTATAGGAAACCATTTTCCTAATTAATTTTGGAGACAACAATATGTAAGAGCATCACCTCTTAAATCATATTTTATTCATGGATTTAATTAATTACAACAAATCGTTTTCTAAGGGTGGCTCCCCGAGGCTCAGATTCCCAAAAAAAAGTAATTTGTCGTAAATCCAATTTGATCCGCTTCGGAAGTGTAACCAAATTAAACATGACAATCTCATTTAAAATTGGAAAATTAAATTACAACAACTAACTTTAAATTGGACGGCTCCTCGAGGCTCAATCCAAAATAAAGAATTTTGTTGTTAATTTAAAAACCAATTCAAATTTAATTGTCAATCAATTGTCCATAAATTTATCTAGACTTTCTTGAAAGAAAGTGCCCAAAATTGTGAGATTTCATAATAGATTTTCAGAATAATTGTAAGTTTCTGGTACAAAGAAAACTTACATATTTCCAAAATTGGAAAATTTCTAAAATAGAAAATTTTCCAAAATTGGAAAGTTTCCAAAGATGGGAAGTTTTCACAATTATTATAAAATTTCAGAAACTAGAAAATTTCAAAAGTTTGCGAAATTTCATGAGGATTTCCAAACTTTAAAATTCCTAAATCTAAAATTTATTATAATTGGAAAGTTTCCATAATTGAAAATTTTTTTTTCCAAATTTGAGATTATGACAAAGTTTTCCGCAAAACAATTATATGATTATGTCGAACACTAACCGGCTCTGATACCACTGTTGGGACCGGGTGCATGTTGACAAGGATACGGGTTTGTAAAATTTTAAATTTTTACGTGCAGCGGAAGAATTAGCATAAAATAATTTCATAAATTATTTTAACCACGTATCTAGTATGCAACCTTATGATGTGTTGACATGGTCATAAATTAAAATTTTACGGAAAAGTAAACTAATTTACTAAGTACCTCGCGTAACTCGAAGTAAGGGACGAGATCCAACCGTAGCGTCCCTTGGAAGCTCCGCCTCTATTCGCGTCCACGCCGAGTTCTCTTCGGGATGACTTCACAAAGTCATGAGTTTTGTGCCGACGAGAACTACTAGATTCTCTAAAGGCACAACTAGAACAACAAGAGAAAGGAATGGAAACTAACCACCAAGAATCGGAATCTAAATTCCAGGAAGGAAGGAGATGCGATCCGCCTCTTCTTCTTCTTCTTCGGCTCCTTCTTGATGGAAGCTTGTGCCGGCCCTAGGAGGAGGAAGCGCCGGCCCTAGGTGGAGGAAGCTTGGGCGTCGGCCCTAGGAATAGGGATGTGGGCGCCGGCCCTAAAGGGAAGGGGGAAGGAGAGAATAAGAGAGAGGGGGGGAGAGAATTAATCTCTTGATTACTCTATATTGATTGGAATTCAAGGCTAGCCTTGGTTCCTTTATATAGTAACCTCTCCCTTGCCAAGTCTCCCTCTTAACGGAATTTTCATAAGAAATTTATCCTATAAATTCTCTTATTAATTATTCCGTTTAAGCTAAGTTTTATTATAACTAATTTTATAATAAAACAAATACCTTCTCTCCTTTTATTATGGAATAAATTTTATAAGAAATTTATAAACTTTTTTATTATGAAAAAAAATCAATTCATAATTGATTTTATAAAATTAAAATAAACCATTCCATGGATCATTTTAATTTCCATAAAAGAATAAATTTCTATAAATTTATTTATATAAATTTCTTTACACAAATTTATTTATCCATAATTTATAAAACAAATCGCGCTAGATTTATTTTATTAATTAAACCAAATAAATTGGTTTCTTCCCCTTGATGTGGCCGGCCAAACCAAAGAGGATTAGCACCCTCTTTGGCTGGCCAAACCGAGCCGAACCATCGCGAATTAAACTCATTTAATTCGCCCAATAAGCCTTCAAAAGACTTAGCCATTTTTAGCTTCCATTCCGCCTCTGATAAATTCAGATTCGACTTATTTCTCTTGATCGGAAAATCTAATTTTCAACTCGTTTTAAATCCCTCGGATTACTCGTAGTGCGTGTGACTAAATAGGCTTTCAATTTATGTTGGCCGTCTATAATCAACTAATTATAGAACGATCATGAGTGGCACCTAGTAGTACATCATGACCCCCAATTAATCGAAAGATCAACGGTTGACCTCAGAAGTAATTCTGAAACCCTTCAGCAGCTCTAATGAATCGTGCATCATTCCCTTCACCATCTTATACCCACTTGGTTCAGGACATGGTCTGTTTGTGTCAGTCCCCACTAGACTGACTACGTCACACCTAGCCCAAGTAGTGTCTTTCTCGTCCTTTGGATTTCTAATTACTCTCATGTATTTAAGAGACTCACACTATAAACATGATATGCTCTGGCCAGAGGCTTTGAGTAACAATCCGACGATAGGCCTGGGTATACATCTCCTCGCAAGGAGTGGTGAATCCTTTGTAGGCTGTTCAAACATCTTCGGACACTTCGGCTTATACCCAATCATCCTGGGTCCACACCTCCTTGGAGATGCTTGCTTAAGATGTTAAAGTATAAGTCTCCATGACCAAGATGACTTGAACACCGCAAGTCAAAGGAACATCGCACTTAAGCTGCAGTAAGAACTTCATTGACATATCTGTATAGATAACCATATGAAGTTTTACAGCTAGTCACTCCAATGAACTAGTTCCCTTGACTAGCATCCATGTTTATCTCCGGACATCCCAATGTCACCAGCTAGTGAGAATTAGCTTATTAGAGAATAACCCATGCTAATCTCAACAGAATTGATAGTATCCGTTTTTATCAATTCATCGACTGGGGATACTTTCAATACTTCACAATTGCACATGTAGAGATAATCACTAGTTGTGATCCCATCACAAATTCTCTTATGCTGTGAATTATATTGTGGACATTCAGTAGATGAGTTTAAGATCTCAATCAAATACACAACCATGTATACTCAAATAGTGAATTATCATTTATTAAAATAAATGTTTACAATCATAAGGCGATTGCCTTAGGACACTTCTCTCATATCACTAACAGGGATCTCCTGATCGGTCATCAGTCCGATCAGATCATCACCAGACCGATTAGGCACCGTCCTGATCGATCTTAGTGAGGAACCCGCGAGGTTGGATCGTTCACCAGAACGATCTGCACAGTGATCCTGATCGGTCATCAGACTGATCAAAAGCAGTTCAGCAAGGGAACTCAACCTCACTGCTCGCTCCCTGATCGGCCACCAGACTAATCAGGAGCCAGTCAATGGGTGAAACGCATACTCCCTGATCGGTCACCAGATCGATCAGGAGCAGCACAGTAGGTTCCCAACCTCACTGTGTGCTCCCTGATCGGTCACCAGACCGATCAGTCATCGCTGGATCGGTCACCAGACCGATCCACGAAGGAGCAGCGTGCCAGAATCCCTAATCGATCACCAGACCGATCTAGGGACTCAAACTTAGCCGTCCAAGCTAAGTTTTCATCCACCTTAGCCCTCCAAGCTAAGGATTTTTCACCTAACTCTCCAAGTTGGGAATTTGCACCTAACCCTCCAAGTTAGGACTTTTCACCTAGCCCTCCAAGCTAGGACTTTTCACCCAACCCTTCCGAATTAGGACTTTTTCAAACCTAGCCCTCCAAGCTAGGACCTGACCCTCCAAGCCAGGACTTTTTCACCTAATTCTCCAATATGGGAATTTGCACCTAACCCTCTAAGTTAGGACTTTTCACCTAGCCCTCCAAGCTAGGACTTTTCACCCACCTCTTCCGAATTAGGACTTTTCACACACCTAGCCCTCCAAGCTAGGACTTTCAACACCTAACCTCCCAGATTATGATTTTCCAACACCTAGCCCTCCAAGCTAGGATTTTCCATACCATTCCTAATCCTCGATCAGGACTTAATCATCATCAATAATCATCCACCTAAACTAAAATCAGTGTCAACACCAAAACAACAATCAGGGCAAGACTGCATCAACAGAGCGGACGATGCAGAGTTTCATATCTCCGAGCTCTAGCAACAGGAGGTCAGCTGAGCTTCGGTCCTTCGATCGTCGACTACTCGCTATAGCATCTGATGTTTCTGGGATCCGCTCACAGCAGGAGGTGTGGTACACGGAGTGGCACCAGCATATGTTTCCTGGAGCTGCGCCCTCCAGTAGCACTGGACCAGGGGATTTCATATATGTTGATGATACCTCTGACGACGACCCCGCTGAGGAGTGATGATGTTGACTGTTATGACTTATGTTACATTTTACTGTTATGCCTTGTGCTGTGATGTTGTATGATGCATCTGACATTATGACTATTTTCATGTAAAACTTGCTATTCCATGTTTATTTCTAGTTCCTGCTTATTCTTACTCCATGTTCATATGATACATATGATTGTTTTGCCATGCTTTATATTTATCATATGTTTTTCAAAATTAAATCAAATCTTATGTTGTTTTGGGAAACCCTTAGGGTTTAGGGGGAGTATGTTTAAACTTAACAACCTGTCTACACTCTTTTCGGTGTTTGACAAAGGGGGAGAGTGTGGTTGGTTAAGTTTAGGACGATTATGAGTTTAAATGTTGTAGGGGGAGGATCCTGATTTTCCTACAATTCTGAGATTTGGGATAATTGGATTCAAATTCCTAAACTTAAAATCGGGTTGTCAAACAACAAAAAGGGGAAGATTGTTGATGCAGTCTCACCCTGATTGTTATTTTGGTATTGACACCGATTTTAGTTCAGGTTGATGAGATGATTGGGATTAAGTCCTGGTTGTGGACTAGGCATACCTAGTGGGACTAGGTTTGATGAAAGCCTGGCTTGGAGGGTCAAGTCCTAGCTTGGGAAGCTAGGTGGATGAAATCCTAACTTGGAGGATTAGGTGTGAGAAAGTCTTAGCTTGGAGGGCTAGGTGTGAAAATTCCTAACCTGGAGGGTTAGGTGTGAGAAAGTCCTAGCTTGGAGGGCTAGGTGTAAAAATTCCTAACCTGGAGGGTTAGGTGTGGAAAAGTCCTAGCTTGGAGGGTTAGGTGTGAAAATTCGTAACTCGGAGAGTTAGGTGATGAAACCCTGGCTTGGAGGGTCAGGTCCTAGCTTGGAGGGCTAGGGTGGATGAAATCCCGGCTTGGAGGGCCAGGTCCTAGCTTAGTGGGCTAGGTTAAAGTCCCGGTGAGTGAAACTGGGCACGGTGTCTTGGTCCGGGGGACTAAGCACGAGTCAGGGGAGGCGGGGAGCCAGTTCTCTTGACTTAGAGTGGGTTTGTCTTTGCCTGGATCGGTCCGGTGACCGATCAGGGAAGTTGGCACGGTGTTCCTTCATGGATCGGTCTGGTGACCGATCCAGCAATGACTGATCGGTCTGGTGACCGATCAGGGAGCACACAGTGACCTTGTTGGGCTACTGATCGACTCCTGATTGGTCTGGTGACCGATCAGGGAGCATACAGTTCACATACTGCTTGGCTCCTGATCGGTCTGGTGACCGATCAGGGAGCATACAGTTCACTTACTGGTTGGCTCTTGATCGGTCTGGTGACCGATCAGGGAGCATACAGTGAGTTTGAGGAACTCTACTGATTGGCTCCTGATCGGTTTGGTGACCAATCTGGGATACTGTTCAGATCATTCTGATGAACGATCAAGTGTCGCGGACTCCTCCTTATAACCGATCAGGCTGGAGCCTGATCGGTTGAAGGACACCTTGATCCGTCTGGGGACCGATCAGGAGGGTTGGACTGCGAAACTGAGAAATCACCCTGCAAAGGGGTGGATCGGTCTGGTGACCGATCCACGACTTGGGATCGGTCTGGTGATCGGTCCCGGAGAAGTCGTGATTTCTGATTATACATTGGGGACCGATCAGGTTGGATCCTAATCGGTCTGAACCCAGCTTGATCGGTCTGGTGACCGATCAGGAGTCACTCTGATCGATCTGGTGACCGATCACTTTAATTCAAATGCGTTGTCAGACGCTCTGATCGCATCTGATTCCTACTGATACACTACTGATACTTGTTCTGAGCCTTCTGATGTTTGATCTTCTATTGATTTGCTGCCCTAATGAGTTGCTAAGTGTGCAGGTGACTCAGGGACAATCCACGGAGAGTCAAACTGGTTATTTCGCTACAGCAGGTTTGTCCGCAGGTTGTAACGTTCTCTGGCACGAGCTGCAATAACTGAGGAGCTGATGACCTGGGGCTCGACTGGAGGAGTTTTAGTGAGTCCAGAGGAGGTCAGGGGTAGATGGCTGCTACAGGTGAGCAGCTGGGAGCTGTTGTAGAGGAGCGTGTGATTTGGCGATGGAAGCTGGTTAAACTGTGTAGCGGAGAAGAGCTGAACAAGAGTTTTTGACGAAGTGCTAGAGTTCTTGTTCTCCACATCAAAAAGCTTTTGCTCTACACTTGTGCGATAACTCTACTGTGAATCTTTGAGCAACCTGCTGTTACTTGAGCACTTGGGAAGAAGAAACAAGAGGCTTGGCGAGTCCATCAGCAAGAAGACACGAAGAAGGGAGTTCTTGCGTGAGATCTGTGCTGAGTGGAGCTCGGTGAGGAGTTTGCTTGTGTTCTTGAGGTTCTAAGTGCTCGGTAAGATTTCTTCTTGTGTTTCCTGTACTTAACACTTCATTCATCTTGAAACATTGTGGAGAAGTTACTCCACCGAGAAGGAGGTTGCTTTCTATCCAGATTTTCCGGGGCTTAATTTGTCGATGATCAAGGTATCGCCCACCTTAAGGGCACGCCAAGGAGTAGGGGCAAGTTATCCCCGAACCTTGTAAATCATCTTTGTTAGCGTTTGTAGTTAGTTTTTCATTTCAGCAGTCATATTTTGTTCTTGCTTCCGCTGTGCTATGATTGACTATTTCCGCAACTGCACGGTTTGTCGTTAAGTAATAAAATATCGATCCCACAGGGACTGGGACAAGTACTAGAATTTTACGAGTTTTAATTATCCAGATGATTGATCTAATGATAAATTTGCTCTAAGTCAAACAATTCAAATGATCAAAAATCAGCGAAAGTATTGAGGGATAAAAGACAATCTTAGGATTACGGTTTCACCATTCTAACTATTATCATGACAGTTCTCCGTTGACGACTACTTATACCCAGGTTGGTTTCTTTTATTCGAATGCAACTTCCCCTATCAAGGTTTCCGAAGTAGATGATCTTTTCATGCTTTGAAATCCTGTCACTAGATTCCCGCAGACCTATCTAAACGTCTACCAGATTCGTAAGCTGATTCCTAATTTATCGACGGCCTCTTTTGAAGATCACGCCAATGTATCTACTTTAATTCATCTCTAGTCCTATGGCATACGTACGTAGATGACTCTTACCTGCTTTGGATCCTGTCACATGAATCCCGCAAAGCCTATCTAAACAATTACCATTTTCGTAGGAACAAATCAAAGCATCATTCAACAATCGATACAACCAACAAGGATATGCGTAATCGAACAAACAGAGTTAATAACAAATCATGAAAATAGTTAGGGCTACTCCCTCCTCCTAAGATTTACACGACTACTCCATAAATCCGGAGAATTCGACAAATAGATAGGAAATAGACATTACAAATCCTCCTTGATGGTGTTTTTCCCTCCAAGTCTCAACAAAAGCAAGCTTCTCCCTGATTTCCGCCGCCTCCTCAAGGTTTTAGGTCTTCTCCCCTTTTATAGAATCTCAGCGGCACGCCCGTGCTGATCGACACGTCCCGGACGTGTTCTCTGCGATTTCTCGTTCTTCAGTAGCATGCCTTGCCCGTGCTTAACTGGCACGGGCGTGCTCTTCATGTGCCACGGTCGTGCTTAACCAACACGCCTTGAGCATGTTGGTCGCTGGACTCTGCACGAAATTTTCAAGGAACACCACGGCCGTGCTTAGCCAAGACACGGGCGTGTCTTCACGTGTTGAGTGGTTCGACTGGTTTTGTGCATCCTGTCATCAAAATCCAACACACAGCAGTATCCTCGCCCAAAATATGTTAAACCAAGTAAAAACTATCAAATGTGCCTCCAATAAGATAAAAACAAGATGAAATGCATATATATTTCATGCCCCAAAACTATACATGAGTTTCACACATCAAAGCCCCCACATTTGAACTTTTGCTTGTCCTCGAGCAAAGAAAAATAAAGACAACCTATGTGTGGAAGTCATGAAAACGGTTGTTAGCAATTCATCCCAAGATATAAAATTGGTCATAATTTTCTGAAGTCATTCCCTGAAGCTTAGCTCAAAAGATCCCTGTGTAGTTCATGTGAAAAATCAACCCTCAAGGTTTTGGATACCAATCTAGATTCATCATCCCTGTTACCGTGTTCCTCTCTTTTCTAGTGTAGAGGCACTTACCTGCCCTAACACGTGGTTCGTCCCCTCAATATCACACAAGGTCTCAAAGGATCACTTTCCGAGAAGAAAAGAAAGAAGGAATTTACAGTGGTCATTTCCCCAGTAACTAGTTGACCTCAAAAGAGCACCTTTGTTAGGTGTTTCCCTAGTAGCTACCTAGTCTCAAAGGGGTGCTCCAAAAGAAATTCCATCTCCTTTTTTTTTTCGAATCTCTACCATTTTTGTTTGTTTGTTTGTTTTTTTTTTCGAAAACTCCTAGGATAAGTGTTTATCCAGTAACCAAAATGCTCATGAAGGTCACCATAGAAAATTGAGTACTAATCCGGTAAAGAAATTTAAATCCTTTTCAGATGCCTACACCTTAAGGGTTGTGTGAAAGTGAAACAGGGTTCTTAATGAATAAGCCAAAGAGAATTTCATAGATCCAATTAAGAGTCAAGTTATACTACAAGGGATGAGAGAGCAACAAAGTATAAAAGACTCTTAAACACATAGTGTCTATTTCAATTAAGGAAAGAGATACGCCATCATCAAAATGTCATGCATGAAACTATCCTACGTACCACAAATTATATCCTAGAAAATTAAAACTAAAACCAAATCTAAAATAGGAATGCAAAAACAACCAAAAATAAAGAGAAATAACAAGAAGAAAAGGTTACCTAATAGTTATGGCAAGGTAAGGTCTAAGATCTGCGATCATCTTCCTCTTGCCATCTTCTCCTTTGCTCTGCATGAAACTCCCTTTCTTCTTGCCAAAATTTTTCCTCACGCTCTCTTCTAGCGGCCTCAACTACAAAATATTCCTCAGCAGTAGAAAAAAAATGGTTAGCCCCTTCCATATACCCGTCAACTCGCTGATAATGCTCCTTTGAAGTATTAGCGAACTGCTCCCACATGTTTCGATCCGCAGAATACTCTTTGCTGAAGTCCTCGAATGATGTACGGAATCCTGAAAAATCAAAAACAGAAGGTCCTGCAGAAACATCATCAGTAACAGTCCTAGGGGGTTCCGGTACATGGGGTGGACTAGATGGCTCTCCTATCATGGGTAGATCTTGTGACCTCACATCATTAAAAAGCCAATTACGTGTATTGCGAATGGTTGTAAGATTACTGTTTGGAAGGGGGATTTTAATATCCTTTTGTAACATCAAACAATATCCCCCCTCTAATCTCCCAATCATCTTCATATTCAAACATGCATCCAAATCCAACCGCGGACTAGCCGGACAAATCTCCAATCCATCCAACTCACACCCTAAAGCTAATGCAATCTTAGTCAAAAGTCCTCCAATAACAATGACTCCAGTCGAGCTATTCCCAATTTTCACAAGATGTCTAATTAGGTGGGCACCAGAATCAATTTTAACACCATTAATCATAGCCTATAAAAATTGCAATTCACTTAGCCTAGCTACCCCAACACTGTCCCATCTCCCAAAAATAGTATTCGCCATGAATCTATGAAGATAGCGAAAAATTGGATTAGGGATATTAGATGATTTGGACCTAGAGGCATCATAGGGCAAGGGGTCTAAGGCAATTTCTTTCCAAAATGTATTCTCACTAAAATTTCGATGTATTTGACTTTCCCCTCCAATAGGAAAATCAAAAATTTCATTAAACTCCTTTAAATTCATCCTGTAATCGATATTCCTCAACCGAAATTCAATCAATCCTTCCTCACAATTTCTTCCTTGAATTATTTCGGCCGACAAGGAACTAAGGAATTCTAAAATTAAACTAGGGTAGGTAGGGTAATGGCTAGTCAAAAATTGTCCCCATCCCATCCTATCAGCCATCCAATATATATCTTCCTTGATACCTAACGCAGCCAGTGAATAAGAATCCATATATCTAGTGGAGACTATTTTCCATTTTTCTAGCTTGTCAAAACGAGATTTATGGATATTATCGCGAAAGATCAAACCAAAAGGGTTATCAAGGCGATCACCTTGGTTTCTTGCTTTCCGTTTTCCTTTGTCCTTTGAAGAAGAGGGTGCTTTCCCCATTTTCACACGCTTGCTCATCTTTGTCGGAGGAAGATCTTCACCGGAGCAGGTCTTGGAGATGAATGGGAAGAATGGAGATGATCTGGAACCGCCGGCGCGAGAAGAAAAACGTCGAAGGGTCACGGGCGTGTTTTGCCCTAAAACCCGACTCGCGTGTCTTAAAACCCTGCGGCACGCCCGTTTCTCGCAACACGGGCCAGGCGTGTTCTCTGCTGGAAACCCGACACGGGCGTGTTTGAAATCGCCACGGCCGTGTTCTCCTTTGTTCCCTGGACGTTTATTCTGCAAATAAAAATAAATTGAAATGAAAAATAAAATGAAAAATAAAGTAAAAGATGAAAATAAAAGGTGAGAATTTGGGTTGCCTCCCAAATAGCGCTTGTTTACGGTCATTAGCTTGACCAAAATGATGTAATTCAAGTTGACTCGAGGAGGTTCTGTTCTCCTCCCTTAGGAATTGGTTCGCTTAGATATTTTTTTAGCCTCTGCCCATTCACTTTGAAAACTCCGGAGGTTTCATTCGATATATCTACAGCTCCAAAAGGATAAACTTTCTTCACTTCAAAAGGACCTGTCCATCTGGATTTAAGCTTTCCTGGGAAAAGTTTCAATCGAGAATTGAACAATAATACCAGATCTCCCTCTTGGAATTCCCTACGCATAATGTGTTGATCATGCCAACGCTTAGTCCTTTCTTTATAGGATTTTGCATGCTCATAAGCGTCAAGTCGGAGTTCTTCTAGTTCATCAAGTTGAAGTTTTTTTTTCTCTCCAGCATTCTTTAGATCGAAGTTCAATAATTGGATTGCCCAGAAAGCCTTGTGTTCCAACTCTATAGTAAGATGATAGGATTTCCCATACACCAAGCGAAATGGCGTCATACCAATAGGAGTCTTGTAAGCTGTCCGATATGCCCACAGAGCGTCATCCAATTTTGCTGACCAATCCTTTCGTGAATGTGTCACAGTTTTCTCTAAAATGCTTTTAATTTCCCTATTCGATACTTCCACTTGCCCACTGGTTTGAGGGTGATACGGAGAGGCAATCTTATGAGTTACTCCATACTTTTTGAGAAGATTTTCGAATTGTCTTTCAATAAAGTGTGAACCTCCATCGCTAATCACTGCTCGAGGAACTCCAAATCTAGGAAATATGATTCCCTTAAAAAGTTTTATCACAGTCTTCGCGTCATTCGTTGGAGATGGTATAGCTTCAACCCACTTAGACACGTAGTCCACTGCCACCAGAATGTAGACATTGTTATGAGACGGGGGAAATGGTCCCATGTAATCAATTCCCCAAACATCAAAAAGTTCAACTTCCAGAATTGAATTCAGTGGCATCTCATGTCTCTTTGAGATGTTTCCCGTCCTTTGGCATCTATCACAAGTCAAAACATAATCACGAGCATCTCTGAAAATATGTGGCCAATAAAATCCTGCATGTAAAACTTTAGCAGCTGTCTTTGAAGTACTAGCATGACCGCCATAAGATGAAGAATGACAATGATAGAGTATATCTTTTATTTCATCCTCCGGTACACATCTCCTATAAATAGTATCCGCACACTTCTTGAAAAGCAATGGATCATCCCATACATAGCTCTTGATATCGGCGAAAAACTTCTTTCTCTGTTGGTAACTCATCTGATGAGGTAAAATCCCACAAGCAAGAAAATTTGCGTAGTCTGCGTACCAGGGAGAGTCAATTCTTTTTATAGCAAGGAGATGTTCATCAATAAAAGAGTCATCAATTGGGAGGTCTCCCTCCTTGATCCAATTCTGTCCCTGATATAGTCTTGATAAGTGATCTGCTACCACATTCTCAGTCCCCTGCTTGTCCTTTATTTCTAAATCAAATTCTTGTAGAAGAAGAATCCATCTGATGAGCCTTGGTTTAGCATCTTTTTTCTCAATAAATACCTTATAGCTGCGTGATCTGTGTAAACAATAACCTTAGAGCCAACGAGATATGATCTGAATTTTTCCAAAGCAAATACAATCGCCAAGAGTTCCTTCTCCGTAGTTGCGTAGTTCATCTGAGCATCATCCAAAGTTCGGCTAGCATAATAGATGGCATGTACCTTCCGGTCCGTTCTTTGTCCCAAAACTGCTCCTACTGCATAGTCACTTGCATCACACATAATTTCAAAGGGTAAGGTCCAATCGGGAGCTTGCATTATCGGAGCTGAGATCAAAGCTTCCTTCAACCTGGAAAAAGCGTCCAAACAATTTTCATCAAAAACAAATTCAACATCCTTAACTAACAAATTTGTCAAAGGTTTGGAGATCTTTGAAAAATCTTTGATAAAACGCCGGTAGAATCCTGCATGTCCTAAAAAGCTTCGCACTCCCTTAACATTTGTCGATGGAGGTAGATTTTCAATCACTTCCACCTTTGCCGTGTCTACTTCAATTCCTCGCTCTGAAACCAAATGTCCTAACACGATGCCCTCTCTCACCATAAAATGGCATTTCTCCCAGTTTAAAACCAAATTTGTCTCCTTGCATCTCTGCAAAACATTAACCAAGTTGGACAAGCAATTATCAAAGTTAGTACCATAAATCGAAAAATCATCCATAAAAACTTCCATAATATTCTCAATCATATCAGAAAAAATAGCCATCATACATCGTTGAAAAGTAGTCGGTGCATTGCAAAGACCAAAAGGCATTCTCCTATAGGCAAAAGTACCATAAGGACATGTAAACGTGGTTTTTTCCTGGTCATTTGGATGTATGGGGATTTGATAAAAACCAGAATATCCATCTAGATAACAAAAATAAGAGTATTTTGCCAACCTTTCTAACATTTGATCAATGAATGGGAGTGGGAAGTGATCTTTCCTGGTTTCTTTGTTCAATTTCCTGTAGTCAATACACATTCTCCACCCAGTAACCGTCCTAGTGGGAATCAACTCATTATTTGAATTTCTAACTACAGTCATCCCACCTTTCTTTGGCACAACATGAACCGGACTTACCCATTCACTATCAGAAATTGGATAAATTATTCCTGCATCCAGTAATTTCAAAACCTCCTTCTTGACCACCTCCTTCATATTAGGATTAAGCCTCCTTTGTCTCTCAACTGAAGGTTTAAAATCTTTCTCGAGTAGAATTCTATGCATGCACAATGAAGGGCTAATCCCTTTGATGTCTTCAATGGTATACCCTATGGTTTTAATATGCATTTTAAGCACACGGAGCAGCTTTTCAGTATCCACTTCATTTAAACTTGCATTTACAATCACAGGGAATGTAGAATTATCACCAAGAAATTCATACCTGAGGGTCGATGGAAGAGGTTTAAGTTCTACCTGCGGTAATTCATGGTTTTCACTTTCCAGTGATTTTTGTTCTAACCTCGCTTCTTCAGTCATATGCCGCGCAAGGTTTACTTGTCCACCATCATCCTTGCTCTTTTCAACGTCTTCTTCATCCGAGTATGTGTCCAGTGTATCACTGAATTTGAGAAACGGTTCTTCTTCTTCCTCAACCATTTGCACTTCATCAATCCTGCAACACACATTCTCCAGGAAGGGTTGTTTAATAGCTTTAGACAAATCAAACTTAATTTTTTCGCCACCCACGGCTAACGATAACTTATGATTTTTAACATCAATAACTTCTCCTGCAGTGGCCAAGAAAGGTCTTCCCAGTATAATAGGAATGTATGGATCTTCATCCATTTCTAGGACAACAAAGTCTGCAGGAACAACAAATTTCCCAACCGTGACAGGTACATTTTCCAATACACCTAAAGGATACTTCACAGAGCGATCAGCAAGTTGCAAAGCTAGTGTTGTAATTTTCAATTCACCCAAGTTTAATTTCTTACACAATGAAAATGGCATAAGATTTACACTAGCTCCCAAATCACAAAAAGCTTTATCAAAGTTATGATTCCTAATCATGCATGGGACTGAAAAACTACCTGGATCTTTGAGTTTAGGGGGTAACCTGTTTTGAATTAGAGCACTACATTGCTCAGTCAATGCCACTGTTACACACTCCTCAATTTTTCTTTTGTTTGTCAATACTCTTTCAGAAATTTTGAGTACGTGGGCATTTGCTGCAAAGCTTCTGTGAATGGAATGTTAATATACAACTTCCTTAGAATGTCAAGAAACTTACCAAATTGTTCATCTAGTTTGGCCTTAATTATCCTCTGGGGGAATGGAATCGGTGGTTCGTATTTTTCCACTCGTGCATGGATTCTTTGGCTTTCAGGCGTATTTTTTTCATCAGTGGCAGAGGATGACACGGGCACGGGTGTGCTCTTCAGCACGTCCTGGGCGTGTTGTTCACTGGCAGCTCTCTCGGTGATCGGCACGGGCGTGTTAATCAGCACGTCCTGGGCGTGTTGTTCACTGGCAGCTCTCTCGGTGATCGGCACGGGCGTGTTAATCAGCACGTCCTGGGCGTGTTGTTCACTGGCAGGAAATAGCTTTGGGTCTTCCTTAGGCTCATTTACTCTCCTCCCACTTCTCAAGGTAATCGCGTTACAATGCTCCACAGGATTTGTTTCTGGTCTCCCCGAAAATCTCCCCGGTGTTCTTGAAGACGAATCGGCGACCTGCGCAAGTTGATTTTCCAACATTTTAGTATGATTTGCCAAATTATCTATCTTACCTGATAATAGGGAGATTCCTTCGGCTGTCTCGGAATGCTTCCAATTAGATTCCACCATGTGTTGTCGAAAGTCATCATTTTGTTTCGTTTGGCTAGCAATGAAATTTTCCATCATAAGTTCCAGGTTAGACTTCTTTTCTTGCTGAAATCCTCCAGATGCTCCATAATTATTCTACCCGGATTGATTTTGATTGTTTCTGTAAGAAAAATTTGGGTGGTTCCTCCATCCTGGATTGTAGGTGTTTGAATACGGGTTGTTGTTTGGCCTTTGAGCAAAATTATTGATCGCTTCAACTTGTTCCACCTGCGCTCCAGTGGGTTGCGTGACTCCTACTTGGCAATTCATGGCCGAATGTCCTGTCACTCCACAAATCTCACAGATGATATTAGAAACACCGTTAACATTAAAATTTTCAAATTTATAGGTTAATGCATCAACCTTTGCAGCAAGGCTGTCTAAAGCGCTCACCTCATACTTACCTGCCGATCGAGCGGGATTCTCTCTCTCTCTCGCCCATTGGTGATGGTTCAACGCCACGCTTTCGATAATATCGAATGCCTCCTCTAAGGTTTTGTTCATGAGCGCACCACCTGCAGCAGAGTCTAAAGAGACTTTAGTGGAGTAGGAAATTCCGTTATAGAAAGTATGGATTACGAGCCATGGCTCCAGTCCGTGATGTGGGCATTGCTGAAGTAGTCCCTTAAATCGATCCCAAGCTTCAAAAAGAGATTCTCCATCTTTTTGCACAAAATTTGTGATTTGGCTACGGAGTGAAGCGGTCTTGCTTGGTGGAAAGTACTTGTCTAAAAATCTCTGCTCGAGTTGCTCCCATGTTGTGATACAGTTCGATGGAAGCGAATGTAACCAAGCTCTTGCTCTGTCCCTTAAGGAAAAAGGAAAGAGTCGCAATCTTTATCGCATCTGCAGAGGCTCCATTAAATTGAGAGTTTCACAGAATTCCAGGAACACTTCCAGATGAAGATTTGGATCCTCCGTAGGCGCTCCTCCGAACTGATGTTGTTGGATCATAGACAATAAAGCAGGCTTCAGTTCAAAGTTGTTTGCCTTCAATTGGAGGCCTTCTAATGCTAGATCTCAGGCCTCTAGCACTTGGCGCAGCATAGTCTCTCAACGGCTTGTTCTCTACCTGATTGTTCTCTTCTTGATCAGCCATTTCTCGTTGTTTTTGAAGTCGTCTCAGAGTTTGAAAGGTTCGTTCTATTTCAGGATCAGCTTCAAGAAGGNCGCAAGTGCACGGTTTGTCGTCAAGTAATAAAGTATCGATCCCACAGGGACTGGGACAAGTACTAGAATTTTACGAGTTTTAATTATCCAGATGAAGGTTCTAATGATAAATTTTCTCTAAATCAAACAATTCAAACGATCGAAAATCAGCGAAAGTATTGAGGGATAAAAGACAATCTTAGGATTACGGTTTCACCACGCTAACTATTATCATGACAGTTCTCCGTTGACGACTGCTTATACCCAGGTCGGTTTCTTTTCTTCGAAGGCAACTTTACCTATCAAGGTTTCCGAAATAGACGATCTTTTTATGCTTTGAAATCCTGTCACTGGATTCCCGCAGACCTATCTAAACGTCTACCAGATTCGTAAGCTGTTCCTAATTTATCGACGGCCTCTTTTGAAGATCACGCCAATGTATCTACTTTAATTCATCTCTAGTCCTATGGCATACGTATGTAGATGACTCTTAATTGCTTTGGATCCTGTCACATGAATCCTGCAAAGCCTATCTAAACAATTACCATTTTCGTAGAAACAAATCAAAGCATCATTCAACAATCAATTCAACCAACAAGGATATGCGTAGTCGAGCAAAAGAGTTAATAACAAATCATGAAAATAGTTAGGGCTACTCCCTCCTCCTAAGATTTACACGACTACTCCATAAATCCGGAGAATTTGACAAATAGATGGGAAATAGACATTACAAATCCTCCTTGATGTTGCTTTCCCCTCCAAGTCTCGACAAAAGCAAGTTTTCTCTGATTTCCGCCGCCCCCTCCAGTCTTTAGGTCTTCTCCCTTTTTATAGAATCTCAGCGGCACGCCCGTGCTGATCGACACGTCCCGGACGTGTTCTCTGCTGCTTCTCGTTCTTCAGTAGCATGCCTTGCCCGTGCTTAACTGGCACGGGCGTGCTCTTCATGTGCCACGGCCGTGCTTAACCAAGACACGGGCGTGTCTTCACGTGCTGAGTGGTTCGACTGGTTTTGTGTATCCTGTCATCAAAATCCAACACACAGCAGTATCTTCGCCCAAAATATGTTAAACCAAGTAAAAACTATCAAATATGCCTCTAATAAGATAAAAACAAGATGAAATGCATATATATTTCATGCCCCAAAACTATACATGAGCTCCACACATCAAAACCCCCACACTTGAACTTTTGCTTGTCCTCGAGCAAAGAAAAGTAAAGACAACCTATGTGTGGAAGTCATGAAAACAGTTGTTAGCAATTCATCCCAAGATATAAAATTGGTCATAATTTTCTGAGTCATTCCCTGAAGCTTAGCTCAAAAGATCTCTGTGTAGTGCACGTGAAAAATCAACCCCCAAGGTTTTGGATACCAATCTAGATTCATCATCCCTGTTACCGTGTTCCTCTCTTTTCTAGTGTAGAGGCACTTACCTGCCCTAACACGTGGTTCGTCCCCTCAATATCACACAAGGTCTCAAAGGACCACTTTCCGAGAAGAAAAGAAGAAGGAATTTACGGTGGTCATTTCCCCAGTAACTAGTTGACCTCAAAAGGGCACCTTTGTTAGGTGTTTCCCTAGTAGCTACCTAGTCTCAAAGGGGTGCTCCAAAAGAAATTCCATCTCCTTTTTTTTTTTTTTTTTGAAAACTCCTAGGATAAGTGTTTATCCAGTAACCAAAATGCTCATGAAGGTCACCATAGAAAATTGAGTACTAATCCGGTAAAGAAATTTAAATCCTTTTCAGATGCCTACACCTTAAGGGTTGTGTGAAAGTGAAACAGGGTTCTTAATGAATAAGCCAAAGAGAATTTCATAGATCCAATTAAGAGTCAAGTTATAATTCAAGGGATGAGAGAGCAACAAAGTATAAAAGACTCTTAAACACATAGTGTCTATTTCAATTAAGGAAAGAGATATGCCATTTTCAAAATGTCATGCATGAAACTATCCTACGTACCACAAATTATGTCCCAGAAAATTAAACTAAAACCAAATCTAAAATAAGAATGCAAAACAACCAAAAATAAAGAGAAATAACAAGAAGAAAAGGTTACCTAACAGTTATGGCAAGGTAAGGTCTAAGATCTGCGATCATCTTCCTCTTGCCATCTTCTCCTTTGCTCTGCATGAAACTCCCTTTCTTCTTGCCAAAATTTTTCCTCATGTTCTCTTCTAGCGGCCTCAACTACAAAATACTCCTCAGCAGTAGAAAAAAAACGATTAGCCCCTTCCATATACCCGTCAACTCGCTGATAATGCTCCTTTGAAGTATTAGCGAACTGCTCCCACATGTTTCGATCCGCAGTATACCCCTTGCTGAAGTCCTCGAATGATGTACGGAATCCTGAAAAATCAAAAACAGAAGGTCCTGCAGAAACATCATCAGTAACAGTCCTAGGGGGTTCCGGTACATGGGGTGGACTAGATGGCTCTCCTTCCATGGGTAGATCTTGTGTCCTCACATCCCTAAAAAGCCAATTACGTGTATTGCGAATGGTTGTAAGATTACTGTTTGGTAGGGGGACTTTAATATCATTTGGTAACATCAAACAATATCCCCCCTTTAATCTCCCAATCATCTTCATATTCATACATGCATCCAAATCCAACCGCGGACTAGCCGGACAAATCTCCAATCCATCCAAATCACACCCTAAAGCTAATGCAATCTTAGTCAAAAGTCCTCCAATAACAATGACTCCAGTCGAGCTATTCCCAATTTTCACAAGATGTCTAATTAGGTGGGCACCAGAATCAATTTTAACACCATTAATCATAGCCCATAAAAATTGCAATTCACTTAGCCTAGCTACCCCAACACTGTCCCATCTCCCAAAAATAGTATTCGCCATGAATCTATGAAGATAGCGAAAAATTGGATTAGGGATATTAGATGATTTGGACCTAGAGGCATCATAGGGCAAGGGGTCTAAGGCAATTTCTTTCCAAAATATATTCTCACTAAAATTTCGATGTATTTGCCTTTCCCCACCAATAGGAAAACCAAAAATTTCATTAAACTCCTTTAAATTCATCCTGTAATCGATATTCCTCAACCGAAATTCAATCAATCCTTCCTCACAATTTCGTCCTTGAATTATTTCGGCCGTCAAGGAACTAAGGAATTCTAAAGTTAAACTAGGATAGGTAGGGTAATGGCTAGTCAAAAATTGTCCCCATCCCATCCTATCAGCCATCCAATTTATATCTTCCTTGATACCTAACGCAACTAGTGTATAAGAATCCATATATCTAGTGGAGACTATTTTCCGTTTTTCTAGCTTGTCAAAACGAGATTTATGGATATTATCGCGAAAGATCAAACCAAAAGGGTTATCAAGGTGATCACCTTGGTCTCTTGCTTTCCGTTTTCCTTTGTCTTTTGAAGAAGAGGGTGCTTTCCCCGTTTTCACACGCTTGCTCATCTTTGTCGGAAGAAGATCTTCACCGGAGCAGGTCTTGGAGATGAATGGGAAGAATGGAGATGATCTGGAACCGCCGGCGCGAGAAGAAAAACGTTGAAGGGTCACGGGCGTGTTTTGCCCTAAAACCCGACTCGCGTGTCTTAAAACCCTGCGGCACGCCCGTGTCTTGCAACACGGGCCAGGCGTGTTCTCCGCTGGCAACCCGATATCAGCCGACACGGGCGTGTTTGAAATCGCCACGGCCGTGTTCTCCTTTGTTCTCTGGACGTTTATTCTGCAAATAAAAATAAAATGAAATGAAAAATAAAATAAAATAAAAAAAATAAAATGAAAAATAAAGTAAAAGATGAAGATAAAAGGTGAGAATTTGGGTTGCCTCCCAAATAGCGCTTGTTTACGGTCATTAGCTTGACCAAAATGATGTAATTCAAGTTGACTCGAGGAGGTTCCGTTCCCCTCCCTTAGGAATTGGTTCGCTTAGATATTTTTTTAGCCTCTGCCCATTCACTTTGAAAACTCCGGAGGTTTCATTCGATATATCTACAGCTCCAAAAGGATAAACTTTCTTCACTTCAAAAGGACCTGTCCATCTGGATTTAAGCTTTCCTGGGAAAAGTTTCAATCGAGAATTGAACAATAATACCAGATCTCCCTCTTGGAATTCCCTACGCATAATGTGTTGATCATGCCAACGCTTAGTCCTTTCTTTATAGGATTTTGCATGCTCATAAGCGTCAAGTCGGAGTTCGTCTAGCTCATCAAGTTGAAGTTTTCTTTTCTCTCCAGCATTCTTTAAATCGAAGTTCAATAATTGGATTGCCCAGAAAGCCTTGTGTTCCAACTCTATAGGAAGATGACAGGATTTCCCATACACCAAGCGAAACGGCGTCATACCAATAGGAGTCTTGTAAGCTGTCCGATATGCCCACAGAGCGTCATCCAATTTTGCTGCCCAATCCTTTCGTGAATGTGTCACAGTTTTCTCTAAAATGCTTTTAATTTCCCTATTCGATACTTCCACTTGCCCACTGGTTTGAGGATGATATGGAGAGGCAATCTTATGAGTTACTCCATACTTTTTGAGAAGATTTTCGAATTGTCTTTCAATAAAGTGTGAACCTCCATCGCTAATCACTGCTCGAGGAACTCCAAATCTAGGAAATATGATTCCCTTAAAAAGTTTTATCACAGTCTTCGCGTCATTCGTTGGAGATGGTATAGCTTCAACCCACTTAGACACGTAGTCCACTGCCACCAGAATGTAGACATTGTTACGAGACGGGGGAAATGGTCCCATGTAATCAATTCCCCAAACATCAAAAAGTTCAACTTCCAGAATTGAATTCTGTGGCATCTCATGTCTCTGTGAGATGTTTCCCGTCCTTTGGCATCTATCACAAGTCAATACATACTCACGAGCGTCTCTGAAAATATGTGGCCAGTAAAATCCTGCATGTAAAACTTTAGCTGCTGTCTTTGAAGTACTAGCATGACCGCCATAAGATGAAGAATGACAATGATAGAGTATATCTTTTATTTCATCCTCCGGTACACATCTCCTATAAATAGTATCCGCACACTTCTTGAAAAGCAGTGGATCATCCCATACATAGCTTTTGATATCGGCGAAAAACTTCTTTCTCTGTTGGTAACTCATCTGATGAGGTAAAATCCCACAAGCAAGAAAATTTGCATAGTCTGCGTACCAGGGAGAGTCAAATTTTTTTATAGCAAGGAGATGTTCATCAATAAAAGAGTCATCAATTGGGAGGTCTCCCTCCTTATCCAATTCTGTCCCTGATATAGTCTTGATAAGTGATCTGCTACCACATTCTCAGTCCCCTGCTTATCCTTTATTTCTAAATCAAATTCTTGTAGAAGAAGAATCCATCTGATGAGCCTTGGTTTAGCATCTTTTTTTCTCAATAAATACCTTATAGCTGCGTGATCTGTGTAAACAATAACCTTAGAGCCAACGAGATATGATCTGAATTTTTCCAAAGCAAATACAATCGCCAAGAGTTCCTTCTCCGTAGTTGCGTAGTTCATCTGAGCATCATCCAAAGTTCGGCTAGCATAATAGATGGCATGTACCTTCCGGTCTGTTCTTTGTCCCAAAACTGCTCCTACTGCATAGTCACTTGCATCACACATAATTTCAAAGGGTAAGGTCCAATCGGGAGCTTGCATTATCGGAGCTGAGATCAAAGCTTCCTTCAACCTGGAAAAAGCGTCCAAACATTTTTCATCAAAAACAAATTCAACATCCTTAACTAACAAATTTGTCAGAGGTTTAGAGATCTTTGAAAAATCTTTGATAAAACGCCGGTAGAATCCTGCATGTCCTAAAAAGCTCCGCACTCCCTTGACATTTGTCGGTGGAGGCAGATTTTCAATTACTTCCACCTTTGCCGTGTCTACTTCAATTCCTCGCTCTGAAATCAAATGTCCCAACACGATGCCCTCTCTCACCATAAAATGGCATTTCTCCCAGTTTAAAACCAAATTTGTCTCTTCGCATCTCTGCAAAACATTAACCAAGTTGGCCAAGCAATTATCAAAGTTAGTACCATAAACTGAAAAATCGTCCATAAAAACTTCCATAATGTTCTCAATCATATCAGAAAAAATAGCCATCATACACCGTTGAAAAGTAGCCGGTGCATTACAAAGACCAAAAGGCATTCTCCTATAGGCAAAAGTACCGTAAGGACATGTAAACGTGGTTTTTTCCTGGTCATTAGGATGTATGGGGATTTGATAAAAACCAGAATATCCATCTAGATAACAAAAATAAGAGTGTTTTGCCAACCTTTCTAACATTTGATCAATGAATGGGAGTGGGAAGTGATCTTTCCTGGTTTCTTTGTTCAATTTCCTGTAGTCAATACACATTCTCCACCCAGTAACCGTCCTAGTGGGAATCAACTCATTATTTGAATTTCTAACTACAGTCATCCCACCTTTCTTTGGCACAACATGAACCGGACTTACCCATTCACTATCAGAAATTGGATAAATTATTCCTGCATCCAGTAATTTCAAAACCTCCTTCTTAACCACCTCCTTCATATTAGGATTAAGCCTCCTTTGTCTCTCAACTGAAGGTTTAAAATCTTTCTCGAGTAGAATTCTATGCATGCACAATGAAGGGCTAATTCCTTTGATGTCTTCAATGGTATACCCTATGGTTTTAATATGCATTTTAAGCACACGGAGAAGCTTTTCAGTATCCACTTCATTTAAACTTGCATTTACAATCACAGGGAATGTAGAGTTATCACCAAGAAATTCATACCTGAGGGTCGATGGAAGAGGTTTAAGTTCTACCTGCGGTAATTCATGGTTTTCACTTTCCAGTGATTTTTGTTCTAACCTCGCTTCTTCAGTCATATGCCGCGCAAGGTTTACGTGTCCACCATCATCCCTGCTCTTTCCAACGTCTTCTTCATCCAAGTATGTGTCCAGTGTATCACTGAATTTGAGAAATGGTTCTTCTTCTTCCTCGACCATCTGCACTTCATCAATCCTGCAACACACATTCTCCAGGAAGGGTTGTTTAATAGATTTAGACAAATCAAACTCAATTTTTTCGCCACCCACGGCTAACGATAACTTATGATTTTTAACATCAATAACTGCTCCTGCGGTGGCCAAGAAAGGTCTTCCCAGTATAATAGGAATGTATGGATCTTCATCCATTTCGAGGACAACAAAGTCTGCAGGAACAACAAATTTCCCAACCGTGACAGGTACATTTTCCAATACACCTAGCGGATACTTAACAGAGCGATCAGCAAGTTGCAAAGCTAGTGTTGTAATTTTCAATTCACCCAAGTTTAATTTCTTACACAATGAAAATGGCATAAGATTTACACTAGCTCCCAAATCACAAAAAGCTTTATCAAAGTTATGATTCCTAATCATGCATGGGATTGAAAAACTACCTGGATCTTTGAGTTTAGGTGGTAACCTGTTTTGAATTAGAGCACTACATTCCTCCGTCAATGCCACCGTTACACACTCCTCAATTTTTCTTTTGTTGGTCAATATGTCTTTCAGAAATTTTGAGTACGTGGGCATTTGCTGCAAGGCTTCCGTGAATGGAATGTTAATATACAACTTCCTTAGGACATCAAGAAACTTACCAAATTGTTCATCAAGTTTGGCCTTAATTATCCTCTGGGGAAATGGAATTGGGGGTTCGTATTTTTCCACGCGTGCATGGGTTCTTTGGCTTTCAGGCATCTTTTTCCCTTCAGTAGCAGAGGATGACTCGGGCACGGGCGTGTCAGGCAACACGTCCTGGGCGTGTTGTTCACTGGCAGCTCTCTCGGTGATCGGCACGGGCGTGTTAATCAGCACGTCCTGGGCGTGTTGTTCACTGGCAGGAAATAGCTTTGGGTCTTCCTTAGGCTCATTTACTCTCCTCCCACTTCTCAAGGTAATCGCGTTACAATGCTCCACAGGATTTGTTTCTGGTCTCCCCGAAAATCTCCCCGGTGTTCTTGAAGACGAATCGGCGACCTGCGCAAGTTGATTTTCCAACATTTTAGTATGATTTGCCAAATTATCTATCTTACCTGATAATAGGGAGATTCCTTCGGCTGTCTCAGAATGCTTCCGATTAGATTCCACCATGTGTTGTCGAAAGTCATCATTTTGTTTCGTTTGGCTAGCAATGAAATTTTCCATCATAAGTTCCAGGTTAGACTTCTTTTCTTGCTGAAATCCTCCAGATGCTCACAATTATTCTGCCCGGATTGATTTTGATTGTTTCTGTAAGAAAAATTTGGGTGGTTCCTCCATCCTGGATTGTAGGTGTTTGAATACGGGTTGTTGTTTGGCCTTTGAACAAAATTATTGATCGCTTCAACTTGTTCCACCTGCGCTCCAGTAGGTTGCGTGACCCCTACTTGGCAATTCATGGCCGAATGTCCTGTCACTCCACAAATCTCACAGATGATATTAGAAACAGCGTTAACATTAAAATTTTCAAATTTATAGGTTAATGCATCAACCTTTGCAGCAAGGCTGTCTAAAGCGCTCACCTCATACTTACCTGCCGATCGAACAGGATTCTCTCTCTCTCGCGCCCATTGGTGATGATTCAATGCCACGCTTTCGATAATATCGAACGCCTCCTCTAAGGTTTTGTTCATGAGCGCACCACCTGCAGCAGAGTCTAAAGAGACTTTAGTGGAGTAGGAAATTCCGTTATAGAAAGTATGGATTACGAGCCATTGCTCCAGTCCGTGATGTGGGCATTGCTGAAGTAGTCCCTTAAATCGATCCCAAGCTTCAAAAAGAGATTCTCCATCTTTTTGCACAAAATTTGTGATTTGGCTACGGAGTGAAGCGGTCTTGCTCGGTGGGAAGTACTTGTCTAAAAATCTCTGCTCGAGTTGCTCCCATGTTGTGATACAGTTCGATGGAAGCGAATGTAACCAAGCTCTTGCTCTGTCCCTTAAGGAAAAAGGAAAGAGTCGCAATCTTATCGCATCTGCAGAGGCTCCATTAAATTTGAGAGTTTCACAGAATTCCAGGAACACTTCAGATGAAGATTTGGATCCTCCGTAGGCGCTCCTCCGAACTGATGTTGTTGGATCATAGACAGTAAAGCAGGCTTCAGTTCAAAGTTGTTTGCTTCAATTGGAGGCCTTCTAATGCTTGATCTCAGGCCTCTAGCACTTGGCGCAGCATAGTCTCTCAACGGCTTGTTCTCTACTTGATTGTTCTCTTCTTGATCAGCCATCTCTCGTTGTTTTTGAAGTCGTCTCAGAGTGTGAAAGGTTCGTTCTATTTCAGGATCAGCTTCAAGAAGTACTCCCTCTCGATCTGACCTAAGCATTCAACGAGAAAGGTACACTTCCAATGCAAGTTAGAGAGCAAAATTGCAAAAATTGAAACAGGACAACGCAGAAATCTGGATTAATCAAACTGCACTATTCCAATATTGACGCAGTCCCCGGCAACGGCGCCAAAAACTTGATTGGTTATATTCCGCAAGTGCACGGTTTGTCGTCAAGTAATAAAGTATCGATTCCACAGGGATTGGGACAAGTACTAGAATTTTACGAGTTTTAATTATCCAGATGAAGGTTCTAATGATAAATTTTCTCTAAATCAAACAATTCAAACGATCGAAAATCAGCGAAAGTATTGAGGGATAAAAGACAATCTTAGGATTACGGTTTCACCACGCTAACTATTATCATGACAGTTCTCCGTTGACGACTGCTTATACCCAGGTCGGTTTCTTTTCTTCGAAGGCAACTTTACCTATCAAGGTTTCCGAAATAGACGATCTTTTTATGCTTTGAAATCCTGTCACTGGATTCCCGCAGACCTATCTAAATGTCTACCAGATTCGTAAGCTGGTTCCTAATTTATCGACGGCCTCTTTTGAAGATCACGCCAATGTATCTACTTTAATTCATCTCTAGTCCTATGGCATACGTATGTAGATGACTCTTAATTGCTTTGGATCCTGTCACATGAATCCTGCAAAGCCTATCTAAACAATTACCATTTTCGTAGAAACAAATCAAAGCATCATTCAACAATCAATTCAACCAACAAGGATATGCGTAGTCGAGCAAAAAGAGTTAATAACAAATCATGAAAATAGTTAGGGCTACTCCCTCCTCCTAAGATTTACACGACTACTCCATAAATCCGGAGAATTTGACAAATAGATGGGAAATAGACATTACAAATCCTCCTTGATGTTGCTTTCCCCTCCAAGTCTCGACAAAAGCAAGTTTTGTCTGATTTCCGCCGCCCCTGAAGTCTTTAGGTCTTCTCCCTTTTTATAGAATCTCAGCGGCACGCCCGTGCTGATCGGCACGTCCCGGACGTTTTCTCTGCTGCTTCTCGTTCTTCAGTAGCATTCCTTGCCCGTGCTTAACTGGCACGGGCGTGCTCTTCATGTGCCACGGCCGTGCTTAACCAAGACACGGGCGTGTCTTCACGTGCTGAGTGGTTCGACTGGTTTTGTGTATCCTGTCATCAAAATCCAACACACAGCAGTATCTTCGCCCAAAATATGTTAAACCAAGTAAAAACTATCAAATATGCCTCTAATAAGATAAAAACAAGATGAAATGCATATATATTTCATGCCCCAAAACTATACATGAGCTCCACACATCACTCATGTACTTCTTCCGTTTGCTGAGTATGTGATCAATCTTAACCTATCTGGATTTATTGTTAGCCAACTTCTATTAGACTTCACCATTTGTCAAGTGACTTGGACTTCATTAATCAACTCCTGTTGGACTTCCTTTTCTATTGGTGCTCACTGAACTTCTTTATGTGTCAAGTGTCCGATCAACCTTGATCTATTTTGACTTTTCCAACTCACCTGTTAACAATTTTGCACCTGCACATTTAACAAAACCTCATCAGCAAACACAACATTAAGCTAACTTAAACTCTATGCCAAATACATCAAAACCACTTTGTCAAACTTGATCACTTGTAACATGATTTCACCAATAAATGTCACCTTTTAACCATGATATCTTTTATGTTTGTGACTGCTGTTAATACCTGTGAATATTTTGGTTTGTGTAACTTTCTTTTATCACGGCCTATTATTGAATAACACTTTCTTTGGATTGCTTGTAAATTGTACTCAGAATTTGCTTTCTGATAGCAGTGGTCAGAGGGCTTCATAGGCAGCTTTTCACTTTCTTTAAGCTTGTTCGGTGGTTAAATAATAAGTTCAACTTTGTGCAAATTCAACATCACTAAACCAATTCTCATTCTGACATAGAATCAAAACCCTTGCTCTGTTTGACATTGCAAACCTTTATGCCATCCTATTGCTCAAACCTTTAAAACTTATATTGATTCTTTATGGGGATTTTCAACAGCAGATGAAGCTGAACCTGGTACCCGTGTGCGTATATGGAACCTCCCCAGGAAGAAGAACATTCACAGAGACCTGCAGCAAGCTTTTAGAGGTTTCCCTGGGCTTGTTAGTATAAGCCCTGCTGTTATCGGGAATGAAAAGACTCGTGAGCCTATCTGCAGGGGTTTTGCATTTGTGTGTCTTGCTTCTAAGGAAGCTGCTAATAGGTACTCTCTCTCTTTTATATCTTTATTATGTTACTCAAATATCACAAATTACAAAAGGGCCTAACCTAAGATGGAAATCTACTATTAGTAAGGTGATCTTGCTTTTTCTGCTCATTCATGGGATGGTGCTCTGTTTCTCTTGGAATATCTTGTCTAAGTTCTCCTTCCTGGTTTCAAGTTTTTCAATGCTGCAACTTTTGCTCATGGTACTAGAAACTATTACTATCGATAATTAACTCCCACAAATTTTCCTCTTTTATCATTTCAACATTTTTTTTGAACAATAGTATGTTATTCTTATGCTGGAAGTCTGGCTAATTCATGTCCATGTAAATATCTTTCAACATGATAGATTATTTTGTAAGTATTGTTCCCACCGAATTCCTACCTTTTTTAGCTTTCATACTCTCATATTCCTAGTCTTCCGGTTCCTGAGTAATCTGTTATTTGCTCCTCATTATATCAATCATCATGCTTGATAATAAAGACAGGTGGACTAGTTGCAACATGCAGGTCAAAGATGCCATTAATTCTTAGAATCTTAAATGAAGAAAGTTGTACTTCCAAACAAAAGTTTGTATTGAATCCTAATATATTGTTCTGCTGAAAACCATACTGTTAGTCTATTGAATATAATCACGCCATCAATCTGCACCAGAGCAACCTTTACCACTGCTTGCCATCTAGATGCTTTTGCAAAGCCCATGATTCATGTGACAAAGAAGTTATGGTTTCACTGCCTATAAACTAGTAAAATTTCCATCATGTGAGAAGAACTAATAAGATTCTGACAATCGATTTTTGTAATAAAAGAGAAATGATTGTAAGTGATTCCGTGTATCTTTACCTATCCTTGAAAATTATCTTGTCCTGCCACATCTAGATTGTGTATTGTTTTCCTGAACTAGAAAATTAATCTTCTAAAATCTCCTCATGAGTGTAATCTTATATAAAGGCAAGGTCTGAGTTAGTCTCAACTACGGTTGTTAAATCGAGGTTCAAATCATGATTTATTTTGGTGATTTTGCGAACCATGAGTTGTATCAATGTTAAGGTTTATAAAACACATTGCTATAAATAATAAAATGCATTATATAACTAATGATCATTTTATTAAATTAATACCTTTAAAATTTTTGAAAATTTCATCTTTTGAATTACTAAAACATATGAAAAATATAAAAAAGGCATCTATATTGTCTCACAATCACTCCATATTCTCTCCACTTAAAAATGTCATTATCCTCATCATTATCTTAATCTAGCATAAACTTTTCTTCTTTTTTCCTTATCAGCTTCTTCATTAATAATTACACTCACCTATTAAGGGAAGAAGCCATAAAGTCTTGGTCAACAGATTAAGTCACTGATGTTGGTAGCTGAGAACGAGAGCTGGAGATATCAACGACTTTTAGTTGAAGAAGCTTGAGAAACACACAAGGGTTACCAAGGATGAGGGTAAGGAACTTTAGTCAACATCTATTACTGATGACACTCTAAAATACAAATGTCAACAATATTCTTTGGTCGATAAACAGATGCTTATTAGGATAAGATCCAAGAGATAATCCTTTGGTTGAAGACACATGAGGAAGAAGCCACCAAAGCCTTAGATGAGCTTGTTTGTCCAAGAGATAACCAATGATTCATGTGGATGACGAGCTGTCGATAAAGAAGCAACCTTTGATGAGTGAAGGGTTTTAGACAATGAACTACTACAAATAAGAAATATTGGGTGAGCAAAAGGTAAAACACGAAATGACTGGCGAATGTTAAAAATGAACCATTGAATAGAATAAGACACGTGATTTTTTTAAACCTAAATATATTTCCGATCATGTGAACCATTAATTTATCCAATTATGTTGAAACTGTCTATTTAGATTATGTAGAACTATCTATTTTTCAGATTATTTGGAACTGTGTATTTTCTAGGTTATGTGAAAATGTTTATTTTTAGTATTATGTGGACTGTTTATTTTCATATCATGCAGAACTGTTTTTTTCTTTTCAGATTTTGTAGAACTATTTATTTATCAATTATGTGGACTTGTTTTTTTACCTGGGTATTTAGAACTATTTATTTACTTGAGTACACGGAACTCTTTATTTATTTAATGATTAGCAGAATTGCTTATTTAGCCGATCATGTTGAACTGTTTATTTCCTGATTATGCGAAACTATTTATTCATCCTATTATCTAAAACTGTTTATTTACTCGATTATGTGGAACTCCTTATTTTTCCAATTCTGTGGAGTTGAGTATAAAGAACTGTTCCTTAATTATGTGAATAGATTATTAATGGCAAGTTTAGAATTGAAAATTCATCGATTAGTATTGAATCAATCTGAATCGTATGGGATGAGTCTGATTCTTGACACAAACAATTCAACCTTTGAACCATTTTGAGAGTGTCTTTAGATTTGAGTCTAACAATGGAGGTCTCAACTAGTCAGGCATCATTATGGCGGCTCACAACACATTTGAAGACCTATACCTATGTGATACTCTGTGCTTTTTTTTTATTATTTAGATTTGAGTCATAGAATTTGGTGGATAATCCAACCAAAATAGAAGTTGCAGGTTAGGAGTGTCTTTCAAACTCTAATTTGATTGTTATCCATCATTAAAAATTTTTGGTTTTGCATATGCAAGTTATGACTTGTGGATTCCAATTTTTCACTAGTCCACAAAATTATTTAATCCAGCAGGGCTATAACCTCTTGTCTGATTGCTTCAATATCATTGCAACAGCCCACTACATTGATTCCACCGAATGTCTGATTTTGGATCAATTGCTACTGCAACTTATCATTCATCGTGTGCTTGGTAAACAAGTTACTATGAAATGAGTTGACATTCTCATAGCTATTTTTAATAAGCAGTCACGTAGTTGTCTTCTTTCCTTTGTTTCATGTTCATACATTTCAATATGTTTACACTGTTTGTACTTCTTTTCACAATCGTCGAGTATATTCATCTTTCTTGCACTTCAGGTTCGTACAAGCATATTCAAGGAAGACTCTGTGCTTTGGTAAAGTGGAGAAGCAGATTGCATGTGATGTCATAAAGACACGTGGTATTCTCGACTCTTCAGAGCCTCAGGAAGATGTTTCTAACAATTTTTCTCTATCAAAATCCTTAAAAGGGGGAATTGGGTTGTCTGGAGCATCTGACGTTGATATTGTCTCACAAGATTCAGGAGCAGGAACGATTGAAGATGGGTCTGTTTGTATAGGCGTGACAGAGAAGTCTGATGTTGAAGACATGTTATCCAAGAGAACTTGTGACGGCACTTCAACAAACTTTGAGGACAGAGAAAATAGTCCTGGACATGTTACCATCCCTGTTCTTGGTTGTCTTGAACATGGGAATGAGGTGACTTGGAACGATTTGGCCCAAAAGGAATCTATGCCTCAAATTCGCAAACGGCGTAAAAGAACATCTTCAAGCAAGAAGGCCGCCAAGACTTATCAAGTCCAGGCTAACAAACCGAGCTTGCCAGGTTCCATGGCCAGGTACGTCTCCTTAGTCCATGTTCCTTTTGCTTGCTTGAACGCATGAGCCGTTTATGGAAATTGTGTTTCAGGTTAAAAATCAAGGAGAGGACTGTACTAACTGGTGTCTTCTCCAAGTACAGCAGAAATGTAGCTTTGGCAACCTGATTTGGAGTTTGCCTAAGGGAGTATTTAGGAGAGTTTTTGTTTCTTGATTCTTATAAAAATTATTTCGAAGTTAGTGAGAAGCTAAAATATGAAATGTTTGGGAATAGAAGTCAAAAGTTGATACAAAATAAAGTTTGAGTGTTTGGTAAATAATTACTTTTAAACTTAATTTTTAATTAAATGATAATAATATCCTTAAACTATATAAATTATTTTTTTAATTATCTAAATATAATTTTGATACATCATTTGTAATGTTTTATATATTTATTATTATATTTTAAATATTATATCAAAATTATTTTTTTTAATAATATATATGTTTGAAAAGATATAAAATTAATAAAAATATAAATATAAAAAATGACAATTTATATAAATTTATTAAAAATATATATATATAATTTTAAAAATATAAAATTTTATTTAAAAGTGTGGTGATAATTATGTAAAATGATAAATTTATTAAGGTTATAAATATCAACTTTTAATTCTGGACCATAAGTAAAAAAAAAATAAAAGTAGAAAAAAATATTAAATTTTTGCTTTCACTTTTGAGTTAAAGTTGTAAAAGTTAAAGTAGAATTTGACATTCATAAATACTCAAAAGTATTTCTATATAATTAGAATTTAAAAAATAACTAACAGAGATTTTCCCAAATACTTTCTAAAGCTCTCCATATGTTTGGCTTAAGTTATTTGCCTGTCGTAGGATGTATTAGTATGAACGCTATCCGCTCATCTCACCACCATCCAATTGAACCGTTTTTTTTTCTGATAATATCAATATGTTGCTTGATATCTTTTGGTTATGGAAGTAACAATTATAGTCCTTTTGAGGTAGAACATAACTCAAGTCTAATATATCTTTGAAACAATAAAACAAACATATTGTTAGGCCGGGCGTAGACCGAGGCCTCTAGTAGACTCAAACTTCCAAACTCCCATCTTATTTCCACCTTTACGTTATCTTGTTTCAAATTCACTTTTAATGTAGCAAAATATTTATAATCATCAAATGACTTATATTTAACCAACGACAGTATTTTCATACATGATAATTCATTTGTGCAAAAGTATGTATGCACAAATGAAGAGAGAGTTAAGATAAGAGAATATTTTTATCCAATGTTTCATCAATACATAGTGTACCGTACTGCATAATCTTCATTTTGAGCTCTTGGGTTGTAATCCTATTTCTAGATTATATTATGGTCATTTTATTATAATATTAGAACAGTCCAGTCATTGCTGAATTGTGTGATTAGGCTTGATCATTGTAAATTGGCCTTCTAGAATATCCATAGTCTATGATTGAATCTTATCTTACATTATTGAAGTCAACATAATAATGAGATTTTGAAGGGAAATTTAAGAAGGAACGTCATGTGTGACCTCATCAATAATAAAAAAATGATATTGTTATATGGTCAAAATTTGACTGACCAAAATAGAAAAATAAAAATAATTAAACAATTTAATTTAATATCTTTTTCTAATTTTATCCTTTCTTATTTATTTTCATATTAAATTATATCTTTTTTTTATTTATTTTCATATTAAATTATATTCTTTCTTATTTATTTTCATATTAAATTAATTTTTTAACTTATAAAAATATATAAATCCATTATAATTTTTATTATAATTTTTATTATCATTATTAAAGGTATTTAAGCTTAATTATATTCTTTTTTATTTAATTTCATACTAAATTATATTTTTTATATTTATTTTCATATTAAATTATTTTATACTTATTTATGAAAATTTATTTGGGTGGCCAGAATCTGGCCACCCAAATTTACCGTAAAAAAATTATAGAATTTTTATCGCCTGTAATTTCATTTTATAAATAACGAAAAATAAAACATAATGTAATATTATTTAAATCAATCATAGATAATACTATAACCTAATTTAACATTTATTATATTACATTTTCAATTAAATAAATTTGATTTTGATTAATTTTTAAAAATTAAATAAAATAAAATAAATAATATTAATGATAATAATAGATTGATAATATATAATATATAAATATAATTTATTTATAATTTTTAAAATTTAAAATAAATTTATATATATATATATATATATTAATAAAATAATATAATTAGGGTTTGAGAAAATTTATTTAAATTATCTTATTAAGTTAAGAGTTGATCGAATCAATTAACTAAAATTTAAATTAAAAATTAAAATTCAATTATTACTGTCATCCTCTTCATTGTGTCATCTTTCACCGTCCTTTGGCTGTTGCTCTTTCACAGTCATTGATCACGCCTCAGAAACCAACGATGCTCGTTGGCGCGTCCCCTCCCCCACTTCTACTCCTTCCTCTTCACTGTGTCGTCCTTTGTCCGTAGTTGCCATTGCACTCTCACAAGTCAGGTGTTTCAGAAACTAGCGATGTCGTTCACGTGTCCCTTTCCCCCTGCGTCCTCTCCTTCCTAGTCCAATATGTCCGTTTCTGCGCCTTTGCTCTCACATAGTCCGTGAGGTTCTTCTCAAGCCCGACCACATGTCAAGCCCGGGTAGCCCCACGTCCCCTAGTTAAGTGTTGTAATAGTGGAAGACATTTTGGAGAATAAATATGCTTGGTAAAACACAAAAGTATGATGTATGATTTAGTAATTTATAAAACCTAAGTGCATGGTCTAATAGATTGTCTATTTAGATAATAATTGGTTTGTAGTTTAGCCTAGTTGCATAAAACTTCACATAAAAGTATAATGCTCACAAGCAAATTTATAAACCACGTTATGATTTTTTTTTTTAAAAAAAATATTAGGCAATAAAATATGAATTGTTTAGTAGTGATATTAGGTAATAAAATATGAAGTGTTTTATTTTAAAAATAATATTATATAAAAATCACTTAAGTGTTTTGGTAATTTGAGACTCATAGGAATATGGTAGAGCCACTTAATGCGCTTTGACTAATTATTGGATATTTTAATAAGGAAATGCCTCTACGAGTGCAAAGTCATAATCAATGAGCCATCATTATCAAAAAGAATAAGAATATTATAACATTATACAGGTAATTTATTCAAAAGAAGATAATTAATATAATAGAAATACTGTAATTAATAAAAGTCCATCCCGTGACGCCAAAGTTATATTTGGAATCTCGGGTTTCCTTCGTCTTGAAAAGCCACGAAGAATATATTAATTAAATAATAAATCCTTTCCCATGCAAGTTTTGACCAACTTACTTTGGTCAAAAGTGTGTTTTAGTCATGCAATTGGACTTTGGCCAAAAACATGTTTCATGTATATATTACTAAAATAAAAAATAATTAATTTTGATGATTAAAACAGTAAAAGAAACCTATTTAAGATAGTCTGATCTTATTATCAGTCAGAGAGATGAAATCAGATGTTTTTTTTATACTTTAATGACACTTTAGTTTAGTAATCTTAGTAATTTATCTCTTTCATATTAATTTTAGTACAGATTAATCGATCCCCAGCTATGGTTTAGGGTCTACGGTGCATTTTGCAGAAATTTTTCCTCCAAATGGGGCGCGAACCCTAGGACGCTGGGCTTCTAGATTGCCACCGCGAGCGCTTCCCGATTTACCCTGGTGACCGGTGGAAAACTTCCGTGAGGCCGGGCCGATCATCCCAGATTCAATTTGTCTGCTGCCTGGTTCATCATTTAGTACAGATTAATCGAGATGTTAGAAATGAGCGAATCGACTTTTGCTCTCATGAGACAATCCTGACCTTTTGAATAAATACTCAAGTATTAACTACGTGAATCCACGGAGACTTAATAATTACAGCCTAAAACTATTTGATAATTAATTTATCCGTGAGTAGATTATGATAGATTCAGTAGCCTAAAACTATTTGATATGCATTGTGAGACTGTATGATATAGGTACAACAGGAAAAAAAGTCCAAGTGAGATCTTGGCAAAGGAAGATCCGACAATAAGGACCAAGGTCAAAGGAAGCTCCAGAAGGCAAGCCGTGAAGGATGAGGAGGCATCCGAGGGACGCGAGACTGATGAAGGAGATTAGAAGGCTAGGTCTAGGTTGGTCGGGTGAGGACAAGTGATGAGTGACTGTACTTGAGGCTGAAACCCTAGGTTTAGGGGTTGGGCAATCAACTGATGCTTGGATCAGTCGACTGGTAAAGGTCACAGAAAGATCAATCGACTGATTTGGTGTTGCTGGAATCCGAACGTTGGGCTGTAACGTTCGAGTTCGGGTGAACTAGTCCACTGGTGTTGACACCAGTCGACTGGTAACGACTATTTTAGGGACAATCTCTATTTAAGAGAGCTTGGTTTGGCTGAGCAAATGTTGATGAAATAAGCTTGAGTAAAGCTTATTAGTAGTCTACCAAGCTCAGGTGTATGTGCAAGTGTTGTGACGAGGTTTCCCCACCCACAAGGAGCTACATGAGCCAGCCGGAGGTCTTTCAGGGACAAATCCACCGACGAATAGGGATCGTCCACCTTACGGACAGTTGTGGAGTAAGAGTTTTATCTTCGAACCACGTAAACGGTTTATGTTTCTTAGTTGTTACTTTTAGTTTGTTTTGTATTCCACTTGCGCAACTAACAACGTGTAGGAAGAAACCGACGAAATGTGGGTGGCCATCTATTCACCCCCACACTGATCTTCAACAAGTGGTATTAGAGATGACTTATTTGAAATGTGGAAGGCCCCCTCTATTCACCCCCTTAGTTGGACTAACCGCCAAAAGAACAAAGGCGCTAGAGGAAGATGGATTCGGAAGGTCCGCTAGGATGGAATACTCAGATCCCACCTCTATACGATTGAGACAACTTCAATTATTGGAGGAAGTGGTTAGAGACGTGATTCCAAATGGGTTGGGACCATTGGACCGCATTAGAGGTTCCATTCGAAGCTCTAACTGACAAAAAGGGGAAACGCCTCCGACCTTGGTATTGGACAAAGGATCAAAAGGAGGAAGCGGAGGCGGATAAAGAGGTAACGAGAATTATTTTATACTTATTACCTTCTTATATTGTATCTCGTGTAGGTGATTATAAGAATGCTTATAAGCTATGGAGAAAGGTGATAGCTCTACATGAGAATTCTGCACAAGAACAAGGAGTGAAGGAGCCCAATGATAAGGGATCATTGGTTTAAGAGAATGAGAAGGACTAATCGAAAGTTGAATCGAGTTCAACATCCGAAGAGGAGGAGGAAGTGGAATCGTCCATATCCTCAAGCAAGGAAGAAGAAGAGCAATCCAAGGTGGAGGAGATCTTGAAAGCTCAACTCTCAACCTCAACTATCGAGAAGAGTGGGAAATCCCATATCAAATGCTTTGAGTGTGGCGAAATGAGACATTACAAGAATAGGTGTCCTTCACTCAAGAAGGTAAAAGAGGTAAACCCTAAACATGGTAAAATTCATTTAAAAACTAATAACGGTTGTAGGGATCGAGCTAAGGATAAGAAGCATATAATTTGTTTTACGTGTGGTGAGCGAGGCTGTTACCACACAAAATGCCCTAGGAAAAGAGAGCTCAAGAAGCTAGGGCATTTGAAGAAATTGGAGAAGAAGAGGAGCTCAAGTCAAAGGGGAGCTTCAAAGGTAAAAGGGAAGGTAATCTCTTATTTAAAATTTAATCTAATTTCTAAATCATATATGTTTGTTAAAATAATGTAGATTATTTACCCAAGTATAATCATGGATTTAGGTATAATGATAGGAAAAGGGTTAACAAGGTAAATAACCTTAGGAAATCATTACCCAAGGCTAGACTCTAATAAGACCAAAACTACCATGCTTAAGGGGAGGAAGATAGTTAATGATGAAGACATTAATTCCAAAAAGAGAAGTCATATGGCTAGGAGAGTGGGTAGGTCTAGAAATGTCCAAGATGGACATGTTAACTCTAGGGTTAGTACCCTAGAATTGAAAAATCAAGTCTTGAATGCAAGACTTGAGGAAATGGAAAGAGACCTAGATAGGTTCATTATTGGACCTAGGGGTCTTGACATGTGTTTGGGTGGTTAAAAATCCAAAAATGTCAAATTGGGTACATCTAAAGCAAATGAAATGAAATATGCTAGGGTAGCATATAACTATGCCAAGGATGAAAAATCCAAAAATGGCAAGGATAAACCATTTAAAGTTAGGGAAAGAAGAATTTAACCAAAGACAAGGTGTCCAAGGTTAATAAAGTTAGATTTGTAGGCCAAGAATCATCGGAGGTACACCGATGTGGCCTAGTGATTGTAGAAGAGTCATCTAAGAAGGTGGCTAGGGTTAAGAGCTCAAGGGCGAGCTCAAAGAGTCAAATTGGGACCCATGATAAATGGATCTCGGGAGGATTTCTCCAGGAAGTGAAGATGGGCATTGGAGTGTGCCAAAGGGTTTGTAGACAGATTTGAGTTTCAATCCTTAGGTTTTGGCACATTGAGTTTATGTTTCATGCATGAAAATATGACATTGGGGACATATTTCATGAAAATTGATATTTAATGTATAGATGATATATAAATCAATGCTAGGGGATGCATTGTGATTTGATATAAGCAGATACATCAAGAGGAAGCCAAAACTAGGACTTTAGGTCAATGTTCTATTAAACCATTTAGATAGTTTTAGATTTTTTGTCAATCTTGGGATCCGAGATATATACATTTTTAAATATATTTTTTCCAAGTAGATACGGATACCACAAATCATTCCATAAAATTTAGGAATTTTTGGAGATTTGTGAAATTTCTAGTGCATTTCTGAATTTGTGTTTGGAATGTTGAAAATGCAGTTATCAGGGTACCAGTCGATTGGTTTAGGGGTGTCAATCGATTGGCCAATCGATTATCATGAGTTTTTGCGAGAAATAAAAACTTACCAAATTGATTAGCTGATCGATTGACCACTGTCAGTCAATTGACCAATCGATTGGCATCAGTTTTTGCGAAAAACAGAAACTCACCGAATCGATTAACCGATCGACCGACCACTATCAGTCGTTTGGCCAATGGATTGGCGTGAGTTTTTGCGAGAAACAAAAACTTATCGAATCGATTAGCTGATCGATTCACCACTGCCAATCGATTGGATAATCAATTAGCTCGGTTCCGCCTAGCCACCAAGGTGCCAGGCGGCGAGTGACCGCCTACCTATCGCCTAGCACTTTTTATAACACTGGGAATAGGTGAAGGATGAGGAAATAAAGGAGAGATAGAAGAGATATTTTTATTAACTTTTTAAATAAAAGTTTAAGTGACTAACTTTGCTGAGAATATTTAAGTAGGTCAAAGAAATATATAAATTTAATTTTTATTAAAGACTTAAAAATTTAGAAGTAAAAGAAATATATAAATTTAATTTTTATTAAAGACTTAAAATTTTAGAAGTAGAACAAGTATTAAATATGATGTAAATGAAAAATCAATTAGATCAGATATTCTAATAGAGACATAAAAAAATATTAAATGACTTACAAAATTATTCCACTTAGATTGAAACTAAATAAAATGGTTAACCAGTGAAGGTTAAACACTTTAATTCTCTTATATAAAAGTGAAGGCTAGACACTTTAATTCTATTACATAAAGTAAAAGAGACAAAAAAAAAATTATGTGAATTATAAGGACATTGAGTCCTATTATAAAATTTTTAGAAAGTGCGATAAAAAAAGATTAGGGAGAGCAACGTGATTAACAATCAATTTGAATTGATGTTTAAAATGTGAATGATAAAAGTTATATATATTTTCAAATAACCAATTGAAAATATTAAGAAAAAAAAGCTTGACTTACACATGACATATATTGACTAAGACTAAGAAAAAACTTCTGATTGAGTTTTGATAAAAATTATGTGATGAATTCTAGGTGATAATGCATATATTGAAACAACTTAGTGTGTGTACACATTACTATGATACATGTTATTTAGTTCTCACGGGATGAACTAATAGCTAGCGCGTATAGTGTTGCCATCTTAAAATTTAGGGGTTAAAACTTGGCAAAGTTAGTGTGCCCATTCTCCTCGCGCGCTAGTCACGTATTAAGGCTAATAACCCATGTGATTTACCTTCTTCGTGTTGGCCCTAGGATGAGTTGGCAAGGGAGATAGGAGCGAGCGTGCCTTATTTCTGACATATTATTCACATATAAAATTATTTTCGCTAATAAGACTCATGAATGAGTACATACTTAGCTAACATATTTGTGAAAAACATTGAAGGTAAAAGGGTTTAGACTTAGTAGAGTACAGACAAAATATATAAAATTTAAGTTTGCTAATAGTAGACATAGTAAAATAATTATGGAGATAAGAGGTATGTGTTACTTGTAATGAGAGTTTTATGTATCTAAGACTATTGTGCAAAAGGATGAAAGAATTGATATAGATGTTGCATATAAAATACAAATAAGATAATTGAAATGGAGTAAGGTGTTAGGTGTTCTTGTTATTATAAAATATTTCTACATCTTAAAAGAAAGTTTTATAAAATGGTAGTTAAATATGCTATATTATTTGAAGTTGAATTTTAGGTTATGAATCAAACATACAAGTAAAAAATGAGAATTATAGAGATGAGGATGTAAATATAAAAGTTTGAACCTATGAAGATGGATAAAATAAGAAATAAAAATATTAAAGAGAAAACTAACAATATTAAGGAAAACTCTAAAGATAAATTTAAGATGATATAAATATGCACTTAGGCGATCAATAAATATCTTAATTAGATAATATGAAATAATGATAAATATGCATAATATTCGAGAAAGAATTTTAAAATAAATTAATTAGCAATGATAAAATATAATGAAATATATTTAAATATAGATGTTGATATAGAAGAAAATCAAATCCTATAATATGGAGGATCCATTTAGTCAACTTACTTAGTCAAGGCTTAGTGATTATGGTTGTTGTCCACTTGATGAATCATATCAAAGTAATATGAACCAAGAGTCATTTAAACTCTTTGTCAACCATAGTAAAATCAACCACAATAAAATCACTTAACAATTTGGTTTGATTTAATCACATAAAAAATAATTAACGAGGTGTTTTCAACCTCAGACGACCGATCCGATTTTACTAAAATTTTTCATCAGACATTAGGGTAAATCGGGAAGTACTCGCGACAGACAGTCTAGAAGCCTAGTGTTCCAGGGTTCGCGCCCCATTTAAATGAAAAATTCATGTAAAATACGTCATAGTTAGGAATTGAATCGTGAATACTTAGGATGATAACTAATTATCCTTCCACGGATGCCTAGGGATCGCGCCTATGTGATTTAATCACATAGGTTATATATTAAGTTGTGAAATCCAGAGACATGAGTGTCATTTTTCGTTGGACTTTTGGGCCAAAATAGCAACGGCTAGCCACTCAAAAAGTAAGCAAATGCTTTCGGACTATATATTACTTTTTCAAATCAATTTTTTAGCCCCTAAACCGACTATTAAAGTAAGATGACATTATTAATCATCTCAACCGGTTCAATATTATTAGTTTCACGATAAAATACGAATAAAAAAATTATCAAGGACATTTTACCTTGGAGCAATTAATGTGTTGGCGTGGGCATGATCTTAAAAGATTAATATTTATCAAAATGGATAATGAGTTGATGTGGAGTTTTAGGTTTATCTCCGCAAAACGATCAATTTGAACTAGATATTCATTTGCTACTTCATTATTTGATAGTAACTAATGATTTTTTTAAAAAAAATTGAGATTCACATAACAATTTATTATAAAATTAATATATGAATAAACAATCTGCAAAGTGAATTTATTGTTTACAGTTTCATGATTACGTGCCGAATTTTTTTTTTTCTTTCAAAATTCTGTACTGACAAAAAAGTCGTGCACTCAACTGATTTTTATTTATTTATTTTATTTTATACAAATTAGAAGGATAAAAAAAAACCCTTTTCGTTTCGTGTCGTTTCTAAATGCTTCGTTGGCATTTGCACTGGCAGTAGCAGTGGATGTATAAAACCTTCGGATTCGCCAAATCCAGGAATCCCCATAGATTATTCCAGTCTCTTTAAATGGGTGAGCACCGGGCGTTGGAGGCGGCCGACCTGAAGGCGGCAATGGTTGTCCCGGAGGCTAAGCCCATCTGCTACGGCGAGGTGGCCCTCCAGCCCACTCCCGTGGATCAGGCCTGTGGCGAATGCTTGGTGCCTCCCCTCAATTTTGCTATGGTCAATCCCGGCGTATACCGCTCCGGCTTCCCCCAACCCGCTAACTTCCCATTCTTGAGAACGCTTAAACTGCAATCCATGTTGTACGTCATTTCTTCACTTTTTGTTTGAGGACGGTGGGGAAGGGATCGAGGGTTTCCATTGATTGGTAGCGGATTTGGTGTTTTTTTTATAGGTGTGTGTGCCCAGATCCCTACCCGGAGGAGAACATGGAGTTTCTTCAGGGGAATGGGATTCGGCTCTTCCAGATTGGGATCGACGGGTACAAGGTATTAATTTGAATTTTAAAATTAAATTTGTTTGTCTGCTTTATCTTTATCTGTTCCTGGTGAAACATGTTCTTCATTTTCTATTATCTAACATCTTTGATGGTTCTTCCTAATATTCTGTTTCCCCTTTTTGCAGATTTTGTCTAGATGCTTGCATCCTGATATTAACAGGAAGCCCTTTTTTTTATTTTAATCGTTCCAATTGGATTGGGAACCAATTTGATATGCCTGTCTATATTGGAAATTCCAAATCCCTTCCCCATCTCCCATCGTGACCATATCTGATGTCAACAAAACTATCAAATGGTTTAATTTGATTTCCTCACGTAGAGTAGTTATCTTCTATCTGAGATTTTGATCTTCTATATGCTATTACAGATTTGGTTGTAGGTCACATGGATGGGTCATAGTTTCGGTTCATATTATTCATTGCCATATTAATTTAATATGTATCTATATTTTTGAGAATTCCTGACCTTCATAAGGTACTTGTCAACAAAAATTTCTGGTATTACAACTTGCATTCCCTTGACTTTTAACTTTTGTAAACTGCTTGATTATAAAATAGGGGAATTTATTTTCAACTAAAATTTCCAGTATTTCATGCAAGCCACTTGGCTTTTGACTTGTGTAAACTATTGCATTTTGTTTTGCCTTGTAACAATCCATTAGCCAATTTACTTGATAACACAGTTTCATATATGCTTAAGATCGATCTTATTTCTTAATATGATTCGAACAAGATCATTTCAAAAATTAGATATTTGATATATGTATTTAGTTTGGTCCAGTTTTGGGGCAACTTTACAAGAAAATGAAATATCAAAAATTTTGTTGATTCTGGCATACTCGATTTAAAAAGACCAAGCAAATTATCAATTGAATAATTGCACGACTTACTATGCTTATTAGAAAGTTGGAAGATCCTTCAATTGCTTTGATGCATTATGGTCAAATAAGAATGATCCAGAAGAAAGCGTGAAAGTGACATGAGCTTGTGCATTTCTAATTAATATCCTCTTAGTTCATCCTTAGCACAAATAAAAATGGACATGTACGCAGAAACAGAATAGAAGAGTTTTACCATTAGCCATGTAGTAGACAAGGGTCCTATCAGTGTCTAACTAAGCTGGAAAAATTCATGGTATGCACAACAGTTGAGTCCTTACATGTCACTGTGGTTACCATTTTAAACAAGAAAATATTGCTAAACTCATTGGTACACATTTGTAGCAGTGTAGTAGAGAAACAGTTCCTTTACCACATCTACATGGTCTAGATCAATTCTCTCTTAGTAACTTTTGATTGGATGAATCTACTGACCTTTGAAACTTATGTAACTTGGAAATTTTCTTGTCATTATGTAGACATTCTTTGTTCTGATGTTTTTTCTATTTTGTCCTGGTATGCTAATACATTGACATTGCACGTGCCAGAAACTAATAGAATCATAGCACAAATGCTATAGGTGGTCAGTGATAAGGATCTTTCCGTACTAACCATAGCTTTTCTGATTTTAGAACTGATTGATGTAGTTAGTTGCATGGCACAGAAGACCTGACTAATACTAGTATCATAATAAAGCTCAAAATATATGCTTTAGATCTGTATAGGCTAACTCACTGATCTGCTTTACTTGCATTTATGATAATTTCCATCTACTTTGGTTAATGTATTTACTAAAATTTTTTACTCATTAATCTTTCATCCATGGATTCATAATCTTCTTCTTAGTTATTATTGGTGGCCGATTTAATATTAGGATTCCTATATCCATAATTGATCATTACTTATGCTTTTAGCAATTCTTGTATGTGTGTTCTCATAGATAGCTATTGCCTGCAAAATTTCGTGAATAAGATTCAAATGTTGAAGAATATTTTTTTTTTCACAGATATAGTGGGACCATGTGGAGCATCACTTTCTTGTTCAGTCTTTAGCATTAACTGTTCTCTTAGTTTTGCTTTTGTCCAACAAGCATTTTTAATCACAACAGCTTCCTCTGCAGTATGTCGCAATTCCAGAAGATGCGATTCAAGAGGCCCTTAAAGTTGTTCTTGGTATGAAAAGTTTTCAATTAAATACCCTTGATTCTTTAGCTATGTTGTTTTCACTTCAGTTGTTTGTGTTCATGAGTACTTCGTTTTGAAACTCCAGATGTCCGGAATCATCCGCTTCTTATTCATTGCAAACGAGGCAAAGTAAGCCCCCCATACTATTTCAATCAAGACAATCAGTTTAATGCCTGCAATACGTGTTTCACTTTTCCAATTTTCTGTGCCAGCACCGAACAGGCTGCGTCGTAGGATGCCTGAGAAAACTGCAGCGCTGGTGCCTTGTTTCAATTTTTGACGAGTACATGTGTTTTGCCACTGTGAAAGCGAGAATTTCTGATCAAAACTTCATAGAGGGATTTGATGTAACAAGCCTGACCCAGATCCTGGAGCAAGCAAGGAACATTAGCTTTTCTACTCCAGAAGAGACTGGCCATTCTTACTGGAAATTAACAGGAATCCAATAATTCTTTCAATCAGTAAAGATTTGGAGGACTCATTTTCCCTAATAGGATAATTTTTTCTGAGTTTTTCTCTATCAATTTTAAGCCCATTCGTATGGGTTTTTTTTTCTTTTTTTCTTTTTGAAAAAAGAAAGGAGAAAACGCACATCTAATTGCAAGCGGTTCACTTTTTTGGGAGATTGCTTGCTGGCTATCTGATCTGTAAGTGTTGGGTATAATTAAATATTTGATGTATTGTCGTATAATTTGATGAACATATTCAATCCCCTATATTTTTTATTCAAATGAATGCATAAATTGTGATATTAGAAATGCTCTGGCTTGGATAGGTGGACGGACAAAATCATGCATACGGTTTGGATTGCAATTCAAATATAATAAATAACTGTTATCTTTATTGTCATTAATTGTAACTCATCTAGTTTGTATAGCCCAAGCACACTAATTTTTGAGATAATATAAATTCAAAATCAAATAGAATAATTACTTAATTTAATTGTAATGAAAAATAAACTACTTAAATTATAATGGAAAATGAACTAAGACTGCGTTTGATTAGAGATAATGTAATCTAGTTTGTAATATAATTAAATCAATAATATAATTCAAATTATATGTTTTTGGTCTTGTGATCTATATTATAATACTTTTATTAGTTTTTGTAATCTAGATTATATTATATTACAGTATTAAAATTGTACCAAATAAAGTAATCAATCTTGTAATATAATCCTGATTATATTATAAAGCATTATCCCTTACTAAAGTTAGCCCAAATAAATTGCAATGAAAATAAAACAAGTAAATTACAATGGAAATAGAACACAAAATACCACAAACAAAACAAGGTGTTTACTGCGGTTTTGCTTCCTTCCATGTTCATACGTCCATGACTCATGATCTGACAGGTGGATTACCTCCGCATTGCCACTAAAAATTCTTCCCTTCAGAAATCTTCTACAAGTAAAGGAACCTCTTACACAATAAGATGATTAATAGCACAAAGATAAATAAAAATTAGACAACGAACAGAAATACTAAACGAAGAACAATGTTGCTTAAATTTGAACAATCGGCGCAATTGCGAGTAGTGCGATAGCAGAAGGATTTCAAGTTAGCATTTTTATATGTGTTTTTGAACAAGAGCTCTGACCTTCCTTTTATAGAGAGTTGTCAGCTGCTAAAGTGGTGCTTTTCTAGTCGCCTAGGAACACCTCTAGTTGCCTGGACCATACTGACCCGGCTGCTGATTCGATCCGCTTGAACTTCGAATCTGATTGACACGGTGACCTCCGGTCACCTGGACATTTTTTGGGCACCTAGAACTTCGTCAATCTTATCCCTTGATTGTCTCCATCGAATTACTTTATTTAAATTTTGAGTCGCTTGGAAGCATTTCAATCGCTCGGACATCAAGGTCGCCCATTTTCGATTGCTTGGAACTCCGGTCAGATCAAAACTTCTAATGTGACTTGATCTAATCAAACTTATCACTATTTCAGGTCATCCAGACCTCTTTAGATAGTTTCAATCACCAAATTACTTGCTGTACCACAAAGTTAGTCTACAAATATATTCAAATATTTGAACAATAACTATAGCACTTTGAAATATAGTGGTTTCTCAGTCAGGTTTGCACCTAGCTCTTTAGACTATCCTCCGCCCTAGAAAGAAGCACTCCTCACCAATGTCTCTTATAGCTTACCTACCTAGTACCTTGAGAATTTACCTTACCAAGTGTCCGATCTAGCTGCCCGCTAACTCACTAAGACTTCCATTACTTGATGTCTAATCGCTTGACCCAGCAAAACTTTCACTGCTTAGTTTTCGATCACCTAACATACCATGGCTTTTTCATTGATTGACATTTAGTCACCTGACTTACAAAGTCTTCCACTTTCTAGTGTTTGATCACTTGACCCATTATGAATTTCTCTTTTTACTTGGTATCTATTTACTTGAAAATTTTCTCACCCTTTTGGCATGCATCAAAATATGTATTATAAGAAGATATGCAATTTGTTGTTTGCAAAAATTTTGAAAAAAAAAAACTTTCAAAATGTCTTTCATATTTTCTAACCATGGTTCAAAAACTATTTTTCATATTTTCAAAACCTATTATAAAGAAATTTCAAGAATTTCAAAGAAAGAACATTTTGCAATCGATAATTTAAAATTAAATTCTGCAAAACATAGGCAAATAAAATCTTTTAATCCTAATTGATGCATAAGAATGTAAATAACATAATGTTGCAAATTAACCATGATAATATTTAAGCGAAGCAAAGTAGTTAAAATGGATAAGTAGAGTAGAGCATACATATTTAAATGTAAGCATAAAATATCTGAGTCATGCATAATTAAAAATAGATATTTAAAGTCAACACAAAGTCAAACAAAGTCAACAAGTCAAAAAAATTCAAAGTCAAAAAATGACCATTAGGCAATGCTGTCAAATAAGAAAGTTAACAAAACCAATATAGTTAATATATCAAAACTAAGAACATCAAATAAGTGTCTAAATTGTAGAGTAATGATTGGTAAAGTGAATGGGAGAGTGAATGACGTCCAGCTAATGTGTATATATTCGATCGACGATCGGACGCCACCGGCGGCCTTTGATTGTCGTCCCGAATCAAACTATACCTTGGGAGGACGGTGAACTCGTCAGGATCGCCGGCAACGGTGAACCCATCGAAATCGACGGTCAATGATACGAGATCGCAATTGTGGCGACCCCCGACGGGTTCACCGTGCCCCTCAGGGTATAGTTTGGTTCGGGGCAGCGGCCGAAGGCCGCCGGTGGTGTCCGATCGTCGATCGGACGTGTATACAATAATTGCCACGTCATTCACTCTCTCAAATTCACTCTCTCTATCATCACTCCTAAATTGTATTCGACTATGCATAAGTCGAGTCTTCTCCTAAGGTTACTAAATTCAACTTCTATTGAAATTGGTAAAAATATTGGTTATGTTAAACTTAGATTCAACGTGCTTAAGTGTAATATCTTAATTTATTTGTTATATGACTATTAACAAAATGATATTTAACTTTTATGGGCTTGATTCTAAAATGATATACTGAATTTTTAATTAAGTTAATTACTAATGTCGTCTAGTTTTAATTTAAGTCTTATACGTCGTTTATACTAGTTTTGGATGACGAAAGTCTTAATTTAAAATGTTAACTAAAATAATCAACCAAAAGTAAATTTTAGATAAAATATAAATTTTGAAAACAATTTTAAAATCCTTTTGACATGTCCAACAAGTGTTTCCAGCTTAGCTTAACTGTCTATGAGACATAAGCTTTCAATGAGTTGGTCACTTAACTGATCTAATTTTGGTTCATATCGATACATAGATATAAACATCTAAAACCAAAATCTAGTCCTAATATTTGATGTTCATCTATTGCTCAATACATAAATAGTTATCTTAAGTGTTTGTGAGATACGAAGGTTATCTAGATTTTATAAATTCATGCGATTTACAATAGATCTTAGATTAGGTCCATTTCTTAAAAAAAAACAATATATATATATAGAGAGAGAGAGAGAGAAATGCTCTGCTGCGGACCGCGCGCTGTGGACCGCGTGTGCGACACGCCTGATCAGTCACGGGACCAATCAGGTGTTGGCCTGATCGGTCACGGAGAGGCTCGGTGAGTCCTCCGATCGTATCGGCGATCGACTCCGTACAAAACTATAACCCAGGGGGTGAGCGATGAACCCTAGGGGGTAGGATGAACCCGTCAGGGTACGGTGATCGGTCACGGAGAGGCTCAGCAAGTCTTTCGATCGTACCGGCAGCCTTCAGCCGCCGCCCCCGAACAAAACTATAACCCAGGGAGTGAACGATGAACCTAGGGGTAGGGTGAACCCGTCGGGGTACGGTGAACCCGTCGGGGTACGGTGAACCCGTCGAGGTACGCTCCCGAGCCTTCCTGAGCCCTTCCGTAACTGATCAGGCAATGCCTGATCGGTCATTAGACCAATCAGGCGTGTCGCGCACGCGGTCCGCAGCAGAGCAATATTATATTTATATATATATATAAGCATGTAGTCTAATTTCATATATTAAATTAATTTTAACTCCTAAGTTGAAGGTTTATTTCTTTTTATTTTCTAAAATATTTTTAACTCCCCTAGACTTGAACTTTCTACACTTCTAAATTTAACATGAGTTTCATTCACATAATGAACATATTTTGGGATCCAAAAAGAGTTATATCCTACTTGATTAACTAAATATGACTTGGAAACCTATGTTTAGTACAATCAAATTTATTTCTATTTAAAAGAGGCATGTATGAAATATGTTGTTGACTTGAATTAAAATTCAAGTCCAATCTTATTATATACAATATGTTGAGACCCAAGTATCATGTTCCGATATTTGGATCCTAATGTGAACTTTTCCAACACAAATTTTAACTCATTAACTTGAGTATTCAAGATAGAATGCTTTTCTTCTAGTTGTGACATTTGAGTTGAAGTTTCACATTAAACATTCTTAGTTGAAGAGTCAAAGTTAGTCCTCCCCTAAGATTTTTTACCTCTTTGAAAGTGACTTGACTCTGGACTTAAAATTAGCTAAAGCTTTATAGATAAAAAAGCAATTGCAACATAATGTTATGTTTTTCAATTAAGGGATCTGTTATGTCATCTGTAGACTCATCTGAATCATTGATTAAATCTTGATTTTGAGAGTTTGATTCGGGACTCTAATTCAATCTTTGAAGTTTTTTCTATAGCCATCAATGTAATAAAATTGACTTGATTTGAGTTTGATTTGGAGGACTCATTCTAAGTTGGTTTTAGTATCTTCTTTCTCCTTTTGCTTCTTTAACTTGTCTGGTTCTTTTGACTCCTTTAAAATAGGACATTTGACTTGTAGTATCCTTATTTAGTTGCATTTGAAATATGATGTTTACTTTGTTGACTTGATCCATCTTTTGAATTTCTCTTTTTACCACTCTTTTAGAGTTGTTCTTCCTTTTTATTATCTTTATTATGAAATTCACAACTTTTGAAGATAGAACTTCTTCAGCGGTTGAGGCTTTGACCTCGTACTTTAATTTAGTTTCGTCCTTTGTTTTGGATTTAGACTTTAATTTTGATTTCGACTTGACTTTATCATATTTTTCCACAATTAAAACTATACCGTTCTCTGTTGATTAAGATTAGTATACTCGTGTAGTTCAAAATCATAAAAAAAAAAAGCATCATCTAATTTTAATAGAAGACAAGTTCATAGGCATTTTATATTTATCCATCATAGATGCTCATAGATGCTCATAAAGTAGTCCTTAGAAATGCCTTGAATGTATATTAAGAATTTCTTTGAATCTTTTGTGAAGTTGACCCACTAACTTACCTTCCTTCGTTCCAATGTTCTGCAAATGACTTAAAAATAGATTATTTTTATCGGTTATTAAATGAGCTGATGATCCTTTATGAAATTCAATCAATTTCCAATTTCTCCTATAGCTCGTTTGAATTGTTGAATGATGAAACTTTACTGAGTTACTCTAGATTGAAGAGTAATAATGCCCCATGTATTTACAAGGAAAAGGGCCTTCTTCTTGATGTCATAGCCCAAATGATACTAGTTCACCATTTACATCTCTGGACAAGATGAAATTAAAAATTTATTAATATTTAGGTCATTCTCACTTTTTTTTATTAATTTGTACCACTTTGTAGTAACACTATGCTATTGGCTTGTATAGGCAGACTTATTTAGGTCTAAACAAATAATTAATGGGAATTTTTTGCAACCTTGAACTATGAATTTGATCTCATACAAATTTCACATGAATCGTCCGGATAAATCAGAAAGTATTCATGACGAACGATCCAGAAGTTCAGCATCCCAGAATTTGTATTCCATTTTAAAAAAAAAATCCTATAAAAAATATCGTAATTAGAGATCGAATCATGAATATTTAGGATAGCAACTAATCATTCTTCCGCTACACCATAATTCCAGGAGCAAACTTATATAGGTCTAGAATCATAATCAGGGCAATGGGTCAGAATTATAATTGGCTAATGGATCGATAACAATTCTGACACAAAGTGAATGATTAATTTGACCATGTGAATTAGAGATTTAACAGTTTATTTTATCAAGTAATATTTTAGATGAAAGACGATATATTTTGACTTCAGATTCTTTAGAAATTCAACGTGAATAACGTGACATTTTAATTACAACGATTTTCGACGAGTAATTATAGTTTTATTCGGAACGGCGGCCGAAAATCTCCGTTGGTGTCCAAGTGGCAATCGAATATGTACATAAAAAATGTCACGTCATTCATGTTGAATTTTAAATTCTCTATCCTAGCTCTTTTAATATCGAAGAAACTACCACTGCATAAATAAAAAATAAAAATGAGCAAAACAATGCCATTTCATAAAATAATAATGTTAAAAAGGTAAATAAAAATACTACATTTTAATTCTCTTATAATTTATGAGGATATATAGACAATTTAAATAATGAAAAATGATATGCAACCAAAATTTGTAGCATGAAATCCAACATGAATAATATGACATTCTAATTATAACAATCCTCGACGGGTTCACTATACCCCCCAGGGTATAGTTTTGTTCGGGGCGGCGGCCGGAGGCCACCGTTGGTGTCTAAGTGGCAATCGGATGTGTATATAAAAAGTGTCACGTCATTTATATTGGATTTCATGCTACAAATTCATACTGCGTATCATTGCTCTTAAATAATTTCATATCGTTTTTTATTTTGTCATAGTTATAAATTTTTTATATAATATTAAAAAAAATAAATAATAAGTCACAAATTATGAATCGAACTGTAACTGCATTATAAATGTATTTGAATTATTAAATCTATAATTCTAAATCATTGAACCTTCAATTCTAAAAAACATCGAAAATACTTCATGCAACAGATCCTGTCGACAAGCGAAGACCGATTCTCGCTCGGATGACTCGGTCTGACCAAAACGACCCGGTCTACTGTAGAGCGGGAGGTCCGACTCGGGCTGAACGGGAGTCAGGCTCAAATCACTCCGCTTAGACCAAAACGGGGCTCGCGAAATGGTGGTGTGGTTGCAAAAATGACAGCGATCCTCTCCCTGGGGCTCAAATGGGGTTTATATAGGGGAGGAGAAAAGTCCCCCGTCGTGCGGGAGGTCACATCTCATTAAGAGTCGTTCAGTGGTCAGATTGAGCTATTGGATACTCCAGTCACTGAGTGAGACTGCCACAGTCGCCTGACAAGTTATGATTTTGTTCCCTCTGACCATAATTAATTTTAGGCGGCTGTGTCAGGAAATAATTATGACAAATGTCTTTTCCTCTTAATGAAGAATCCTGACAGATCATTACTGCGGGCATGACTCTCTTCTCACTCGGCCTCTCGACGTCTGAGCTCCAGCACCCTACCTCTCGACGTCTGAGCTCCAGCATCCGACCTCTCGAAGTCCGAGCTCTAGCACTCGACCTCTCGACGTCCGAGCTCCAGCACCCGACCTCTCGATGTCCGAGCTCTGACACTTGGCCTACAACGCGGGGGGTGGGCGGGCCGAATTCTCCTCGACCCGGATCATACCGGNCCATATTAAAACTATTTCTTGATTAATGGGTCAGCCTTAAGCTTGGAGCATCGATTTGTTGTGCCACAGCCAAGGTCGATGTAAAGAGAGGTGCATTGGGTGCTATGTATAATGTTACATACTTGTTAATGAGTTAACAACCCAATGATTTATGCAAACACTCAATTAGTTGATAGCATAAAGTGATAGTTACATATATGTGATATGTAATCGGTGTAATTACCTACCTTCATAGCTAAGAAAAACTGATGGCCACAGTCATGGTTGCTCTATCTATGGTTGGATATCAACCTATTTGGAGATGTTCCTACGATCTCCCAAATTGATAATAAGGGTTATTCAATTTGAAAAATAAATAGGATTTTATTTATGTATGTTGATACATTCTTTAATCATTCTTCTCACATAAACTCAATTTGTATTTCTAGGATAATCACTCGATCATGTCTTCTCTAAACTTGCGTTCCATTTTGGACACCAATAAACTGACTGGGCCGAACTACATTGACTGGCTTCGAAACCTAAGGATAGTCCTTAAGGCAGAGAAGCTTGCTTATGTCCTTGAAGATCAACTTCCCACCCATCCTCCAGAGAATGCAACTCCAGACCAATTGTTGGCCTATCAGAAACATGTGACCGATTCTGAACTTGCGAGTTGCATCATGCTAGCCTCTATGGTACCTGAGCTGCAAAAGCAGCATGAGCATATGGATGCTTATACCATCATCTTCCATCTTCATGAGTTGTTTGAAGAGCAGGCAAGATCCGAAAGGTTCGAAGTCTCCAGACTCCTCTTCACCACTAAGATGCAGGAAGGCACTTCTGCCTCGCAGTTTGTGTTAAAGATGTTGGGGTACATTGAGCGACTGAGCGCACTCGGTTTTGCAATGGATCATGAACTAAGTATTGACTTAATTCTGAGTTGTTTGCCCAAGAGTTATTCACAATTTGTGATGAACTATCGGATGAACAAACTAGAGACCACCATTCCTGAGTTGCTCAACCTGCTGAAGACTGTAGAGGCTTCTGTAAAGCCGGATCAAAAGGCGGTACTGTTAGTTGGTTCCTCGAAGAAAGGTTCTAAGAGGAAGGCCAAGGAACAGAACAAAGGGAAGAAGAAAAAGGCCAAGAAGACTGAAAAGAAACCAAAAGGAACTTGCCATCATTGTGGCAAGGAGGGTCACTAGCGAAGAAACTGCAAGGTTTATCTTGAGTCCTTGAAGAAGAAGGCATCCGATGCCCCATCCTCTTCAGGTATCTTCGTTATTGAATGTCACTCTATTTCCTCAAATACCTGGGTACTTGATACTGGGTGTAGCTCACATATATGTAATGACATACAGGGGCTAAGGAATAGAAGAAGACTCGTCAAAGGAGAAGCAGATTTGCGAGTTGGAATGGAGCAAAGATTGCTGCTATTGCCATCGGAACATACTTGCTAAAACTCCCCACTGGACGTGTCTTAGAATTGGATAATTGTATTTCGTTCCTTCGTTAATAAAGAACATTGTATCTATTTCATGTTTGAATGAAAAAGGTTATCATTTAACTTTTAGTAACAATTGTTGTTACATAACTTTAAATGGCGTTCTTTATGGGAATGGAACTTTGTGCAATGGCATCTACACGTTAGATTTATCCAGTGACGTTTTCAATATCGAAGTTAGCAACAAACGTGCTCGAATAGATAATCGAATAGACTCCTACACGTGGCACTGTCGTCTTGGCCATATAAGTAAGAAACGCATGACCGAATTACACCGATGTGGAATTTTGGAATCATTTGAACCCGGTTCATTTGATACATGCGAATCATGCTTAAGAGGCAAGATGACCAAATTACCCTTTTCCGGAAAAGGTAATCCAGTGGGAGAATTGCTTGGTCTAATACATACCGATGTATGTGGACCAATGTCAACTCTAGCACAAGGAGGCTATAACTACTTCATCACCTTTATCGATGATCACTCACGATTCGGGTATGTGTTCTTGATGAAACACAAGTCTGAAGCTTTTGAAAAATTCAAAGAGTTCAGAAATGAAGTAGAGAAACAACTTGGCAAAAGTATTAAAATACTTCGATCCGATCGGGGTGGTGAATACTTGAGTCAAGAATTTCAAGATTATCTAAGGGACAATGGGATATTGTCTCAATGGACTCCGCCGTATACACCACAGCATAATGGTGTATCTGAGAGGCGTAACCGAACCTTGATGGACATGGTTAGGTCTATGATGAATCATGCAACTCTTCCAAAATCCTTTTGGGGTTATGCACTTAAGACAGCTGTTTACTTGCTAAACAGAGTCCCGACCAAGGTAGTCTCTACTACTCCATATGAGACATGGAATGGTAAGAAACCTCACTTAACTCACCTTAAGATATGGGGTTGTCCTACTTATGTGAAGCGGATTGTATCAGACAAATTGGATGCTAAGTCTGATAAATGTCTATTTATTGGATACCCTAAGGAAACGAATGGTTACCAATTCTATCATCCCTTGGAGCAAAAGGTGTTTGTTTCAAGGCATGCTGTATTTCTAGAAAAAGAATTTCTTTTACAAGAAAACAGTGGGAGTGGCATTGAACTTGATGAAGTTCAAGAAACTCCAATAGACATTACAGAGACACCTAGTCTAGACCCGCAACCGATAATTCATAGTGATGAGCTATCAGTTGAACCTAAAACAACACCACCTCTTCGTAGGTCTGATAGGACACGCAATATTCCAGAGAGATACGGATTTCTCGTAAGTGAATCGAACGACGTGTTACTCATAAGCGATGATGAACCTATCAGTTATGAAGATGTTCTGAAAAATTCAGAAAGGGACAAATGGCTTGAGGCCATGAAGTCGGAAATGGATTCCATGTACGAAAATCAAGTATGGGACTTGGTTAACCCACCTGAAGGGATTAAGCCCATAGGGTGCAAGTGGGTTTTCAAGAAGAAAACCGACATGGAAGGTAATGTAGTTACCTTTAAGGCTAGATTAGTGGCAAAAGGATATCGTCAAAAACAAGGAATTGATTATGACGAAACCTACTCGCCAGTAGCTATGCTTAAATCCATTCGGATGCTCCTAGCCATAGCAGCTCATTATGATTATGAGATATGGCAAATGGATGTGAAAACAGCTTTCCTTAACGGAAACCTGCTTGAGGATGTATACATGATACAACCTGAAGGTTTCACATCGGTTGATAAAACCAAAGTATGCAAGCTTCGACGATCCATATATGGACTGAAGCAAGCATCTAGGAGCTGGAACATCCGTTTTGATGAGACAACCAAAGAGTTTGATTTCTCACAAAATCCTGACGAACCTTGTGTGTACAAGAAGGTTAGTGGGAGTGCAGTCGTATTCCTAGTATTATATGTCGATGACATCTTACTTATAGGAAACGATATATCAGTTTTACAGACAGTTAAAATTTGGTTGTCCAAAACTTTCTCCATGAAAGACCTGGGAGAAGCAACCTATATCCTTGGGATTAGAATCTATAGAGATAGATCAAAATGGTTGCTTGGTCTTTCGCATCTACATATATAGACCGAGTGCTAAAAAGGTTTAGCATGTCGGAATCCAAGAAAGGTTACCTTCCCATCAGGCATGGGATCAACCTTTCAAAGTCTATGTATCCGCGCACAGAAGACGAGAGGATTTGCATGAATAAGATTCCCTATGCATCCGCAATAGGATCTATCATGTATGCTATGTTATGTACTAGACCCGATGTATCGTATGCTTTGAGCGTCACAAGCAGATACCAGTCGGATCCAGGAATGGATCATTGGGCGGCTGTCAAGACAATCCTTAAGTACTTAAGAAGAACTAAGGATGTGTTCCTAATATATGGAGAAGGAGATATGGTAATACGTGGGTATACAGATGCCAGTTTCCAGACAGATAAGGATGACTCCAAATCGCAGTCTGGATACGTATTTACTTTGAATGGAGGCGCAGTAAGTTGGAAAAGTTCCAAACAAGACACCGTAGCGGATTCTACCACGGAAGCGGAATATATCGCAGCTTCGGAAGCAGCGAAGGAAGCAGTTTGGATCAAGAAGTTTGTCTCAGAACTTGGTGTGGTTCCAACCATTGATGAAGCAGTGCCGGTTTACTGCGACAACAATGGAGCTATTGCACAAGCGAAGGAACCAAGGTCTCATCAGCGATCCAAACACGTGCTTCGCCGCTATCATCTGATCAGAGAGATTATAAGTAGGAATGACATACAAATTGAGAGAGTTCCCACTGAAAGGAATATAGCGGATCCTTTAACTAAGGCCTTGCCTCAAAGCAAGTTTGAGGGACATGTTAGAGCCTATGGTATTGGATACCGTAGCGATTGGCATTAGGCCAAGTGGGAGTTTGTTAGTGATATGAGAGAAGTGTCCTAAGGCAATCGCCTTATGATGTAAACATTTATATTAATAAATGATAATTCACTATTTGAGTATACATGTTTTGTGTATTTGATTGGGATCTTGAACTCATCTACTGAATGTCCGCAATACAATTCACAGCATAAGAGAATTTGTGATGGGATCACAACTAGTGACTATCTCTAAATGTGCAATTGTGAAGTATTGAAAATATCCCTAGTCGATGAATTGATAAATACGGACACTATCAATTCTGTTGAGACTAGCATGAGTTATTCTCTAATCAGCTGATTCTCACTGGCTGGTGACATTGGGATGTCCGGAGATAAACATGGATGCTAATTAAGGGAACTAGTTCATTGGAGTGACTAGCTGTAAGACTTCAATGGGAATCTACATGTAGATATGTCAATGAAGTTCTTACTGTAGCTTAAGTGCGATGTTCCTTTGACTTGCGGTGTTCAAGTCATCTTGGTCATGGAGACTTATACTTTAACATCTTAAGCAAGCATCTCCAAGGAGGTGTGGACCCAGGATGATTGGGTATAAGCCGAAGTGCCCGAAGATGTTTGAACAGCCTACAAAGGATTCACCACTCCTTGCGAGGAGATGTATACCCAGGCCTATCGTCGGATTGTTACTCAAAACCTCTGGCCAGAGTATATCATGTTTAGAGTGCGAGTCTCTTAAATACATGAGAGTAATTAGAAATCCAAAGGACGAGAAAGACACTACTTGGGCTAGGTGTGACGTAGTCAGCCTAGTGGGGACTGACACATATAGACCGTGTCCTGAACCAAGTGGGTATAAGGTGGTGAAGGGAATGAGGCACGACTCATTAGAGCTGCTGAAGGGTTTCAGAATAATTTCTTCTGAGGTCAAACCGTTGATCTTTCGATTAATTGGGGGTCATGATATACTACTAGGTGCCACTCATGATTGTTCTATAATTTGTTGATTATAGACGGCCAACATAAATCGAAAGCCTATTTAGTCACACGCACTACGAGTAATCCGAAGGATTTAAAACGAGTTGAAAATTAGATTTTCCGATCAAGAGAAATAAGTCGAATCTGAATTTGTCAGAGGCGCAATGGAAGCTAAAAATGGCTAAGTCTTTTGAAGGCTTATTGGGCGAATTAAATGAGTTTAATTCGTGATCGGTTCGGGTTGGTTTGGCCGGCCAAAGAGGGTGCCAAACCTCTTTGTTGTGGCCGGCCATTAAAGGGGAAGAAAACCAATTTAATTGGTTTAATTAATAAAATAAATCTAGCGCGATTTGTTTTATAAATTATGGATAAATAAATTGATATATAAAGAAATTTATATAAAGAGATTTATAAAGAAATTTGTAGTAAATTTATTCTTTTTATGGAAATTAAAATAAATCATGAATTGGTTTAATTTTAATTTATAAAATCAATTATGAATTGATTTATCCATGATAAGAAAATTTTATACAAATTTTATTCCATAATTAAAAGAGAGAAAGTATTTGTTTTATTATAAAGTTAGTTATAATAAAACTTGGCTTAAACGGAATAATTAATAAGAGAATTTATAGGATAAATTTCTTATATAAAATTCCGTTAAAGAGGAGACTTGGCAAGGGAGATGATACTATATAAAGGAACCAAAGGCAAGCCCTTAATTCCAATCAATTGAGTTGTCAATTGGTATAGAGCTAATCTCTCCCTCTCTCTCTTATTCTCTCTTCTATCATCCCCTTAGGGCCGGCGCCCTCCTTGAGGATTAGGGCCGGCGCCCCCCCTTTGCAAACCCTAGGGCCGGCGCTCCAACTTCTCCAATTGTTGCCGTGAGCTATCAACACCAAGGAGAAGCCAACGAAGAAGAAGAAGAAGCGGGTGTTATCTCCTTCCTTCTCGGAATTTGGATTCCGATTCTTGATGGTTAGTTTCCTATCTTTTCTCTTGTTCTTCTAGTTGTGTCTTCGGAGAATCTAGTAGTTCTCGTCGACACAAAACTCATGGCTTTGCGAAGTCATCCCGAAGAGAACTCGGCGTGGACGCGAATAGAGGCGGAGCTTCCAAGGGACGCTACGGTTGGATCTCGTCCCTTACTTCGAGTTACGAGAGGTACTTAGTAAATTAGTTTACTTTTCCGCAAAGTTTTAATTTATGATTATGTCAACACATCATAAGGTTGCATGCTAGATACGTGGTTAAAATAATTTAGGAAATTATTTATGCTAATTCTTCCGCTGCACGTAAAAATTTAAAATTTTACGAACCCGTATCCTTGTCGACATGCACCCGGTCCCAACATTATGGACATCGACGAGAGTGAAGAGAACAGCGTTGGCATCGCACCAGGAAGAAGGAAGGAAGCTGACGGAAGGGTTGAATGAGACGGTGCACCCCTCCCCCCCCCCCCCTCCCTTATTTATATTGATGGTTGCCTCCCCGTGCTGTTAATGCAGGGAGGACGCAGAAATAGCAACATATGCCAAAGCATCGTTTCGGCCAACGCGCCCATACCGCACCTAGGAACTCGCGACTCTTTATGAGTCCATTCAATAAGATTGTGTATAATGCGGAGGCGACGGTTCAGGAGCCACCCACACACTCCATGGACATATATGCAGGCAGAGAGCTTCGACCTACAGAATCGTCAAGGGTCCCACACCCAGAATCAACCTCGAACCAAATAACTACCGGCTAGTTCATCAAGACCGTAAAGCAAAGGCACGAGACATGTCCAGCAAAGGCACATGCACAAGAAAAAGTGAAGATGATCACACTAACTCAAAATTATTACAATGGGGCCTGGCCCCCTGCTAAACTTAGGGTCCTACAAGTCCGTATCCTCAAAAAAGAAACCCTCTCTAGCTCGGCTAGCATTTATAATCGCGGGACAACATCGGGGGGTAAGAGCTGGACCTTCTTCAGCTGATCGATAGCCCCGTGGAAGCCCTGCTGCAAGCGCTTCATTACCTGGTTGGCCACGATGGTACGGAACTCATCCGACTCCAGAAACTTCACCTTGAAGCCTGCCTCGGCCTCCTTAGAACTAGAAGCTTTGGCAACTCGAAGGGTAAGGAGCTCGGCCTCAGCAGCCTCGTAGGAACTCCTCAGCCATTCCAGCTCGGCAAGCATCTCCGCCTGCTCGTCCAAGACCTCTCTGAGTCTCTCCAATATGGCCTACTCATCCGCTCGAGCCTAGACCAGGTCATCCTCTAGGATAGATGCGCAGTTGGTGGCCATCAGGAGATTAGACTCCTTCTGACCGAGCTGTTGCGCCTGATCCTGACTGCGCGAGTTCAGTCTATCAGCCGAGGCTACCGAGAGACTGATATCGTCCAACAACTCCTTCTCTCTCGCCTGGAGTTGGTCTCTCTCCTGCGTCACCTAGAGCAGGTCTTTGGTAACACTCACAGCTTTCTCGGACGACAGACATTCTCTGTGCCGGGAATTTTGGAGAGTCTTCTCCTTGTCTTGCAAGAGGTTCATCAGGTGCTCGACCTTCGTACGAAGAGCTTTGCTGACTGCTGCCTGCATCATCCCTGCCCGATGCTCGTGGTCAGTTGCAGCCTCCACCCTCAGGGCCCGGCGGAACAAGGATTCAACCCGGGGCCAGGAATACAGACCCCGACCGGTGATCATGCACTCCTCGGCTGCCTGTTACGCCAGGAGGTCAAAAACTAGGTAGGAGAACATCCGATACAACAGTAATTTGTACCTTCAGAAGGGTCTCCCGGAGAGTGGTTAATGGGCCTGCCGAGACTCGTACGACTATCCCTCTAGAAGCATTCGACGTGTTATCTCGCCACGGTGAGCTCAGACGAGGAGGGAATCTCTCGATGGTCAGGGCTTTAAGTGGCAGACTGGAGGAGCCAGAATCGTCTTCCTCGGAGCTAGAAGTCCCCTCGGGCATGACCCCCTCGCTCAAAACCTCCTTGAACTGCACCGGGGGAAAGGATTGCATGGAAGCCTCCAACGTTGCATCCAACTTCTTCCTTAGTAGATCCAGTCTCATCCGGTATTGAACACGCAACACCTCCTTACCCTTGGGAGGTACAGCCGGATCGAGAGGGCTGGAAGAAGGTGCCGAGATGACTGCCTCCAGAGCAGGGACCGGCGGAGCAGGGACTGACGGAGCAGGGACCGGCGGAGCAGGACAGAGGCTACACCCTCAGCAGGTGGAACTACTTCCTCGGGCACCGAGGGAAGAGGAGAGGAACGTGCAGAATGCAGCTTTTTCCAGTTAGGGCCCAAGCCCTTGGGGAGCCACCTCTTCTACCGCCCAGCAGACCGGGCTGCTGGAGGAACAACAGGAGGGGAGTTTCCCTCGCTAATTCCTCCCGGACAGATAATCCTCGGGGAGGAGCCACCCCCAGAGGAAGGACCCTCCATAGGGTCCACCTGGTGATCGAAAGGCCCTCGGCTCGCAACCGTCGGGGATGTAATAGTAGCTTCTACCCTCTCGGGTGAAGCAATCCCACAGGACGAGACAGCAGTCCCCTCCGAGGACTCGGCGGGAGTAGGAGGCACGTCCGGAGCGACCGGGGGAGGGTTCAAAGCCTCCTTATTGGCCTCCTCCCATCTGATGAGCCTGCCCATCACCTTGGCAAACATGACTTCCTCGGCAATAGCCAGACAGAAAAGAACATCAGTCAGAACTAATGGTCATTGAAGAGAAAGACGAACATACCAAGGGTGGGGCTGATTCGTGTCATTTTAGGGCTGAGGCCCGCCCGGTACATAAGTTCTTCATCCTGCACCAGCCCAGGCCACTGAATTCCATGTCGGAAAGCACCTTTCTAGCATGCTGGCACACGGGGCTCTGAAGGAACGCCTCTAATGAAGGAGGAGTCGGTAAATCCTCTATCCAACACAAAGGGCTGAAGGGCAATGACGACAGTCGAATAAAGAAGAACTTCTCCTTCCATCCTTTATGTGATGAAGGGAACCCTCCTAAAAACCTATGGCCCGGTCGGGCTGCGAAACTAAAGACCCCTCTAGACCCTATCGGGATGAAGAAAGAATGAAAGAGATGAGGGTTAGAGGGAGATCAAAAAGTTTGAAGATGATATACGCCCCTCCCATCTGGGCGAAGGCATTGGAAGTCATTTGGTGAAGGGGGATACCAAAATAAGAGGCTATGTTCGTGAAAAAAAGGGGAATAGGGAAACGGAGCCCTAACTCCATCTGCCCTAAGAAGAAGGTCAACATGCCTATAGGGGGCTCCACGGGCGTCTAGCCCACTTTGGGGATGACCACCGCCATCTCGGCCAAGATGTCGTAGGCCTCGGTGGCCGCCTGCAAGGCCTCTGGCCTCACTCTCGAGGAGGCGGACTCATACCATTCTGTGTGATAGCCTTCCATGATCCCTAAGGAAGAAGACAAAAGAGGGACAAACTACTCACGCGCAAAAGAAGTTTTACAAGAGAAGAAGACGAAGTGCACCCAGCCGCCGAGTGGAAAGTGGGCCTAACGTCTGCATCTTCCCCTCTTATACCAAGGCAGCCGCCTGCCTGGGCGCAATGGGGAAGAGACACGTGGAAAGGTAGAAACTGCCGCGTCCAGGTAGTCGCGAGCCAGCCACGACGACGTACACCCGTAAGTACTTGTGGAGATGGCCGTTGGAACACGTGGCAATAAGGCATTCACGAGAGTACCTTGTCGCCCTCAAAAAAGGGCCCTACGCCATTATAACGAGGAGACAGACGTCATTATAATACTTCGAGAGTCGGAGTAGCCTTTTCGGAAAGGATGAAACCAAAAAGGGGGATTTCTCAGAACTCGGAATGAAGATTATGACCCAAGGGCCCCGCATAACTACTACAGGAGTAAGGAAGACGAAGGCCTGTGAGAGCTCAGCTTCTTCATCTTTACACTAGTTCGATCAGTCAGCCCCACTTCTTTCGATCAGACTTGAAGGGGGGACTTGTGATAGTGTTGAATAGCTCGGGGCAGGCCCGGGGCATGAAGAAGCTGCGTGGCACAACACGTCGAGCTCCTTCCGGGCCTCGGGACTTCCCTTGGAGACGCACCCGAGAAGGTCAGCCAAAAGACCCCACCTGGGATCAACCCGAGAGGATGGGCCCCGAGAGCTCCTTGGGAAGCATATCGCCTGCGCGCACTCGGGCCAAACGACCCCGAGATCACCTCGAGAGGCGGAGCCCCAGTGACGACCAACCTCAAGTACTGACCCCCCTATTGTTTACGGATAAGCATCCCCGTTATAAGGAGTCATCACGACTCTTAAATACCGCAACAGGTCGAAGCGTAATAATGATGTAGACTGTTTCAAAAGTTATCCAGTAACCGCCGAAGGAGGGGGGCAACGTGGCTCAAATCGCGAAGACGTGGCACAGATAGAGGGAGCATGCTTAGTCCACCTCCATCGGTATAAAAGGTAGCTCAACCCCTCCGGTAAAGGGGTTACGCACTGTCCTTACTTAGTACTTTTCTCCTTCCCAGTTGCCTTCATTCTCCATCAAGATCCTGACTTGAGCGTCGGAGTGGACTCCGCCGGACAACTTCCGGCGTGTCCCCTAACGCTTGTGTTAATCTCGTAGGGCAAAGAGTTCCTCCCGTCCACAGAGACTTCTACGTGGGTGAAACCTAGGTGACCGACCATCGACGACGATTCCTTCCGGAACAAACAACTTCAAGATTAATCAACAACAAACAAGCTCTTACCTATGTTGGTGTCGGCGCAACACTCTGCTCCGGTCTGGTGTGATCTGCTCTTCCCAGCGAGCTCAGAGGGTAATCCTTATTTTTGGTGAGACCTCCCAAATTCCCCATCTGTTCCGATCTGGTGTAAACGGCAGTGGATCGGACTTGATGGAGCTAATGCATGGCGATTCGGCATCATGGTAGCGATGCTCCATAAGGCGAAAGGACGAAATGACACCACGATCAGAACGCGATCGGGTGAGAGGAAGAGGGCATCGGGACTCATGGCTTAGCCTCCCCTTTTACCTCCTTACTCGTTGTCGGAGACGAAACAGCGGCACACAAGAGTCCAGCGATGCAGGTTGCAGGCAGGTGACGCCGACCGAGTGGAGCTCGGGTGGAGTAGAGGAGAAGAGGGTGTGAGGGACTGCGATGAGGAGAGAAAGGAATCAGGATTAGGTGAGAGAGATAGGATTCGTGTGGGTTAGGTATTTGAGTTAATAAGATAGTAAAAGGCAATTCGCTTGTCCCCGCCAATTTGTCTCAGGGTCAATATGGAGGAGGTAAATCACCCGGGGCTACTAGCCTGAATGTTATGGCTAGCGCATGCAGAGAGCGGACACCGGCTTTGCCAGTTTTTGACCTCCCAAACCTCAAGATGGTAACATCCATGTACTAATCATCAATCTATCCTGTGAAGACTAAGTATTTGAATTAATAAGCAAATTAATTAAAAATATATTTTTAATTCTAATATTCCCTCAATTAACTTTGATTAACTGAAATAAACTTTTCACTTATCTCTCTATCCCATAAATTCCAAAAGTCCTCAGAAAAATTTTTTAAAAAAATTAAAAATTCTTTAAAAATTTTACAAGTATATTTTCTTATATACCCTCAGAATTATTTGTCGTATTTTAAGAAAACATTTGAAAAATAATTTTTGAAAATACCTTTGTTTCTAAACATAACTTTGAAAAATATTTTCTAAAGAGTTTTGAGAAGAAAAGGAATTATGTTGAAACTATATATATATATATATATATATATATATAAATATAAAATAAAGATAAAGATAATATATATATATATATATATATATATATATATTAAGATAAAATTTTCAAAACTCTTTTTGAATATAAAGTTTTAAAATATATTTTCTAAAATATTTTATTTTGAACCTTTTTAAATATATGTCTTTTCATAGAATCTCACACTTAACCTTACACTTTATTAGTAAACCCTTGTTAACCACAATGGAAAAATACTTATCTGGGTCTAGGTATAGATGATTGACCAAAAGGTTCAGATACTAATTGTTGGTCAACTATCATTTTGAAATGTGTATTCAATTTTCACAAGTATATAAATAATTGTACTAAATCAACCATTAATTAAACATCAAAATTGTGAAATTTTTTTAAAAAAACAGATTTATGTTTTTTTTCAAAAATTGTTTTTCATTTATTTTCCTAGTATCTCAAACATATTAATTTAATATGATAACCTTATGTGTTTTAAAAGATGCATGATTTTTCTAATTTAGAAATAGTGTGATTTGTAATTAATTTTAATTTTTTTAACATTGTTTATTAATTTTGGTTAAAGTTGAGTTAATTAATTAATTATTCATTGATTTGAATTTTGAATTAATTGTAATTGATTTGAATTAACTTTAATTTTGCTTAGAATTTTTAATTAAATTTAGATTATTTAAAATTATAAGTTTTAATTAATTTTGTTTAACATTTATTTAAGTTAGATTTTTTGGAATTTAATAAGTATATTTGAATCCAGATTAATATAAATTAATTGATTTCGTATTAAATTGTTAAATTAAAATTGTTTTAATTAATTCTGAGTTAATTCAATTTAATATGAATTAATCTTGTTTAATTTAATCATGAGTTAATTTTGAATTAGATTAAGTTAAATTAAAAATTTATTGTTAATTTATTTCATATTAAGTTAAATAAAAATTATTTTAGGTAAATTAATTTTGGATTAGATTAAAATCAATTTTGTCTTAAATTAAGATTAATTAATTTTACCAATTTCGAATTAGTTAAGTTAAAATTAAATTTAAGTTAATTTCGTATTAAAATTGAAAGATTAGTTAATTTAGGATTAATTAAAATTTGTTTAATTATTACTTTCAGATTAGTTTGAATTAAGTTAGATTTTATTAAGTTACAAATGAAATTCGTAGATAATTAATTAAGTTAAATTTGATTAAGTTAATTTTGAATTTCAATTAATTAATTTTGAATTAGGTTGAATTTAAATTGATTAATTTAATTAATGATCATCCATCAGGAATACCTAGAATAGTTATTTTTGAAAATTCTATTTTATGATCATGTCTTATCGTGTTGTATCCTTGCATACGTGTGATGTATATAATGTAATAATTTAGAAAATTAATATGTTTTTGTCTTCCATTGTGCATGTTTTCAAAACCAATTTAACATTCACCACATTCTTCACCTTGTCCACTCTCATAATAGTGTGAAATGTTTCGCACACTTTCTTTGATGTTGTATCATTGGTTATTTTTTTGAATATGTCTTCATGCAAATTACCTTGATGGATGATAGTAAAATCACATTGATCTCTCTTTCTTTCTTTCTCGAAAACATCATTTTTGTTTTGAGATAGAATTGTCACATCTAAGAGTTCTTCAAAATCATTTTCAACAATATTGAATCCCACACTCTTTAGAATTCAAGTATAACCTTCATTAGTCCCCAATTCCCATTGATAGGGATGAGCATCCCAGGGTGGACATGTGGCATGAAGAAGCTACATGACAGGGCCCGCCGAACCGGTGTCTCGAGGTCAGATCGGCAATTGGGCTCCCATGACTACCTCGGGAGAATAGAAGAAAGCCCCCGAGGTCAGACCAAGAATAGGGCTCCCAAGACTATCTCGGGAAAATGGATGAAGGCCCCGAGGTTAGCTCGGAAGATGAAACTCCAAGACTGACTCGGGAGAGTGAAGCCCAAAGATCAACATAGGAATCAGAAAGTCCGACTTCAAGTATCTGTTCCTCCTTCCAGAATAAGAAAGTCATCGGATAATTATTGTTCACAACGCATAGTAATTAAGGCCTTAATTAGCGCAGTGGTCATTATCAAAAGAGATAATATCTATCATGTAATCGATGATTAAGGAACGTGGAGGAAAACGTGGGGACACATGTGATCAAGACCTCAGGTATATAAGATGCCTCGGCATCCAGGTAAAAGGGGTAAGCTTTCCAAAATTATGGCAAACTTGATTCCTTGTTGTCCTCCGAAAAAGATAAGATTTCTGACTTGAGCATTGGAGAGGGCTCCACCGAAAAATCTTCTGATGCATCCCCTTTAACACTCGTGTTAATCTCGTAAAGCGTGGACATCCTCTCCCCGTCATCGTCGTCGTGGGCTACGCTTTGGTGACTCATCATCCCCGTTGTTCACTTCCAGAACACTCCATAGTTGAGTTTAGTAAGTTGAGGGTATTGAAAAAAAAAAAGATTTGATGTTATTTTGGTTTTGATACCACTTTGTTGGATGTCGGTGGGCTCTCAAATAACTTACTAGGAAGAGATTTGTATTGTAAAAGTGATTTGTATTGTAAAAATGATTTATCTTGCAACTTTATCTTATATGACTATTTATATTACTCAATGGAAATTCCTAGACCATATTTTATTAATTAGATACATAAATTTATTTTATCTATATACATGAATTATAAGTTCATATTTTACTTGGTTCATATACATCATGTATTCATAATTCAATATCTAACATTTTGTGTCTAAACATATTAAAAATCATTTTAGAGCAAAAGCTGATTAATAATTTATGAATTTTATATTGTGCAATAAAATTATAACATCAAAAAAGTAAAATCTCAAAATTGACCTAAAAAAATCATTTGTACTTAGTAAAAATTGATAGAACATTGTGTTTTCTCCTAACTGCATAAATTCTAGAAACAAAATAAGAACTCGAAGAGAAAACACAAAATATATGAGTATGGATCTATTGTTTCATCGAATCATAGCATAACAAGAATAAAAGATATAAACCAAAAGACAAAGAAGCTGATTGAAAAGTCATTATCCTTGTCGTACGTCGTCGTCTTGATCCCTATGGAAAAAAATGCAGTGGAAAGAAGGAGGATCATCGATGGGGCTTAGGGTTGACGACGCCGTAAAGTTTCTTGTCAATGGGGAACAAGAAACTAGGTCAAGATGATACCCTAAACCCTTAAGGATCTCCTCTTTATATAGGAATACAATCTGTTATCAGCTCATAGATAATAACAGATTGGCCTAAAGGGTTCTATACATTGAACCCGCTTCCAATAATTTGAAACCCAATAAACATAAGTTAGATCACTTTAAGGGCTCAGATTGTATTTATATGTGCAACTTATAAATAAGCTCACCTAATAGGGATAATAATATCCAACAATCTCCCTCTTGGGCTATATGAGAGTTGCATGTTAAATATAAGTAAAACTTTAGTTAATATCACACTTTATAGGTACAAGATACCCCTATAAACAATCTGGTCCATTAACTTCATTGGTATAAGACTAAAGAGGTCATAGCTACTGTATATGATTGTAACAAATCCCAACAGTAATCACAATACCAATGTCATTAACGGCATAGATCAAGATACGGATGTATAGTGTGAAAATTACATGAAATGTGATCAGTACATGTCAATTTCTAACTAGTCCAAAGTGACCTAAAAGAGTCTGATCATATTTGCAAATACCTTATGCTAAACTATAATAGCAAATCATGATCCAAACTCTATGATTCCAAAAGGAATCTGTATCATATTTACAAACACTAAATGCTAAACAGCAGTAGTAAATCATGATATCGTATTCAGAGTGTCAAACAAACATATGAATTCCCATTAATATTTTAAAACTTAATTACGTACAATAATCAAAATAAAATGTTTGTTTTTATTAACATAGAGCAATAAAATAAATACAGACTTCCACTAGATAAGTTCTTCTCCCATAAGAAGAACTCTCATATCCACAACATGCGCATGAAACACCTTAGGAACCAAGCCTTTGGTGAGTGGATCAGCTAACATGGAATCTGTGCTGATGTGCTCCACCATGATCTGACGACTCTGAACTCTCTCTTTAACCGCTAGAAACTTGATGTCGATGTGCTTGAACTTCGATGAACTGTGGTTATTCTTGGCATAAAGTTCTGTAGCTTTATTATTACAGTAGATCCTCAGTGGCCTTTAATGCCATCAACGATATGCAATGATGTGATGAAGTTCTGCAGCCAAATCCCATGATTAGATACTTCTGTTGGTGCAGGAAGCACCATATTGAACCTTGTTTTGATATTGGCAAAGGATTCAAAGTTAAGTACTATTTGTGATCTAACGATGTTCACTGAGTGTGCAGAAAGAAGTCCTGGCGAAGGGCTGCTAGGCACCTAGCGAAGGACTGCTAGGCATCGAAACCCGAAGACCTGGCGAAGGACTGCTGGGCACCTAGCGAAGGGCTGCTAGGAGTCTAAGACCTGGCGAAGGACTGCTAGGCACCTGGCGAAGGATTGCTTGGTACCGAAGACCTGGCGAAGGGCTGCTAGGCACCTGGTGAAGGACTGCTGGGCAAAAGTCCAATCGAAGAAGCCGGTTGGCAAAAGGTAAACTTTCCTGAGAGGAGTAGGTGAGGACGCGTTCCCCGTCGAGGGAACAGTAGGCGTCGGTTCGACCTAGGGTTCTATTTGGGAGACCCAAAGTCAGAACCAAGACAGCTACGACTGTAAAAACTAATGTATATTCTTGCCTTGTTTGTTGTGGAACTAATCTTGGATGCAGGGACCAAAGGAACGTGCTTTTGCAGCTCAGAACACCCCAAAGGAGAGGCGCAGCAGCTGGGTTAGGCGCCCAGGAGGTCCCGGGCGCCCAAGGTTAAAGCCAAACAAACAAGCTAAGCAACAATCGCTTTGAAAGTTTACTGGGCCAGGCGCCCTCAAGCTCCCGGGCGCCCTGGATGCCTCGAGCGCCCTGGGTCCAAGCCAACAAGCAGTCGAAGCGAATTCAATCGAGAAGCCAGCAGACCAATTCAACCAGGGTGCCCCCAATGTCCCGGGCGCCCCCGTCAGCTTCGAGCCCGATTCTGGAGGGATAAGCGCTGATTGAGCTTCGGATGAGAGTTCTCGGATCCAAAGGCACGTGTCAGGCGCCCCCAGCGTCCCGGGCGCCCCCAGGAGTGCTATAAAAGGGGCTCGACCCCTAAGGCTTCACAATCAACTTTTCCAACGCTTCTACGCTCTTCAACTCAAGCGCTCTGCTCCGGAAACCTCCAATCTTGAGATTCAAGCGCCGACGACGACCCTCTGCTCCGAAGTACAATCCATACCGGGTGTCGGTAACGAAGAGTTTAATTTTATTTACTGCACTACAATTTTAACATTTTTTGTAAACATTTGCGCACATATATAATTACCCGCAGTAAACGGTCAAAGACCGTGGGCCTTGGAGTAGGAGCCGACCGCGACTCTGAACCAAGTAAAAGTGCTTGAGTTCTTGTGCTGTGTTTATTTAAATTTTCACTGCGCATTCTCTTTACAAATCCAAAACGTTTTCACGATATTCACCCCCCCCTCTATCGTGTTTTCTCGATCCAACAGCTTCGTACTATGCTATCAATTCTGCCTCCATAGTAGAAGTGGCTACTAGCGTCTGCTTGATACTCTTCCAAGATATAGCCCCTCCAGCAAGCATGAAGATATAGCCTAAAGTGGACCTCCTGCTATCCAAGCATCCAACAAAAGCAGAGTCAAAATAACTAATCACCTCCAGGTGATCTGACCTCCGATACGTGAGCATGTGTCCTTTAGTTCTTTGTAAATACCGCATCACTCTTTTAATTGCATTCCAGTGCGATGGTCCTAGGTTATTAACATATCTGCCTAACATCCTAAATATAAATGTTATATCTGGTCGAGTGCAAACTTGTGCATACATGAGACCTCCCATTGCTGACACATATGGGAATTGTTCCATCTCCTTTATTTCAAGTTCAAGTCGTGGGCACTACTGCAAACTGAACTTATCACCTCTTGGCACAGGTGTGTTACCAGGTATACAGTTCTGCATACCATACCTTATAAGCACTTTCTCAATATAGGTCTGTTGTGAAAGTCCAAGAAAGCCTCTTGAATGATCACGACAGATTTGAATGCCTAGAATAAAAGATGCTTCACCAAGATCTTTCATTTTAAATTTACAAGATAGAAATGACTTGGTTTCATGTAGTAGACCCTTATTATTGCTCGCAAGTAATATATCATCCACGTACAGAACAAGTATAACAAACTTGCTCCTACTGAACTTAGCATATATGCATTGATCAACGAGGTTCTCTTTAAATCCAAATGACACTTGATCAAATTTCCAATACCATTGATGGGGCACCTGTTTAAAACCATAAATGGACTTCTTTAATCTACATACTAGGTTCTTTGAGTCTGATGACTCAAAGTACTTTGGTTACAACATATATATAGACTCCTCTATTTCTTCATTGAGGAATGCAGTCTTTACGTCCATTTGATGTAGCTCCAAATCAAAATGAGCTACAAGTGCCATGATTATAGGGGTGTCAAAAAAAAAACCTGACCCGGCAACCCAACCCGAATCGACCTGAAAAAAATCAAGTTCGGGTTGGAAATTTTTGGGTTCGAGTCGGGTTCGGGTTGGAGGGTTTCAGGTTGAAAATTTTCGGATTGGGTTCGGGTTGACCCAAATTTAATGTTCAGTGGGTTTTTTGGGGTTAAATCAAATTTTATTTAAAAATTAAGATATTTTTATGTATATTAATATCAATATTAGTATGATCATGATAGAGTATTGAGATAAAAGTGAAGAATTATAGGGAAAATAGCCAAAAAAAATATTATTTTGAATCGATTTTTTTGGGTTATTCAGGTCGGGTTTGGGTTGGATGGGTTGGTCGGGTTCATGTTTAGGTTTGGGCATTTTGGGTTGAATTCGAGATCGGGTTAGGAGTTAAAAAAAATTCCAACCCGACCCGAACCCGACTAGACCCATCCGAATTGACACCCCTACATGATTACCCTAAGGGAGTTTTTCGTCGACATAGGTGAGAAAGTCTTCTTATAATCAATGTCTTCCTTTTGAGTGAATCCCTTGGCAACCAGATAAGCCTTATACCTTTCGATATTGCCCTTCGAATCCTGCTTAGTTTTGAATATCCATTTACAACCAACAGGTTTAGAACCTTCAAGCAATTCGACAAGTTCCCAAACGTCATTGTCTGCCATAGACTTCAACTCTTATTTCATGGCGTTAATCCACCTTTCAGGGTTAGAGCATTGTTTGACTTCTTGGAAAGATGTAGGATCACTTTCTAACCCTATATCAAAATCATGCTCTTGGAGATAAACATAATCACGAGAATTCGTGCTTCTCCGTTCCCTTATGGATCGCCTTAAGAGCACTTGTGTTTGAAGTGATTGAGGTACTTGCTCATCAATATGAGGCAATACTTCAATTTCAGTGGTAGGCTCCTCCAATTGCATTGAAGATGTCATGGGAATATTTTGGTTCACTACGCTCACTGGATGTGCAATATCCATAATGTGCAGTATGGTAACCATACCACTACTGATCGCACCAATAGTGACCATAGGAGGATCATCAACGCTTTTCTCAAAAGATACTTCCCTAATTTTATCACTTCCACTATCCTCAATGAATTTGACATTTCCCGTTTCAATGAATGATCTATTAGAGGGTTCATAAAATTTATACTCCTTTGATTTCTCAGCATAACCTATAAAATTACAGCTAATAGTTCTTGAATCTAGTTTCCTTTCATTAGGCTTGTAAGGCCTAGCCTCAGCTAGACAACCCTAGACATGTAAATGCCTAATGCTAGGATTTCTACCCGTTCACATCTGAATGGGGGTTTTGTTACTGTCTTACTAGGTACTCTATTGAAAAGGTAAACTGCAGTCTTGAGTGCCTCACCCTACAAAGACTCCGGTAGAGAAGTGAATGTCATCATACTTATCACCATGTCTTTTAGGGTTCGATTGCGATGCTTAGCTACACCATTCTGACTGTGTGTAGCAGGTATGGTATATTGAGGTACAATCCCACACTTAACAAGATAATTTACAAAAGGTCCAGAACGTTGTTCACCTGATCCATCATATCGACCGTAATATGTTGGTGCAGGGAGCACCTAAGTCAAACTTGGGTTTTGATAATGGCAAAGGGTTCAGAAGTTAAGGTGTTATTGTGATCTAACAAGTCTACTAAGTGTGCAGGAAAAGTCCTAGGTACACTAGGCAAGAAGTCCTGGCAAAGGGCTGGGCAAGAAGTCCTGGTCAAAGACTGGGCAAGAAGACCTGACCGGAAGTTGGGTAAAGAAGTCCTGGTCGAGGACTGGGCAAGAAGTCCTGGCGAAGGGTTGGGCACCGAATACCTGACCGAAAGTTGGGCACGAAGACCTGGTCAGGTGGATTGGGCAAAAGTCCAACCGGAGGAGCCAGTTGGCAAAAGGTAAACTCTCCTGAGAGGAGTAGGTGAGGGCGCATTCCCCGTGTGAGGGAACAGTAGGCGTTGGTTTGACCTAGGGTTCCATTTGGGAGACCCGAAGTCAGAACCAAGACAACTAAGGCTGTAAATAATGGCTAACATATTTGCTTGTTGTGTTTTGGAACTAACCTTGGTTGCAGGGAACGAAGGAATGTTGCTTCTGCATCTCAGGCGCCCCAATGGAGTGGGGCGCCTCACTGGGGCTAGGCGCCCGTATGGATACGAGCACCCTAGTGTAAAGGCAAAAATCAAACCACTGTCGCGAAGCCTCTGGACCAAGGCAGCTCAGGCGCCCGTGAGGTCATGGGCGCCCCCATCAACTCAAGCGCCCCAGTGAAGATGGATAAGTGCTGACCGAGCCTATGGATAAGAGATCGCGCAGGGAAGGCCACGTGTAGGTGCCCCCATCGACACAGGCACCCCCATGGGTGCTATAAAAGGGGGTTCACCCCCAAGGCTTCGAAACGACATCGCTCTCAACGCTCCAAACACTTTTGTTCAAGCACTACACTCCGATAAGCTTCGACTTCGAGATTCCAGCGCCAACGACGACCCTCTGCTCCGAACTTCGATCCACTTCGGGCGTCGGTAACGAAAAGTGTTGCAATTTAAATTCCAATTCTATTCCTGTACTCAATTTATAAATTTCTCTTTGCGATTATAGAATTGCCCAAAGTAAACGATCAAGGACCGTGGGCCTTGGAGTAGGAGCCGACCACGACTCCGAACCAAGTAAAACCAACCTATGTTCGCATTTGCTCTGTTACTTTCCGCTGCGTATATTCTTTGTTTCTCTGAAAAATTTTATAACGATATTCACCCCCCCCTATCGTTTTCTCCCGATCCAACATAATATTCTCCTCCATAATCGGATCAAACGGCTTTAATTTTCTTACCTAGTGAAAGTTCAACTTCAACTTTGAAAATTTTGAACATGTCCAAAGATTGTGACTTCTCATGAATAAGGTATAGATAGTCAAATTTGGAATAGTCGTCTATGAAGCTAATAAAATATGTGTGTCCATTCCAAGATGTCTTAGGGAATGGTCCACAAATGTCCGTATGTATAGCTCCAAAACGTCACTATAATGGCTAGCCCCTTTGTTCCTTTTGTTAGTTGTCTTCCCCTTAACACACTCGAACATCAAAGTCTGACATGCCAAGGAAATCAAGAATTCCATGTGACATTAACCTTTCTAGGCGTCATTTGGATATATATCCTAAACATCTATGTCACAGCATAGAAGAACTCTCATTGGTCAATTTACGTTTTGTACCTACACTATGCATTATTATATTGTCAACCGTAGGAGTAAAGGTATTTAATTTATAAAACTTATCAATCAAGGAATCATTGCCAATCAAAACTAAATTAAAGAAAATACTAAACATTCTATTTCCCAATGAACAAGAATAACCTGATTATCCAAACAAAAAATTGAGATTAAGTTCTGTCTGAAAGACGGTACAATGAATATATTCTCCAAATCCAACAAACATTAGTCCCTAAATAAAGCCTAAAAACACCAATAGACTCGACTGTAGCCTTCTTTCTATTCCCCGTAGATATATCTTTCACCATCAAGTGGAAGTCGACTCCGGACAACCTTGCATAGTGACACTTATGTGAGTAGTAGCACCAGTATCTATCTACAAGTGTCAATGGGTACAATAGCTAAACTGACTTTTGAACTAACGAAGTTGAGAAGTTTACCCTTCTTTACACATCAATTGGCATACTTGAGGCAGTCTTTCTTCATATGACATTTCTTCTTGCAAAAGAAACAAGTGGATTCCTTATCCTGCTTCTTGTGCTCCTTATGGTCATTGCCTCTAGAATCTGTAGTTTGCTTTCTCTTTCCTTTGTTATTGATCCTCTTTCACTTCTTGCTCGTACTTTGAGAACCAGATGCTTAGTGAGCACTTTCATATGACTCAATCTTCAGTCTCCCCTCCTCTTGCACGCATTGAGCAATAAGCTCATTTAATGCCCATATTTCCTTTTGAGTATTATGCGATATCTTAAAAGGAGTGAATAATGCAGGCAAGACATCAAGATGAAATGCACTAACATATTCTTAGACATATCGAGTTTTAGTGCTTTTAGACTTATCGCTATATTGGACATCTCCATAATGTACTCCCTTATGTTTCCTTTACCACTGTACCGCATAGTTACCAACTTCGTAAGAAGTGTGGTAGTCTCGACCTTTTCATTTGAGGTGAATCGGTCTGTCAGTTGATTAAGGAAACTCCTAGCATCTTCTCTCTCTGTGATTGAGCCCTTTATTTGTGTCAGTATGGAAAGCTTCATGATGCTTAGACTCATGCAATTTGATTTCTCTCACAGATGAAATTCAGCCCTTGCTCTATAGTGTTAGCACTAGTAAATGTGTGGGGCGATCATTCTTCAATGCATAGTCTAAGTCCATGCAGCTTAAGACTACGATCATGTATTTTTTCCATTCAATAAAATTCGAATTAGTTAATGTTGGAATGTTATTAATGCTAGCAATAACAGATTGCACTAAAATTAAAGAGAACATATAAACCAAGAATACAACATTGCATAAATACAATACTGCATTTAACTAAAGCCAAGAACATATAAACATATAATAATATTATGCAAATAAATAAAATTTACATGCATATAAATGAGCTCCTTATGAGATACCAAATACAAATTTACATTTTAATCTGTGGATTAAAATATAATTTGTTACCGGTACTCTATGATATAACTCAAATTTAATTGGCTACACAATATATCTTCTTTGGGCCGACCCATTGTGCACATAATATGAAATTTTATATGAGTTATATATTTTAGTCCATAGCTTACAACATCTTTAATCGACCATGCAATATGCTTTCCTTTGGGCCAACATATTTTGTGCATAATCAGAACAAAATAAATTATATTTAATAGTCGTAAACTATCTTGAATATATATCTGGTATAAAAGTAACCTTTCTTTGGGCCGATTACTCTTAGCATAGATATACATCTATCAACATAAAATGAACTAAACCTACCTAAGGAGCCTTCTTTTGGGCGACACAATAGTTCAACTTAGTAGCACGTTGTGTAGATAGACCCAAGAAAATTCTAGAAACTTAGATAATTTCTTAATCAATTTTAATACCTCCAAATTAGGCTTATTAATCAATTGATAGCATATGGTCATCGAATGATATGATCCAATCGATTATCCTAATTGATCTAAAAGCCTAATATATGCACTATATGATCATATATAGAATCCTCCTTTAAAAATTAGAGTTTTTTTTATGATTTTATAATTAAATAATATTATTTAATCTCTTGATATTATGCATTAAAAGAAAAATATTTCATGCGTTATATATAGTTTTTTTATTTTTAATTTATTGTTTCGTAAAAACAATTTTGAAATAGTTTGTTTTTTAAAGTCATTGTTTGAAACGGATTTTTTTTTCTTCGACGTGAAAAAAAATCTTTAGCATGAAAGAAATTTTCATGATAACAAAAATTTTAATCGATACGATTTCCAATTCATGTTATCGCAAATTTAAGATGATAATCGATTAAATCAAGTTTATACAATCGATTAAATCAAATTTATTCTATTTACAATTTTAGACTTGATAATCGATTAAATCAAATTTATTCTGTTTATAATTTTAAACTTGATAATCGATTGATTGACCAAACCAATCAATTAAACTAACACAATTTAACCTAAAAATTAGGTTAAATATGACGGTTCTTCCACCGTTTTCTTTTTTTTTCACAAAAATATAAAATACTTGGAAAACAAGTCTATCCTAGAATTTTCTCTTACATAATTTTTGACGATCAAAATTGTATTATACTAGAAAAACTTAATCTAGCATATACACAATGAATCGACAAAAACATAAACTTTATTACATAAAAACGACGAAACAAAGTTATCGCTCTGATACCAATTGATAGAACATCATGTTTTCTCCTAACCGCATGAATTCTATAAATAAAATAAGAACTACTCAAAAAGAAAACATAAAATATATGAGCATGTATCTATTGTTTCATTGAATCATAGAATAACAAGAATAAAAGTAATAAACCGAAAAATAAAGAATCTGATGGAAGAGCCATTGTCCTTGTCGTAAGTCATCGGCTTGATTCCTGTGGCAGAAGATGCAGCGGAAAGAAGAAGAATCTTCCAAAGGGATTAGGGTTGATGACGCCATAAAGTTTCTTGTCAATGGGGAACAAAAAAATAAATCAAGATAAAACCCTAAACCCTTGAGGACCTCCCCTTTATATAGGAATCAAATATGTTATCAGCCCATAGATAATAACAAATTAGCCTAAAGGGTTCTATATATTATGTTGGTGCAGGAAGCACCATATCGAACCTTGTTTTGATATTGGCAAAGGATTCAAAGTTAAGTCTATTTGTGATCTAACGATGTTACTCAAGTGTGCAGGAAAAGTCCTAGCGAAGGGCTGCTAGGCACCTGGCGAAGGACTGCCAGGAAACAAAGTCCTAGCGAAGGACTGCTAGGCACCTGGCGAAGGACTGTCAGGAAACAAAGTCCTAGCGAAGGGCTGCTAGGCACCTGGCGAAGGACTGCCAGGAAACAAAGTCCTAGCGAAGGATTGCTAGGCACCTGGCGAAGGACTGCCAGGAAACAAAGTCCTAGCGAAGGGCTGCTAGGCACCTGGCGAAGGAATGCCAGGATACAAAGACCTAGCGAAGGACTGCTAGGCACCAGGCGAAGGACAGCTTGGTACTGAAGACCTAGCGAAGGACTGCTAGGCACCAGGCGAAGGACAGCTTGGTATTGAAGACCTGGCGAAGGACAGCTAGGCACCTGGCGAAGGACTGCTGGGCAAAAGTCCAACCGGAGGAGCCGGTTGGCATCAGGTAAATTCTCCCGAGAGGAGTAGGTGAGGACGCGTTCCCGTCGAGGGAACAGTAAGCGTCGGTTCGACCTAGGGTTCCATTTCGGAGACCCAAAGTCAGAACCAAGACAGCTAAGGCTGTATAAAACTAACATATTATTGCTCTATGTTATTTTGGACTAACCCTGGATGCAGGACCGAAGGAACGAGTGTCTGCAGCTCAAGAGCCTCAAAGGAGTGAGGCAGAAGCTGAGTAGAGTGCCCGGAGTGTCCCGGGTGCCCCCAAGGTGAATACAAAATAGATGAAGCGAAAGAAGTGCTTCGGCAGCTCATGGGCGGGCGCCCCCGTGCTCCCGGGCGCCCCCATGCTCCCGAGCGCCCCGGATGGTCTGGGCGCCCCCAGTTCAAGCTAACGAAGCAGAAGCCAGCGAAGCCAACGGATAAGAGTTGACCCGGTCAACCCGGGCGCCCCCAGCGTCCCGGGCGCCCCCGTCAAAGCCTGATCCCGAGTTTTAAGGGATCAGAGCTGACCGAGAGGAACTCGGATCAGCTGACACGTGGGGGGGGCGCCCCCAGGGGCTATAAAAAGGCCCTCGACCCCAAGGCTTCAGACAATCAATTCTTCCAACGCATTCACGCTCTTCTACTCCCGCGCTCTGCTCCGGAAACCTCCCGACTCGAGATACAAGCGCCGACAACGTCCCCCTGCTCCAAAAATATAATCTACACCGGACGTCAGTAACGAAGAGCTACTTTTAGTTTACTGTACTAATTTTTGTAATATACTTTGTAAACTGGTTTTGCGCACATATAGAATTGCCCGCAGTAAACGGTCAACGACCGTGGGCCTTGGAGTAGGAGCCGACCGCGACTCCGAACCAAGTAAAAAACCTTGTGTTCGCGTTTTGTGTTCATTACTTCTGCTGCGTAATTTCTCTAACTGTAAATCCGAACATTTTACGATATTCACCCCCCCTCTATCGTTTCTCTCGATCCAACAAGTGGTATCAGAGCGGGGTAGCTCAAACTTGGTGCAACCACCAATTTGAGATTTTTTTGGATTTTTCGCCTTTTTCAATTTTGTATTCTCATTTTTTCACCATAAGTTAGAATTGTTAAAATGATCAATTTTTGAAAATTTGTCATAAAATTTTTTTATTATTATTTTAATATTTTTTTTTCAAAATTCGTGCTACCCTAATTCGAGCAAAGTTTTTTTTTAACATTGACTTCTTACTTTTTCATCATTAATCAGAAGTGATAAAATCAACATTTTCAAAAATTTGTCATAATTTTTTTATTATTATTTTACCTCAAAATTCGTGCAATATTTTTATTGGGCTATATCTTTTCTCTCCCGCACTACTAATCCAACACCAAGTCTTGGTACATTTCTGTTATTTCTCTTGTGTGCAAGGTTTAAACTAAATGGCCAACCAAGAGTGGAACAGTGCCCGTCCATCGCTATTCTCCGGTGACAACTTCAATGTTTGGAGAAGTCAAGTGGAGTCCCTTCTGAAAGCCCACATGGACCTATGGCTGATCACCCAAACGGGATTCTCTTTTCCCGTAGAAGATGAGTTATCAATCGAGTGGGATAAATTGGATGAACGAACTCTCAACCAAATCGAGACCGATGCAAGGGCAACTGCAATTCTACAATGTGGCATAACCAAGGAGCAACTCGAGCTAGTAGGTCCATGCAGATGTGCTAGAGAAATCTGGGAAAAATTGATTAACCTTCATCAAGAGATCTCAGATGAAGAAGAAAATCAGGTAAGTTATCTTGCCCTTTCGGTCCAAGCACAAACGGTCGAGTCAGAGTCTGAACCCGAATCCAAAGTCGAACTAGAATCAGACGACAAATTGACTGAGACGGTAATCGATTTCGAATTCTTTTCAAAATTAGAATTAAATAATCAAACAGAGACTGTAATGGTCGAGGAAGGTGTAAATTCTATTGCAGGGAAAACACCTAAAAAACCACCAAAGAAGGAGCTTCAACCAGTACCCGAGTCCGACTCAGACACAGAATCAAAAATGAGCCTAGATCCGAGACAACGAGAATAAAGGGGGAGATTCCCAATAAGGAATCAAAACGTAAAAGTGTAAATTCAGATTTTAAAAATCATGTAATTTGTTACACATGCAGGGAGAGAGGGCACTACCAAAGTGAGTGCCCTACTCGAAAGATTCGAACGACACCACCTACGGCGACAAAGGAACCAGTTCGAAAAGCACGAAAGGACAAAAGTCGCATTCAATGCTTCAAGTGCCAGGAGTTCGGGCATTACAAAAGTGAATGCACAGATAAAAGAGCTACCAAGAATGCCGGACAAACAATCGACAAAGGTAAATTTACAGTATTTGAAAATCCGTTATTTACTTTGAATAATGTGATTGATTCATGTAAATTAATTAAGGCAAATTTCAGAAAATTGAAACAAGAAAATGAAACCCTAAAACATAAGGTCAATATGTTAGAAAATTTAATTCATAATCTTGCTGATTTCGAAAATCCGGAGTATTACTCCAATTGTGACCTTACATAGATAATTGTTTTCTTTAATTGTGTGTTTCTTTTTATTTTTATTTTTTTTTGCTTAGAATTAGGATTGACTAGTTTAAGGACTAAAGAGTTACTTAAAACTTGAAAACCTAGTATTGGGTGGCGGTGAGATGATAGTACGTTAGGGAAGCCTTATCTAATAAGGTCAAGTATACACTACTTGGTCTCTTTAGACTGGTGAAACTAGCCGAAGCTACCGATCCAAGACCCAAACTAGTTAGACCAAAATCTTTCAAGGAGTAACTTGAAGATGAATTTTCTATAAAAGGCTTTGTCAAGGAAAGGGTTGATGATCCAATAAGGCTACGGCCAAAAAAGGCCTAGTGCCTCGCCAAGACCTGAAAGCTAATTATAGAAAATCAAATTCACTTTACTATTGTTAGATTTGAATCTAACACAAATTTTAAGTAAATCTTAGATTCATAACAAATGTTTTCAAAATTAATAAACTTAACCATTTTTTTTAATTAAAATGGTTATCTCACAAAACCATAAGGTTAACATGTTTGATCACGTAGAACTGGGTGAGATATCTAGGACCTAAGAATATATGTCACTATCCTTTTAAATAAAACTCAAAGTGCTTTCAAAAGTTATTCAAAATTATCTCTTTTTTTTCAAACTAATTTAGTTTACTATACCCTACTTTTTCCATCTTTAACTTTTTTTTTAAAAATAATGAATTTCATGTTAAATATCACAATAGACTCATTTTAAATAGAATCTAGGTCTTATTTGATTTAGTTATTAATTGGTCAAACATAGTCAACTGAGTTAAACTTGGTCAACACAGTCAACCCTAGTCAACATAGTCAAACCTGGTCAACACTGAAATCCCTTAAGGAACATAGATAAAAGTCAGACCCTGTCGGATACAGGGGGAGTTCTTCTTAATCATTTTCGAAAAATTCAGATTTTTCAGAAACCTTATGCTCTAAAACTTATTATCATCTCAAAATAAGGTTTTCAAAAGTTGATTCAAAAACCCTCGTATATTACTATCTCTTTGAAAAAATTATCATCATGATTTTCGAAAACTGTGCTATCATTCCAAGTTGTGTTTTCAAAAATTTTTCTCCTTGAAAGTTATCATACTCAGAAGGTTATTCAAAATTATTCATTTGATTTTAATAAACCCTAAAGACACAGAGGAAGGTCCACTTCATGATCTACAAGGACTCCTAGGATGTGTCAAATTTAGGGGGAGTTTGAGTCAAAAGAAGAATTTTTGAAATATTTTTTTGGTAATTATTTGTTAGATAATTCTTATAATTTAAATCAAACCTTAAAACTCAGAGGAAGATTGCTTGTAGTCAACAAGCTTCCTAGGACTGGGTCAAGTTTAGGGAGAGATCAAATTAAAAGAATTGTTGAACATTTTCAAAATTATATGTTTTCATGCACTGCACGTTTAAAATCCTTTTGAAAACTTAAATAATTTTTCTTTCAAAATACTATCACTTATCAAAATTCTTTTGGAAATAGTATTTACTTGAGTTTGGAAAATTTCCAGGACACTTAGGGATCCTTGTAGTTAACAAGGTTTCCTAGGATTGTGTCAACTGGAAAAGAAACCAAAGCAAGTAAAATACTATGTGTTAAAAATAATATTATTGTAAGTACTTTCAAAAGATAAGTCAAGTAATTTTCTTTAATATTTTAAAATTACTTATATTTTTCAAAAATGCATAATATCTTTCAAAGTGACTTATATTTTTCAAAGATACAGGTGTTTTAAAAGTACTTGCATCTTTTAGCTCAATATCTTTTAAAGTACTTACATTTTTCAAAATATTCAAAACAAGTAAAACTTGTTAAATATTTTTTGTTGCTTATCATGCATAGACTCAATGAAAATATACACTTGACTCCAATTCTATTTTTTTAGCATCAATTCTTCATTCTTTCAAAATTTTATTACTTAGAAATTATCATTGTTTCTAAACCCATAAGCTTTGATACACAAATATCATTGTGTCTTCATTCTCTCACTCAAATATTTATGTTTTCAAAACCCATAAGCTCTGATACACAAATTTTAAATGTCCTTCAAAATTGGTTTTCAAGAGTTCCTTATTAATACATGGCCTAGGGGGAGAGTAGAAATTAAATTCTTCCTTAAACATTTTCCCTTTTCAAAGAAAGTTTATCTTAGAAATGTTCTAAAACATAAGGAGAAGAATTTCACATTAAGGGGGAGAGAAAGGAAAGAGAGAAAGGAAATTTTGTCTAACTTTTATCTCTTTTTCAAAAGGTGCTTCAAAAATTTCTAATTGTTTCAAAAATTTTAAGTGCATGTTTTTTTTCTAAGTAAAATTTTTTTTTAAACAAATTTTGTCTGAGCAAAAACTTGTTGAAAATTTTGACAAATGTTTCTAAGTAAAGTTTTTTTGGTGAAAAACTTGTCTTAAAGATTTTGTTTTTCGAAATACACAAAGTGTTTCCAAACAAATTCTTCAAAGTGTGCAAATTTTTTTTAAACAAATTTTGTCCTAATTTTCAAAGATGAAACTCTTTTTAGGAAAATTTGGCTTCAAAATTTTGCCTAAATAAAATTCTTTTTGCAAAGCCTTGTAAGTAAAACTTGTTTAACAAAATTTAGGCTTGCAAAACTTTTCAAAATGAAAAATTGTCTAAGTGTAAAAAGTTTTTTAGTGAAAATGCTTTTACTCTATTTTTGAAAAAACACTTTGTCAAAAACATGAAGCACTTAGAACAACTCAAAAATCCCTGTTAGATACCTTGTTCACCCATGTTTGTTTTTGATATATGTCAAAGGGGGAGGAAAGGTCAAAGTAAAGTATTGTTAGGACCAAAAGGAATTAGGATATCTCCACAATGGCATGATATTGTCCACTTTGGGCCTAAGTCTTCATGGTTTTGCTCTTAGGCTCTCCCAAAAGGCCTCATGCCAATGGAGATACCATATTCCTTATAAACCTATGATCTTTCCATATGTTTTTCAATGTGGGACTAAGTTTGCACCCTTGCAACCTCTAACAATCCCCCCTCAAACAAAGTACCACATGCCCCCACCACAAACGGAAACCCTTTCCGTTCTTGATGTCTGATCCACCAGGACTTTCTGCCCCTCGATCCACTTGACCTACTAGGACTTCACCACCTAGCCGCAACTAGAACTGGTCTTCTTTGATCAAGACACGGGAGCCCACATATCCTTTATTTAAGGCTTAACACACATGGTTAGATCTGGATGAGCAACCTGGCTCTAATACCAATTTGTTAGGACCAAAAGGAATTAGGATATCTTCACAATGGCATGATATTGTCCACTTTGGGCCTAAGCCTTCATGGTTTTGCTCTTGGCTCTCCCAAAAGGCCTCATGCCAATGGAGATACCATATTCCTTATAAACCTATGATCTTTCCATATGTTTTTCAATGTGGGACTAAGTTTGCACCCTTGCAACCTCTAACAATGGTATCAAGGCTTCAGACAATCAATTCTTCCAACGCATTCACGCTCTTCTACTCCCACGCTCTGCTCCGGAAACCTCCCGACTCGAGATACAAGCGCCGACGACGTCCCCCTGCTCCAAAAATATAATCTACACCGGATGTCGGTAACGAAGAGCTACTTTTAGTTTACTGTACTAATTTTTGTAATATACTTTGTAAACTGGTTTTGCGCACATATAGAATTGCCCGCAGTAAATGGTCAACGACCGTGGGTTTGGAGTAGGAGCCGACCGCGACTCCGAACCAAGTAAAAAACCTTGTGTTCGCATTTTGTGTTTATTACTTCCGCTGCGTAATTTCTCTAACTGTAAATCCGAACGTTTTACGATATTCACCCCCCCCCTCTATCGTTTCTCTCGATCCAACACATTAAACCCGCATCTAATAATCCAAAAACTAATAAATATGTGTTAGATCATTTTAAAGGCTCATATTGTATTTACATGTGTAACTTACAAATAAGCCTACCTAATAGGAATAATAATGTCCAACAAGTTCAAGTGCTACGATTAGCTGAAATGGCATGATCTTTGATGCATTCTTTTGTTTGACTGCAGGAAAACAAGGTTTACTTCTCGGAAGACATTCTACCAGGAGGCTACAATGTGAGCAAAGGCGATATTGTGTTTTTTCAGCCCTATGCGATTGGTAGAATGGAGTATTTGTGGGGCGAGGATGCCGAAAGTTTTCGGCCGGAAAGATGGCTCGATGATGAAAGGATCTTCCCGCCGAAAAGTCCATTTATATTTGTAGCTTTTCAGGTGAGTAAATTGATCCTTGTAGAGTTGGGGAAACAGGTAATAGAACATCTATCTCTTGTGCATGTGTTTCAGGCTGGCCCTAGAATCTGCTTAGGGAGAGAATTTGCCTATAGACAGATGAAGACATTTGCAGCAGTTCTTCTCTACTTCTTTCGGTTCAAGCTCAGTGATGAGGAGAAGGTTGTCCACTACAGAACCATGATCATGCTTCAAATTGATAGAGGGCTCTTTCTTTAGGTGTCCACGAGATAGAGAACATATGAATGAACTGGGATTTGCAAAAATAAGTTTAAAGAATAGTTCTCCTTTAAATAAACAATGCAAATTAAATAAGTGTTTGCCTTTCGGAAGGGTTGTCATACTCTCAGTAAAAAATTTAATAAAAATTTCAAGGAATAATATGATATTTTATATGCACATGTTTGATTACCGCCCAGATACCATCGGCGGTCTCTGACCACCATTCCGAATCAAACTATATCCTGGAGGACACGATGAACCTGTCGGGGGATCGATATAAATGTAGGGATCGATAGGTAAAAATATTTAAAATCGCAGCGGAAATAAGATCCCTCGAGCGATCCATGCGAAAGAAAAACTCATACAAAGTGATCTACAATTCCTATCTTATAGGAATACCTTTGTCGCGTGCCCTTCGCTTATCCCGCTAGTCCTTTGGTTCGCCGGATCTCTTGCACGTTCAAGTGCCTGTGCCTCTATGCGTATCCACACGAACACGATCTACGCCTCGGAGAAGAACCACCTTAGTTGTGCTAGCAACTTGGGATGGTTCACAAAGCACAAGAACCTCCACTAGGGAGTTATGGACAAGGAGGAAGAAAGAAGAGGAAGAGAGATGCACCCCCTAGCCTTTGACAAGGGGGGGTATTTATACTCATCTAATGAATACCAAGAGTCTATGTCCCTTGAGCTCCTCTCATCTTAATGCTAATAAAACCCAATGAATACCAAGCCTCTTGGTATTCCTTGAGACTCTTAATATTCTATTCATCTAATGAATAGAATGTCTCTTAGCCTTCCTCTTAAATAATATTTATTAAACCCTTTAATGAATATTATCCATAATTAAGTGGTTGAGTTTAATCTAGATGAGTCTAACTCAAATTAGACTCAATCCCATAATCTAATTGGATTCACTTGAGTCTAACTCAATTAATCCAATTCGAATCAAATCTTAGTCAAACCAAGATCAATTAATCTCCGAAGCATCGTGTCCTTAGTGTGTGACCCAATAGGTTCTCGTAACGTTGGCAATGTGTCTAAACCACTTTAGACACATAAGCAATGAGCGGCATCTAGCAATGCATCATTGCTACCCAAGTAACAAGAAAAGTCGAGATCCAACTAAACCTCCGTGACTATGATAATGTATAACCTTGTCCTTCTATCCTCGATATCTAGATTGGCCAATGAGGCATAGACCATGTCATCCTCACTCAATCTTGTGATTCTTGATCCCTGAGTAGACTCACTCAAACAAATGAGCTCAATATCTCATATTGATTCATTTGAGCATGGTCATGCATTTTAGTAGTCCTGCTCGATCAAGGGGCCCACAGATATCACTCCCATCATATGGGAGGGATAGATCTCATCTACATCACTCACATCCCTCCGCATAATTCATTACATACCCAGTGATCGCCTTTATATTCCACCCTGTTACGGGTGACGTTTGACGATACCAAAGTACATAACTCCTTATGTAGGGAACCGTAGTGACTTCAAGTCTATGGACTATTCATACTAATAGTCACATGAGAAAGTTTATGACACTCATATGACAATCTATAAAACTTTCTCATGGCGGGTCAATTCAGTACACATTCTCCAATGTATACCCATGTGTCAACTTGATATCACATATCCATGACTTGTGAGCTCAAGTCATCAGTTGACCTACATGCTAGTCTCCATGCATTAATATTATCCTTGAATATTAATACTTGACTAGGAATGGTTTAGAGTAGTATTCTCTACATCATCTTACTATAGATTCAACCAATCGATATGATGTAGATAAGAATCTACTACCCAAGGATATTATTATACTTAGTTATTTTGCACAAATACATAGTAAGTATAATAACCAATCATGCCTTATTAATTATAGAATATGATACAAAATGTCCCTAGTGAATCATCACATAATTGGCTCTAGGGCTCCTACTAACAATCTCCCACTAGCACTAGTGCCAATCACTGTAATATCTAATACCCAGTGACCTGGTATGACCATCATGCTTCTTTTGTGCCAAAGCCTTAGTCAAAGGATCTGCGATGTTAGCATCTGTGGGTACTCTGCATATCCTCACATCTACTCTATCGATGATCTCTCGAATGAGATGGAAGCGCCGTAGTATGTGTTTGGTCCGCTGATATGACCGAGGTTCCTTAGCCTGTGCAATAGCCCCATTGTTGTCACAATAGAGGTCTATGGGGTCTACTATGCTAGGAACCACACCAAGTTCTGTAATAAACTTTCGGATCCAAACAACCTCTTTTGCTGCCTCAGATGTAGCAATATACTCGGCCTCTGTTGTAGAATCTGCGACTGTGTCCTGCTTCAAACTCTTCCAGCTCACAGCGCCACCATTCAGGCAAAACACATACCCTGACTGTGATCTAAAATCATCCCTGTCTGTTTGGAAGCTTGCGTCACTGTAACCTTTTACATCTAGCTCCTCATCGCCTCCAAATATTAAGAAATATTCTTTCGTCCTTCGTAAGTATTTAAGAATATTCTTGACAGCTGTCCAGTGACTTTCACCTGGATCTGACTGGTACCTGCTCGTCATGCTCAAAGCATACGAGATATCTGGTCGAGTACAAAGTATGGCGTACATGATAGACCCTATAGCGGATGCATAAGGGATCTGATCCATACGGTTTCTCTCCTCCTTAGAAGAGGGACCTTGAGTCTTCGAAAGACTCACACCATGTGACATTGGCAGAAATCCCTTCTTGGAATTCTGTATGGTAAAACGATTAAGCACTTTGTCAATATATGTACTCTGACTTAAGCCAAGAAATCTCTTAGATCTATCTCTATAGATCTTGATGTCTAGGATATAGGTTGCTTCACCTAAGACTTTCATTGAGAAACAATTCCCTAGCCACGTCTTCGCAGACTGTAGTGAAGGGATATCATTCCCAATGAGGAGTATGTCATCTACATACAAGATCAGGAAGACAACTGTGCTCCCACTAACCCTCTTGTAGACACAGGGTCTATCTTCATTCTTGATGAAATCAAACGCTTTGATTGCATCATCGAATTGAAGATTCCAGCTTCGAGAAGCTTGCTTTAGCCCATAAATGGACCTTTGTAATTTACATACCTTTCCAGCATGCTCTGGATCTACAAAACCCTCAGGTTGTGTCATGTACACATCCTCGAGTAAATTCCCATTTAGGAATGCGGTTTTGACATCCATCTGCCAGATCTCGTAGTCATGGTAAGCTGCAATAGCAAGCATGATCCGAATAGACTTAAGCATCGCCACTGGTGAAAAGGTTTCATCATAGTCGATACCATGAATTTGTTTGAAACCTTTAGCTACCAATCACCCTTTATAGGTATGCATGCGTCCATCCATGTCAGTCTTTCTTCTAAAGACCCACTTACACCCAATGGGTGTAATTCCCTCAGGTGGATCAACCAAAGTCCATACTTGGTTAGTGTACATGGATTCCATTTCGGATCTCATGGCCTCTAGCCATTTCTCAGAATCTGGGCTCATCACAGCTTCTTGATAGGATGTAGGCTCATTCAACTCAAAAAGCGTAACGTCATCATGGTCAAACAAGAGAAATGAGTATCTCTCAGGCTGACGACGTATCCTATCAGATCTACAAAGAGGTTGGTCTACTTGAATAGCTTGTTGTTCCACAACTTCTTGTGCAACACAACATCTTGTGGTGCCTGTTCAATGTCCATTAAGGCCTCAGTACTATCTGCATCTTGAATTTTTTCAAGATGGATTTTACACCCACTAGTTCTTCTAGAAATAAACTCCTTTTCTAGAAAAATACCATTTCTAGCGACAAACACTTTTCCTTGTATGGGATTGTAAAAGTAATATCCCTTCGTTTACTTGGGATATCCTACAAAATAGCACTTATCAGATTTGGGTCCTAGTTTATCTGAGACATGACGTCGAACGTAAGCCTCACAACCCCAAATCTTCATAAAAGACATCGTGGGACTCTTCCCAGTCCATATCGTATATGGTGTCTTTGTGACGACCTTTGATGGAACTCGGTTAAGTGTGAAAAGAGTCGTCTCTAGAGCGAATCCCCATAAGGAAGTAGAAAGGTCTGTCTGACTCATCATCGATTGTACCATATCTAATAGAGTATGATTTCTCCACTCGGACACACCATTCCATTGTGGTGTTCCAGGTGGAGTGAGTTGGGATATGATCCCACACTCTGCTAGATGGTCACGAAACTCTTGGCTAAGGTATTCACCACCTCGATCTGATCGAAACATCTTAATACTCTTTCCAAGTTGGTTTTGTACTTTACTTTTGAATTCTTTGAACTTTTCAAAGGATTCCGACTTGTGTTTCATGAGATACACATAGCCGTATCTACTGACATCATCAGTGAAAGTGATGAAGTACTGATAGCCTCCTCTAGCTGCGACATTGAAAGGTCAACATACATCAGTATGTATGAGTCTTAACAAGTCTGTCGCTCTTTCGCCGTATCCACTAAATGGAGTCTTGGTCATCTTGCCTAGAAGACAAGATTCACATGTCTCATATGATTCAAAATCAAATGAGTCCAGTAATCCATCCTTATGGAGCTGGGATATACGACTCTCATTTATATGTCCCAAGCGATAATGCCAGAGATACGTTTGGTTCACATCATTGGATTTGAACCGTTTGGTATTTATGTTATAGATTGGGTTTTCTAGGTCTAGAACATAGAGTTCATTCACAAGTGGTGCATTACAATAGAACATGTCATTTAACATTATGGAACAACATTTGTCCTTTATGATAAATGAAAAGCCTTTCTTGTCCAAGCAAGATACTGAAATTATGTTCTTAGTCAATGTAGGTACATAAAAGCACTCCTCTAGTTCTAAGATAAGCCCAGTGGGCAAAGACAAGGAATAAGTTCCTACAGCTATGACAGCAACTCTTGCTCCATTGCCTACTCATAGGTCCACTTCGCCCTTCGTCAATGATCTAGCTCTTTGAAGGCCCTGCACATTAGTACAAATGTGAGATGCACATCCGGTATCTAATACCCAAGAAGAAGAGATAGATAGATTGACTTCTATAACAAAAATACCTTAGGCAGAAGTCTCACTTCTTTTCTTCTTTACTTCCTCCAGGTAATGTTTGCAGTTCCTCTTCCAATGTCCGGTCTCACCACAGTGGAAGTAGGTCCCTTCCTTAGGCACCTTATCTTTAGCCTTGGATGTAGTAGAGTTGGTCTTGCCTTTGGCTTGGGTATTACCCTTGCCTTTAGGCTTCCATTTGCCTTTTCCCTTGTTCACCATCAGTACATTACTGGTCTTGGTTTTCTTAAGATTGGGTTCAGCAGTTCTCAACATGCTGAGCATCTCAGGCAAAGGCTTGTCAATTTCATTCATGTTATAGTTCATGACAAATTGATTGTACCCTTCCGACAACGATTGCAGGATAAGGTCTGTAGCCAATTCTTGGCCCAGTGGAAATCCTAGTCTTTCAAGGTTCTCCACATACCCAATCATCTTGAGTACGTGAGTTCCTACAGGAGTTCCTTCTTGCATCTTGCATGCAAATAGGGCTTTAGACACCTCAAACCGCTCGTGCCTAGCTTGCCCTTGATATAGTTGCTTTAGATGCTCAACCATATCATGTGCATTCATGTTCTCATGTTGCTTCTAAAGCTCAGAGTTCATGGTGGCAAACATAAGGCAATGATACATCAAGTGCATCATCTTGATGCTTCTTGTAAGCATCCTTTTCAGCACGGGTGGCGGTAGCGATGGGTGCTTCTGGAAGGGGTTGCTCTAGGACGTACAGTTTTCGTTCTTGTTTGAGGACTATCCTCAAATTTCTGTACTAGTCCAGGAAATTAGCACCGTTGAGCTTGTCCTTCTCAAGGACGGATTGCAGAGAGAGAGTATTTGACGTGTTAGATGACATGGTGATCTACAACAGTAAAATTATGTAGAAATAAGTATCATATCTAATTCATTTAATTAGGCCTTTAATTAAATGATGCTCCCACTGAATCATAGAGCTTTGGTTGGGGCTAGTCATGGATGTATGCAAACTCAATTTACCAACACTACTAGCTCCAAACCAAATAGCAATCATTATTCATGTGGGACAAGATCCATATTATACTTCATCTTGAGTTAGCTTTGGCTAATCGCTCAAGACTTGGTATAATTAGGTAGGTAACATTTTACCAATTACATCTCATGCAACTCTTTGAAACAAAGGGTCAAGATCCACATTACACATCATCTTGAGTTAGCTTTGGCTAATCGCCCAAGACATGGAATAATTGTTCTCTTACCCAATTTTCCCAACTTTTGGGATATGCCTCTAAGTTTCTCAATCTAATTGAGGGGACTTAGTTAAGTCTCACCCAAAGTTTGATAGCGGGACATCACAATTGTCCTCTCGCACTCTACCAAGATAAAATGTGTTGCTTTGCTTTGGCAAACCCAACAACAAATGATCGAGGTAGTCTATGAGTACCAAACTTTGGTAGACATATTAAGTTGACTTAATTAAAATAAACATCTAAGCATGCATCACATACACACACATAGCATATATCAACATATAAGCAAGAAAACGTGACATGGTTATGACCCGTATACTACGATCTTCTCAAGCCAATGAGAAGATCGATGGTCAACCTAGGGATAACATCTTCTCCAAGTGTATCATTCGGTCATCGTGTGTGGTCAGCATCCTTCTTGTAACTTCATTCTTCAATGGACACTCCACTACTCCTTTTGTACATTACAATGTAGGAAAACTCGAGTTACATTCAAGTCTAAATTGTTGGGGCAATCAGCCCTAAGATGATCTGGAGGATCATGATATTTTGATGTGTGGGTAATATGGTTAAGTTAGGATTTGTGCTGGACTAATATGTGTACATGAGTGTGCAGGTGTACAGGTACACATGGACTTGGTTGATGTCTTCAGGTGAAGGATGGCATGGAAGTAAGCTGGAGGCTTACTGTGCGCATCCGAGAGACCGTTGGATAGTAGGGATGATGAGCCGAGGGACGCGGACTTCAAGGCGCACGTGAAGGGTGGCATGGAGGCAAGCTGGAGGCTTACGTGCGCATCCGAGGGACGAGGGCCGAAGATGAAGAGGGCGTGAAGGCAACAGTCAAGGCTGCTGGTGAAGAGTCAACTGGGTTGTGAGGGTCTGAATATGAGTGTTTGTACTCAGGGGCTAAGCCGGGAGGGTTTGAGGAGGAGAGACTTGTACTCGGAGTGAAACCCTAAGCTTAGGTGTGTACCAGTCGACTGGCCCATTGGCAATCGACTGGTACAGGCTGACAGGCTGGCAGATTCGAACGTTGTACTATAACGGTCGAATCTGAGTGAGACCAGGTGACTGCCATTTTGGTAGTCGACTGGTCGGTTGTTTCAGACTCGAGCCCTATTTAAAGGGGCTCATTTCCTACTATCTTCTTTGACGAAACTCGTTTGGGTAAAGTGAGTTAGTAGTCTCTTGTGATCATATAGCGTCCGAAGTGCTGTGGCGAGGTTTCTCCACCCACAAGGAGCGACAGATCTAGCCGGAGGTTATCTGGGGGTTGATCCACCGAAGGATTCTTGGATTAGTCACCCGTCCGGGGTGGATACCAAGTAAATCAGGTTGTTAGTATTGTTTTGTATTCATTTGCATATTATTGTTTCCGCTGCGCTAACGAACTTGTAGAGATTCAAATGAAAAAGTACTATTCACCCCCCTCTAGCACGCCAAATCGATCCATCAGTTGGTATCAGAGCGAAGGACCGCTCTTGATCGGACTAACCGCCGAGGGAGCACACGCTAGAGGGAGAAGAACGATGGAAGACAAACTTGGGAAAGAAATAAACTCACCACCACCATACGAGCATGAAGATTTTGATTATTGGAAAGCTAGAATGAAGATGTGGCTCGGCATGGATTGGGAGTGCGTAATGGTGATAGAAGAGTCATTCGAGACCCCTAAGGACAAACATGGAAAGAAGCTTCGACCTAGGTATTGGACCAAGGAGCAACAAGAGCAAGCAAGGGCCAATGAAAAGGTAATCAATATCTTGGTTAATATTTTGCCTACTAATATCTTGAGCAATGTAGGGAAGTATAAAAATGCCCATGAGTTATGGACAAAATTGGAAGAGGTACATAAGAACCCAACACAAGAAGAGCCAAAAGAAATAAACTCAAGTGTCCAAGAAGACCAAAGAGAAGGAAAATCATCAAGTGACATAGAGGAATCAAGTGGAAAAGGATCCATCTCGTCAGAAGAAGAAGAAGTATCAATATCAAGGGTTGAAGGGGGGGGGAGACCCTCATCCCCACAAGAGCAAGAAAAGACTTCCACCTCTACCAAAGCTAAATCAAAAGAGCATATCATATGCTTTGGTTGCAACAAAAAGGGGCACTACAAGGATAAGTGTCCACTAGGGAAAAAGGAGGTAATTCCTATGCCCAAATCTATTTATTTAAATTCTAATATCGGTTGTAGGAATGAGGAAGCTCAAAAGGAGAAAAGAAGGAAAATTAGATGCTTCACATGCGGGGAGCTAGGGCACTACCATACGAAATGTCCAAGGAAAGGAGAGCTTAAAAGGATGGAGCATCTTAGGAGATGGGAGAAAGAAGAAAGAAAAAGGAGCATGCATCTAGGGGGAGCCCCAAGGGTAAGGGAGGTAATCCCTGACTCAATTTACGCTCAAAGTGTTTGTATGAATGATAGAATTGATAACAATTGCTTGCCCATCGTGTTTTTGGTTTTAAATATCATGATAGGAATAGGAACAATTTTGTATGCCAAAACACCAAAAATTCTATGATGCATGATAAATCTAGGAACTCTAGGAATAAGGACCAAGGCATAAACTCTAAGAAAGGGAGAAGTGTGCCAAGAAAAATAGGTAGACCTAGAAATGATCAAAGTAGGTCTAGTGATCATAAGGTTAGGAAGTTAGAAAAGGAAAATCAGGTTTTAAGAGCAAAACTTGATAAATTAGAAAGAAACCTAGGTAGGGGCATTCAAGGGTCTAAGGGATTGAACATGATATCAAAGGATCAAAATCATAGGAATGGTAGGCCAGGTCTAGGATACCACCCTAGAAGGGCTAATGTTGATAAAATGTCATATTCAAGGATGCCCTATAACTATGGTAGAGAGAAAGTCAAAAATGGCAAAGAAAGCCGTTTAAGGGAAAAGAAAAGAAATTGACCAAGGAAGATGTCTATAGGGTTAAGAGAGTGATAGTGGAAGGTCAAGAGGCACCGGAAGAGCACCAGTGTGGTCTTGCCTTTGTGGATGAGTTAACCAGGGAAGTAACTGGGATTAAGAGTTCAAGGAAGAGTTCTAGAAGCCAAAATGGTCTCCATGGTCAATGGATTTCAGGTGGTTTCCTTCTAGGAGATTGAAGAGGACTATAGGGTGTGCCAAGAGGTTTAAAAGGCTAAGGTAGTCTTAATCCTAGAGAGTTGGCACACTAAAGGGAGAATTATAGAGTAAAAGGTGAAATTGGGACTCTAATTGAGAAAAACTGATTTTAATGCCTAAATATCATATAAATTGATGCTAAGAATGGATTATGAATGAGTATGGGAAGAAGCATCAAGATGAGGTCAAAATTAAAACTTTCGGGAAAGGTTTCATGATACATTTTAGAGAAACTCGAAGTTTATACCAATCTTGGAATTCGAAAAAGTTTTGGCTGAAATTATATTTTTCCCAGGTATATATAGGATCCACACATCTCCCCACAAGAATTCATAATTTTTGGGAATTTGTAGAATTAGTTAGACATTTCTGAAGTTTGGATTAGGAATCTAAAAATCAGATACTAGTCGACTGGCAGGAGGCCAGTCGACTGGGAAAACCCACAGAATGTAATTACACTCTGGCCCAATCGACTGTCAAATACCAGTCGACTGGGACGCGGGCTTTATAAAAGGAAAGGGCACGCCGGGGAAAGCCAAACTCTAGGGTTTTGGCGACTTCCCCGTCGATCATCACCTCTCCCAAGTTCCTCATTCGACCTCAGGCCCTTCCAAGCCCTAAAATCCCTCTCTAAGTCCTCCTCTAACCACGATCTACCTCTAGGGTTTGTTAAAACCTCTTCTCTTCAAGACATACCCTCAAAATCAAATCACCATGAGGAGAATGAAAAGGTATTCTTGTTTAAGGTTCCTTTTCTTCATTTAAACTATGTTTTGGCACTAACATGATATTTTTGTGCATGTTCTTTGATGTTTTCCTTTTGGGGGAGGGGGGGGGTTGTCGTGGCATGCATATGTATGTGTGGTTTTTAGGATGGCCTCTAAGAGAACTAAGGGTGAAGGATCATCCCAACAAAGTAAGGGAGAGTCCAGGTTTAGGTCCATGGAATGTAAGAAACGATTTGAAGATAATGAGTTCATAGTAATGAATTGCCGATATCTAAACAAGGCTTTCTTTCAAGAGAAGTCACCTCAACTAACTGAAATGATCACTCATGTTCAACTGGATCGGCTGGTCTACTGCCAGCATGACATCGATATTGACTTGTGTACAGAGTTTTATGCAAATTTGACTTGCATTGACTCGATAGTAATGTGTATGAGTCTCGAGTTGCTGGTATTCCTATCCCTTTCTCAGTCATGGGTCTAGCTGAGTTCCTACAGTGTAGGGCGTCCAATAATGCATCTGTTTACTTTCCCACTATTGTTGAACCATTAGAGTTTCCTGGTGTCACTATTGATCAGATACATATGCATTACTTTAGAAGACACAGGAATGAGTCAGAGCGTCTTTTTGATGCTAAACCCATGAGACCATTTAGCCATGTCTTATATAAGATCATCATCGAGTGCATCTTACCTATTGTCACCAAGGGGAGGTCCAGGATCAGACTCCCACATTTGGTGATGATGTATGCTTTGGAGAGGAGATTAGATATCGATGTCTCCCTGCAGGTCTTCAGTGCCATTGTCATTCTTCTCATAGTGTGAATGGGAAGATATATATGCCTTTTTGCCATATCCTGAACGAGTTTTTCCATTTACGTTTTGGCATCCGTGTGGGTAGTGGTCAGGTCAGGCACCTATCCAAGGACCATGATCAAATTGGCACACGCCAATTGTCCTTGGCAGGTATTGAGTGTAGGCAGGGGACATTTTTTTGGAGGGAGCGCCCGGAGGTCGCTAGCTCAGATGAGGAGCCCGCTGGGGTGGTTACACGTGCAGAGTTTACCCAGCTCAGGGTGATGTTCATGGGATCCAGGAGGATATCCACACCATCCGGGAGGGCATCCAGAGCCTCCAGCAGACCCAGATGGTGACTCAGGGGGAGGTGCACGGCCTCACGGAGTTCTGCCAGGGATTCATGACCAGACAGGAGGACATGTACGAGATGATACGACAGCTTCATCTTGCATCTCAGGCTCCTCCTCCTCCTCCTCCTCCAGGCGATGATGATCATATGTTTTTCTAACCGGTTGACGCAGCTTTTGGATGTTCTAGTGTTGAGAGTGTTTTGTTTTGATGTTTTATTATACCTCTCAAACACCTTATATTCTGATGAGTGTACTCATTTGGATGACTTCAGGGCTTTGGCCCTAAGTACTCTTGTGTTGTTTATCTCTTGACAGATTTTATGACTCCATGTATTATACACTTACCTTTATGTTAATCTTATTAAGATCTTGTCTTATTTTGATAATGTTTTTGATAGTTAATTAAGTGCTAATATATTGCTAAAACACTTTGGTTTAAATTATGCTTTCTATATATGTGTTATTATAATGGTTTGCAATCCCATATTGGTTACATTGTTTACTATATATTGGTTGCAAGTTGCATAATGAAATGTTTATAGAAAAAGGCATGGAAAGCTTTGTTCTTATGATCTTCTAGACTTAAGAGGGAAAGAGGGGGAGCTCTTGTCAAAATGGAAATATCTTTATGAAAAAGGGAAGCTTGGAATCATTTTAAATGTCAAATGGAGTTGATAGAAAGTGGCAAATATAGGATACCATGATTGGATTTCAATGTTGATACAAAGTTAACATTATGTGAGAATTTTTGAGTTTGTACCAAAAGTCAAGCATGATTGATGTTTTTCATGAACCATATTTTTCTAGGGTAGGGAATACCTTAACAAGCGTGCTTGCAAAGTTTCACATTTTTTCGGATTTTTTGGAATTTTTACGCGTTTCTGAATTTCAGTTGGAAATTCTGAAATTGGTGTATCAGTCGACTGGCAGGCTCGCAGTCAACTGGGAGTGTGGACAATTTGTGGTTTGTGAATTCTGAGGGGTTTTTCAGAAATCGGGTTGAGTTCTATTTGGCACCAGGGATAGGGTTGCTTGGGGCAATCCTTTTGATGGTGTCAAAGGGGGAGAACTTGTGTGTTAAGTTAGGTTAGGTCAAAATCTAACTTGGTTTGGGTTGTGAAACCTTGGAGTTAAGTTGGGAAAACTTAACTTGTGATTAGCAATATGAATTGGAATTTGGGAGAAAGCATAGGTTAAGGGGGAGGTTGCCTCTTGTGTATTATGATTTAATTTCAATTGCTTTTGCTATTATTAGTTGTTATATGTTACCTAACTTAACATATTGCCACAAATCAAAAAGGGGGAGATTGTTGGGGCAATCGGCCCTAAGATGATATGGAGGATCATGATATTTTGATGTGTGGGTAATATGGTTAAGTTAGGATTTGTGCTGGACTAATATGTGTACATGAGTGTGCAGGTGTACAGGTACACATGGACTTGGTTGATGTCTTCAGGTGAAGGATGGCATGGAGGTAAGCTGGAGGATTACGTGCGCATCCGAGGGACGTTGGATAGCAGGGATGATGAGCTGAGGGATGCGGACTTCGAGGCGTACGTGAAGGGTGGCATGGAGGCAAGCTGGAGGCTTGCGTGCGCATCCGAGGGACAAGGGCCGAAGATGAAGAGGGCGTGAAGGCAACAGTCAAGGCTGCTGGTGAAGAGTCAACTAGGTTGTGAGTGTCTGAGTATGAGTGCTTGTACTCATGGGCTAAGCCGGGAGGGTTTGAGTGAGGAGAGACTTGTACTCGGAGTGAAACCCTAGGCTTAGGTGTGTACCAGTCGACTGGCCCATTGGCAGTCGACTGGTACAGGCTGGAACAGGCTGGCAGATTCGAACGTTGTACTATAACGGTCGAATCTGAGTGGGACCAGGTGACTGCCATTTTGGTAGTCGACTGGTAGCGGCTGTTTCAGACTCGAGCCCTATTTAAAGGGCTCGTTTCCTACTATCTTCTTTGACGAAACTCGCTTGGGTAAAGTGAATTAGTAGTCTCTTGTGATCATATAGCGTCCGAAGTGCTGTGGCGTGGTTTCTCCACCCACAAGGAGCGACAGATCTAGCCGGAGGTTATCCGAGGGTTGATCCACCGAAGGATTCTTGGATTAGTCACTGATAAGTGTTATTTTATTGATCATTTCAGATTCTTAAATCTATGTTTGACCCATATTTCACTTGCTTAATATTGAATTTAGCCTAGGTTTCATGAATCTATTCTATTTTGGGCTTTATTGTAAATCTTGATACATTTGAATTATTTTGCCACTAAATTGTTGATCTACTTTTGTAGGCTTGGAAGGATCGTGGACCTAGGCCATGCTGGGTCAGACTTGAATCGAAGTGGACCCGGATCGAGTGATCAAGCATCGACTAATATGGGCTGTCCGATTCAAAAACGGTTAGATCTGAGTCATCGGTCAACTTCTGGTCAATCCGAGTTCAAGATAGAGTCAATCATGACTATAGATCAAGATCTGAAAAGTTCAGCCAAATCAGAAGTAATCTGACCGTTGGATCAAGCTCAAGATGTTCTAGACCATCCATTCAAGAAAAGGGAAGATCTGGACCATCCGCCACTGATCTAGTGAATCCGAGCTGGGGTTAAGGTTAATCAAGCACTTGGATCAAGATCTGAATGTTTCATCCAAATCAGAGATCATTCAGCCGTTGGATCAAGATCAGAGGGATCTAGATCGTCCATTCAAAGATCAGGTTGATCTGAGCCATCCATTGCAAATCTGGAAGATCCGAGCTACTGGGAGGCAGATCCTGACCTTTGATCAACATCTGAAAGTTTTGGTTCAGATCTGAAGAGATCCAGCCGTTGGATGGAGTTAAGGAAATCTGGGTCGTCCATTGCTAAGTATTTAAACTAATTTCTCCACAGGTTGCAGCTTGTCGCGTCTTCGCCGCAGTTCATCGTCTTCGTTTCTTCCTTCACTGTTTCTTCTGCAATTTTCTTCATCCGACGGCGTGACCACATCGATTTCAAGCTTAGATCAAGTTCTAGATCATTGGGAAGGTGTTTCCGTGAAGATTCCAGCTCCAATTTTGCCCAAGAACAGAGCTGAGTGAGGTTTCATCAGTTCTGCCATTTGATTGCCTTGGTCTCGTTTGTGTGCCGATTTCATCCATTTGAGCTATCTGGAGGGTCCTCTGGAGTGCTTTGATCATCCCCAAGCCATCGTCGCAATCAAACACAGCGAGATTGAAGAGATCGAATGGGTTTTTCAGATTTGAGCAGAGTTTGAGTTGGATTGATTCGTAGAGTTAAATTTCCAGCGATTTGTGGAGCTTACGGGTTCGAGGCTCACTCTTGTGTGACAGCAAGGAGATCTTGAGCTAAGGGAAGGGATTGATGAGTTTTCTTAATGCATTTCTGTCATTAGCTGTAATTTCGACTTCTGCAAGTTATTTCAGTTCTGAATTTTTGTATCAGAATGTTTAGTCTTCTTTTCTGAATTGTTTCTGCCATAATTAGGGCTCAGTCCTACAAGTTAAGTAGCTAGGGAGCTTGTTTAGTGAACAATTGTTCTCAATTTCAGTTTAGTTCATGATTCAATGCTTGCGTTCCAGTTTTGTTGCTGCGTATCAGTCTTTTCATTCTGCGTATCAGTCCTTTAGTTCCTGAATTTTAAATCAGTGAGTCTAGTTTATTTCTGAATCATTTCTGAATACTAGTTTGGTACAATTGATCTCAGTTCCAAGTTTGTTTTTGAAATCGTATCATTTCTGAATTTTTGCATTCCTGCGCATCATTTCTGCATCAAGCTTGTGTCTAAATTGATTAGCTTTCGAGTTCTGAATTTCCTTACTCATCCCTGCATATCACTTCATTTATAGTTGTGCTGTCCAATGCTGCATCGATCGGCTTTGATTCTTAGTTGTTAGATGTTAGTTCTGCATTAGTATCAATTTCGGCACATCAGCTTTTCTTGTCTGCGTATCAAGTTTGCTGAATTTCTGCATGTTGAATTTCTGCACTGATTTGTATCAGGAGTAAACCTATCTTTTAGTGTATGGTTGTGCTTGAAATCAGTTTCATTTGTATTTGGTTTGTTTCTGAATTGTAGTCTCATTTCGGCACATAAGCTTTATTCCTTGCGTATCAAATTTTAATTGCTGCATTTGTATCAAGTTAAGTTTTGGTTTTGAGTGGTAATTCCTAGAGTTAAATGCAATTTGTAGTGTACACTTGCACTTGAGTTCAGATTTGTTTCCCAAATTCGGCTAAGTTGCATTGGTTGATTAATTTTCCCATTAGATGAGTTCATTAGTTGCATTTATCTTATTAGTTCATTTAGTTAAATTTCCTTTCTTTTCATTGTATTTTCATTTCTGATTGCAAACCAAACCCAAATCTTATCTGAAACCCAAAAATATCTGATGACACATAAATTCGAGCTCGAATTAAACAACCTTAACTAGCCCTAGGAAAAATATGACTTGTGGCCCCTTTACTATATTTTATTCTTTGTTAGCAAAAAGGGTTTCCAGCTTTACGAAAATCTAAATTTGAGACCCACGTTCGTGACAGCCTACACATTCGGGATACATCAGTCACCCGTCCGGGGTGGATACCAAGTAAATCAGGTTGTTAGTATTATTTTGTATTCATTTGCATATTATTGTTTTCGTTGCACTAACGAACTTGTAGAGATTCAAACGAAAAAGTGCTATTCACCCCCCTCTAGCACGCCAAATCGATCCATCATAAATCTATTTTTACAACTAGGAAAAATAGAGACAAGGCACGACACGCAGGCCGTATTATGAATTACAACATGCACACACACACATATATCCAATCACATTGGGGTTAAGGCCATAACCATGCACCATGTCATCAATCAAATACAATAGATTTAGGACATCAATTTTTATTATGATTGTAAAAATGCTCATGAGCCGAAACCATAGGTTATAAAATTTGTCGAGTACATTCGCATCATAGCACACTTTCATATTTCATATGATGATGCTATAGATTTTTAGTTTGATCAATACAAATTTTTGTATCTCGACAAATGCTCATACATTATACAATCTATAATAAAATTATATCCTACTTCTATATCACATATAAAAGTTTTCTAAACTTTGTACGATCTTTCGCAAGTGGCTCTGATACCACTGTAGGGATCTATAGGTAAAAATATTTAAAATCGCAGCGGAAATAAGATCTCTCGAGCGATCCATGCGAAAGAAAAACTCATACAAAGTGATCTACAATTCCCATCTTATAGGAATACCTTTGCCGCGTGCCCTTCGCTTATCCCGCTAGTCCTTTGGTTCGCCGGATCTCTTGCACGTTCAAGTGTTCGTGCCTCTATGCATATCCACACGAACACGATCTACATCTCGGAGAAGAACCACCTTAGTTGTGCTAGCAACTTGGGATGGTTCATAAAGCACAAGAACCTCCACTAGGGAGTTATGGGCAAGGAGGAAGAAAGAAGAGGAAGAGAGATACACCCTCTAGCCTTTGACAAGGGGGGTATTTATACTCATCTAATGAATACCAAGGGTCTATGTCCCTTGAGCTCCTCTCATCTTAATGCTAATAAAACCTAATGAATACCAAGCCTCTTGGTATTCCTTGAGACTCTTAATATTCTATTCATCTAATGAATAGAATGTCTCTTAGCCTTCCTCTTAAATAATATTTATTAAACCCTTTAATGAATATTATCCATACTTAAGTGGTTGAGTCTAATCTAGATGAGTCTAACTCAAATTAGACTCAATCTCATAATCTAATTGGATTCACTTGGGTCTAACTCACTTAATCCAATTCGAATCAAATCTTAGTCAAACCAAGATCAATTAATCTCCAAAGCATCGTGTCCTTAGTGTGTGACCCAATAGGTTCTCGTAACGTTGGCAATGTGTTTAAACCACTTTAGACACATAAGCAATGAGCGGCATCTAGCAATGCATCATTGCTACCCAAGTAATAAGAAAAGTCGAGATCCGACTAAACCTCCGTGACTATGATAATGTATAACCTTGTCCTTCTATCCTCGATATCTAGATTGACCAATGAGGCATAGACCATGTCATCCTCAGTCAATCTTGTGTTTCTTGATCCCCGAGTAGACTCACTCAAACAAATGAGCTCAATATCTCATATTGATTCATTTGAGCATGACCATGTGTTTTAGTAGTCCTACTCGATCAAGAGGCCCACAGATATCACTCCCGTCATATGGGAGGGATAGATCTCATCTACATCACTCACATCCCTCCGCATAATTCATTACATACCCAGTAATCGCCTTTATAGTCCACCCTGTTACGGGTGACGTTTAACGATACCAAAGTACATAACTCCTTATGTAGGGAACCGTAGTGACTTCAGGTCTAAGGACTATTCATACTAATAGTCACATAAGAAAATTTATGACACTCATATGGCAATTTATGAAACTTTCTCACGGCGGGTCAATTCAGTACACATTTTCTAATGTATACCCATGTGTCAACTTGATATCACATATCCATGACTTATGAGCTCAAGTCATCAGTTGACCTACATGCTAGTCTCCATGCATTAATATTATCCTTTAATATTAATACTTGACTATGAATGATTTAGAGTAGTGTTCTCTACATCATCTCACTATCGATTCAACCAATCGATATGATGTAGATAAGAACCTACTACCCAAGGATATTATTATACTTAGTTATTTGGCACAAATACATAGTAAGTATAATAACCAATCATGCCTTATTAATTATAGAATATGATACAAAATGTCCCTAGTCAATCATCACATAATTGGCTTTAGGGCTCCTACTAACAATAAACTGCGTGGTTGTGTATGTTATTTTTCATTTTTAATGACTGAGCCATCTTATATGAGGAGATTATGTATTATTAGTCCCAACTTGTCCGCCTTACGGCTGGAGCTTCGGGTTATCAGCCTTAGTAGTTAGTTGGGCTTTCTGGATATCAGCCCTAGTAGACTGCCGAACCTTCATCTTCTCAGCCGCAACAGATTTTGGCGTTGCCACCTCCAGCTCCAGAGACAGGCCGAGTTTATGCAGTTACCAGAGAGGAGGCACAGTGGGTCGATGGATCGGTCTTCCGTGGTATGATTTCGGTTTATGCATTTCCTGTTAAATTGCTTGTTGATACTGGTAGTTCTAGTTCTTTCATATCACAGTTATTTATGGGAAAGATTTGTAGGTTGTCTACCCTTAAATCACAACGTTTGTCAGTATCTCTGACATCCGGTGAGGTATTGAATATCTTGCAGGAAGTTAAGGCATGTCCATTGGACTTCGGTGATTATACTCTCACCGTGGATTTATCGGTTCTCGAGATGGTAGAGTTTGATATTATTTTAGACATGAACTCGTTGGCGGCTTATCATACCATAATTGATTGCCAAGCGAGGGTGGTCACGTTTCGACCTCCGAACCAACCCTCGTGGGAATTCATTAGCACCAGAGATGATGGGATTTCGATTATCTCTGCACTTAAGGCCAGAAGCTTATGTCGCATGACTGTCAGGGTTTTCTATTGTCATTGATCAGCACAGATGACAACAGTAGCCCTCAACTCTCGGATGTTCCAGTGGTCCGAGAATTTTTGGACGTATTTCCAGAGGAGCTTCCTGGTTTGCTTCCCAGAAGGCAAGTCGAGTTTATGATTGAGTTGATTCCCTGGATTGCGCCGACATCAAAGGCTCCGTATCGTATGGCGCCTAAGGAGTTGGTTGAGTTAAAGGTTCAGCTTCAAGAGTTGCTTGACAGGGGATTCATCCATCCTAGAATATCTCCATGGGGTTCGCTAGTTCTATTTGTAAAGAAGAAAGATGGTTCAATAAGATTATGCATCGATTACAGGCAATTGAATGTAGTGACCATTAAAAACAAATATCCCTTGCCTCGTATTGAAGATTTGTTTGATCAGTTAAAGGATACCTCAATATATTCTAAGATTGATTTGTGGTCAAGAGATCATCAGTTGAGGATCAGAAATTTAGATATCCAGAAGACAGCTTTCCGCACTCGGTACAGACATTACGAGTTTTTGGTAATGCCATTTGGGCTTACCAATGCTGCTGTAGTATTCATGGATTTAATGAATCGGGTCTTTATGGAGTATTTGGATCAGTTTGTTATTGTTTTCATCGATGGCATCCTGATTTACTCCCATTCCGAGGAGGAACATGTGTACCATCTTTGCATCGTCCTAGAGACGCTCCGGCGGAGTAGTTGTTTGCAAAGTTCAGCAAATGTGCATTTTGGTTGTCTTCTGTGGGTTTTCTCGGACACGTTGTTTCTAGTAGAGGTATCTCCATAGATCCCTAGAAGATCGAGGCTATCACCAGTTGTGAACAACCTAAGTCAATTAGGAGGTGTGTAGTTTTCTCGGATTGGCTGGTTATTATCGATGATTTGTTGAGGGATTTTCCAACATTGCTTCACCGTTAACACGTCTGACCAGAAAAGGCGTGAAATTTGTTTGGACAGAGGCTTGCGAGACCAGTTTTTAGGAGCTCAAGCGGCGATTGGTGTCTGCACCAGTTTTGGTGTTACCTTCAGGAGAGGACGGTTTCGTACTCTACACTGATGCATCACATTAAGGTTTGGGCGCAGTTTTGATGCAGCATGGACGGGTAGTCTCTTATGCTTCATGTCAGCTTAAGGAGCATGAGAAGAACTATCCAGTTCATGAGTTAGAGCTTGCAGCCATTATTTTTGCCCTAAAGATATAGAGGAATCATCTCTACGGCATCACGTTTGAGATTTTCACGGATCACAAGACCCTCAAGTATTTATTCACTCAGAAGGAACTGAATCTTCATTAGAGAAGATGGATGAAATTCCTGAATGATTATGACAGTAAGATTAGCTACCATCCAGAGAACACTAATGTGGTTACAGATGCACTGAGCAGAAAATCCCGGAATGTTTTGGCTTGTCACCGGGTTATGGTCACCGACTTAGTTCAGAGCTTCTCAGAGTTGGGACTGGAGGAGCATGGTCAGACAGAGAAAGGGTTATTGGTGACTATGGTTGCTCAGTCTTTGATTAGGACGAGGATCAGAGAGGCTCAGGCTAGTGATCAGCATCTACAGTTCCTAGGCAGCCGGATAGTCTCAGAGCAGCAGACTGACTTTACACGAGATGATGAGGGTATTCTATATTTTCGAAGGAGATTGTGCGTGCCTAAGTCACATCCGGTCATGGATGAGTTGCTTCAAGAGGCTCATCGATCTCGGTATATGATACATCCTAGCGGAACCCGTATGTATCGAAATTTGAGACGTTCCTACTGGTGGAACGGTATGAAGAAAGACATCGCGGATTTTGTAGCTAGATGTCTACTATGCCATCAGGTGAAGGCCGAGCATCAAAGACCTGCTGGATTACTTCAGAAGATCCCTATTACTGGGTGGAAATGGGAGCACATCACGATTGATTTCGTTGTGGGATTATCGAGGTCTCGGAGAAGGCACGACACGAGTTGGGTGATCGTTGATCGATTAACCAAATCTGCTCATTTCTTGGGGATTCAGAGGACAGACTCACTGGAGAAGCTGGCAGAGCTGTACTGTCGTGAGATTATCAAACTACATGGTGCCCCTCTAAGCATCATATCAGACAGAGATCTGTGTTTCACTTTGTGGTTTTGGCAGAGTTTGTAGCAGGCTATGGGTACTGAGCTTCGATTCAGTACAATCTTTCATCCGCAGACGGACGGACAGTTAGAGCGTACCATTCAGACGCCAGAGGATTTGTTGAGATCCTGTGTTATGGACTTTGGAGGCAACTGGGAGGATCACCTGCACTTGGTTGAGTTTGCCTATAACAATAGTTATCATTCGGCTATTCGGATGACACCATTTGAGGCGTTATATGGTAGAGTTTGCAAGACACCCACCGTCTGGGAGGAGGTTGGGGAATCTCAGTTGCTAGAACCTCAGAGTATTCAGTGTGACGCAGAGTTAGTCCGTACTATTAGACGTGGGCTGTCAGAGGCTCAGGATCGCCAGAAGAGTTATGCCGATCGGAGACGCAGACCCTTGGAGTTCTCCGTGAGCGATCACATATTCTTACAAGTGTCACCCATAAAAGGGGTGAAGCGGTTTGGTTTGCGAGGTAAGCTAGCTCCATGCTACATTGGACCGTTTCAGATTCTGGAGCGGATTGGAGCAGTAGCTTATCGTCTGGCATTATCACCGTCTTTGGCTGGAGTTCACGATGTATTCCATGTTTCCATGTTGAGGAAATATGTACTAGATCCTGCATATATTTTATCGGAGGTTCCGGTCACACTATAGCGAGACGCGACCTACGAGGAGGTACCTATATGGATTCTCGACCGCAAGGAGCATCGATTCAGAAACAAGACTATTCTGTTGGTCAAAGTTGGATGGCAGCACCACTCTGATGAGGAAGCTACTGGGAGCTCGAGGATACGATCATAGCTCGCTACCCTCATCTGTTTACATGGGGTGCGTATGGCTTGAGTTGCATTCAGTATTTATATTATATCTGAGTTGTTGATACCTATTGCGGTTGGCTAGTACTTGTTGTGGTTTGCTAGCGAAATTTGGGGATTAAATTTTTGTTAGTGGGGGAGAATGTTAAATATCGAAAATTTAAGGGGTTAAATGGAAAAATTCAAAACATAAGGGTCTGGTTGGGATTAAACAAACTAGGAGGCTTATTTTGCAAAGAAACCAAAATCCTTAGAAACCCTAAAAACTTCTCTCAAAATCCCTCTTCCCCGTGTTTCTGCCTCGATGCCGCCCGCCCGCACGCCACCACCAAGTCGACGGGAAACAATGCCCTTCTCTTCAATATGTCAACGCCAACTCCTCCTAGTGGCTCTCGATCCTAAGCTACCAACCGATATCAGTTAGGGTAATTAACCTCACCTTGTTAATCTAATGATTGCTCAATTAATGAAGATTGTTTCTTGTCTTAAACTGTGACATCATGTGGATCTTTGGCATTTTGTTGGCTGATCTACCTTGTAGGATTAATAGGATTGTGATATATTTATGTGGTTAGAGTCTTCCTCTGATCTTCTTCCTTACTAAGGCTTTTATGAAGCTGTTGTGTTCTGATTAATTCCGGAATGTGCCCTCTGAATGTTGCCTTAAGCTCTATTAGGATTAGGCTGTTTTGGGAGATGATGGTTGCTGTAAGTTTGCGATTAGGTGTAGAAGATTTGATTTGGTTTTGAAACATCATGCTTAAGCTCCCTTTTGATTTTAAATTGATTTGGCAATTGGAATTCTAAGGTGAACAATAGCTTAAACAACGGATTAATTGATTCATTTATGGTTTGGTCGATAGACTGATTAAATACTAAGAGGATTAAGGTTTATGGATTCATTAATTAAGGTTAGGATGAGTTAATTGAGATTAATTTAACTAATCACTGAATTGATTAGGGTGGATTCTCTAGCTAACCCCAAGTTGATCAAGAATTTGGATTAATTGGAGATAATCATTAATTCAAATTATTTAATGATTTAAGCAATTAGGGTTAGATCCTGATTATGTTTAGCAGTTAGCTTTGCTAATTCATTTTTTTTATAAATAGTTAAACTATGTCCTTGATACAGGACCTTGACCTTGGACTCGCGTCGTCGATCGTGGGAGGTTCTTCTCGTTTACGAACTTCTACATAAAAGGCAAGTACTTCTCCTTTGTATTCTAGTAGTTCTTTTATCTTTAATACATGACTTATTATGTCTGAATAGGTCTGCTTGACCTTGTTCTTTATTGTTGTTTATTTTATATCGCCTGTTGATACTTTTTTTGTTTGACCTTCGAGTTTAATCGAAAATTCGTATCCGTACGGTCTCTCGTTGATTTTCCATTCTGTAAAGTACCACTCGTACGCGAGTACTAAAATGTTCATTAAACACCACTAGGATGGTTGGCATTAGAGACGCCCTACCTAGTAGTTTAGTTGCATATTCGTTACTTTCTGGCTATTTTCTGGTATTTGTTGATTTTGTTGTTTCATCGTTGTTATTCGGTAGTTTATGCTTATTGGTATCATGCACCATACCTACACCATTGCATACTGACGACTGTTGGGCTTCCATATGGTTAAGTCGTCGTCAGTCTTCTAGTTGCTTTGCCACTCAACCACTTGTTGTGGTAGTTGCTAGAGTGGGAGCAACCGTCCTGTTACGCCACACTCGGCCACTTATATACAGTGGATGTTGGAGTTGTAGGCAAGTAGTTGACACCCTCACTGTTGTTTTCGAGGAATATCAGAGCTGCTGGTAGCTCCCCCTATATATTGGAGGTTTTGGAGTAGTTGGCTCCCCAACATCCTGTCCACTCAACTACATCTATCAGTAGTATTCGTTGGAGTACGTACAGTTGTCACAGCCCTACCCACTCGGCCACACAGATGTGATGTGTTGGCGGCTTAACTGGCGTCAGGGGTGACATATGGCATTGCATCATATGCATCTATTGCATTTATGTATTTTCTTGTGTTTGTTGCATTTATATGAGTTATGGTTGACATGCATGTTTGTTGATACTATGTTATCTTGTATGTTTTCACATTATTTTTATTATGCTTTGATGTCCTCCATTTCCTAGAGGTTGTACATCGTTGTTATCTATTGCTTCTTATATATTTATTTTGTCATGCAATTGTTTACTCATATACCCGCAGCGTTTGCCCAGACTCACCACCCATACTTCCTATTTTTGTTTCAGGTAGCAGGTAGATACATTACTTGGAGCCAGGAAAGGATTCAGTTGTCAGTCCCACAGTGTCGTTTCATTTTGGAGTTGAGTTTAGTTTATTTTTCGCAGTTGCTTTATTTTCTACACTTCATCAGTTCCACTTTTTTATTTCCTAGACTGGATATATTTTATTAGTCCGATATGTCGTAGTAGAGATATGTTCATTTTGGACTTAGGTTGGAGTTTTCTTTGTATTTGGACTTTTTGTTAGCTTTATTTCTGCTAAAAGACATTAACAATTTTGAAATGTTTAAGCTTAGTTTATCTATATCATTCTTATTGATACAAACTGCGTGGTTGTATATATTATTTTCCAGTTTTGATGGTTGAACCATCTTATATGAGGAGATTATGTATTATTAGTCCCAACTTGTCCGCCGTACAGGGGAGACCGATTTTTGAGTAATCATGTGCTTTTGGGGGTGTGACAGCTGCATATGAAATGCCACGTTATTTCTTGAGCTTTTCCTTAAAATTTGTCACTAAGCATATCATTTTTGCCTTTCGAAAATGAATAATTCTAGTTATTTCCTAACTGTTAAATCCAAAACTATTTTTTAAAATGAAAATGATATACTAAATGAAAAATCTCAGTGAATGACATAACACATATAAAATATCACGTCATTCACTGAGCGTTTTATTGAATTTTTTCATTGAGTCTATCATAACACGTTTTAAAATAAATTTGAAGAATTTGAGAAAGTTAAATTCTTATATTACTCAGGATTATATATATATATAATTTTAAAATGAATGATTTAATTATTTCCGGCCTGTTAAATCCAAAATTATTTTTTAAAATAAATTTGGAGAAATTGATAAAGTTAAATTCTTATATTACTAAGGATTATTAATATATATTTGTTGATCGTATTAATTTTACGGATGACTATTTTAACTTCATAATAATTTTTATCTCAATGGAGGATTTAATATCCAATCTGGTATTAATTTTAAGGATGACTAATTTAATTTTATAACAATTTTTATCTGATATCTGATCAGAATTGAGAAAATATAGAGGTATTTTTTTAGACTTGAGGGAATATTAAAGATTATTTTTCTAAAACTCATTATTTTTTTTTTGGTGGTTAATATATTTGAAAAAATTAATTAAGAGTAAATTTTATTTTTTTAATTATATATATATGTTTGTCTTATAGAAAAAGACAACCAATGAGGATCCATGCATAACCAATGAGAGATGGTAATCTTATAATTTTCTTTTTTAAATATAATTAAAGATAAAAGAAAGAAAATTTCGTGAATCTTAATAAATATGTGAATTATTTGAAACTCCTACACAGTACAAAATCCTTTCAGAATTACCTTGAGAAATAATAATACAACTTTTACAAATATTTAGTATTTGTGGTTAAGCAAACATGATGCTTCTAGTATATTTTAAGAAAAAGAAATCATTGTTCGACAAGTACTTCAACAAGTCACGCAAAGATATTCAATATTATTGAATAGAAAAAAATTATTAATGAGGTTTATTCAAAGTGATCGGTTTGATCCCATAAAAGTTTTTTATTGGGCGCCAGGGTAAATCAGAAGCGCTTACAATGGACGATTTAGAAGCCCAATGTCCCAAGGTTCGTATCCCATTTGAAGAAAAAATTCTTGCAAATACGCCGTACTAGGAATCAAACCGTAAATGTCTGGGATAACGACTAATCACTTTACTACTGTATCATAGCCCCGAGGATAATATTATTGAATAGAACACAATAATGCATAAATTAGTCATATAAACATCAAATCCTAATTATTTCGAATAGTGCACTCATCATACATCTCACCGATACTAAAACGGTCAGACGGATCAATTTTTACGGAACGGATCCATCCCTAATAGGTCAGTCATTTGACGGTGGTTGGGTGGGTGGGTGGGTGGGCCAGGGCGGGAGGGATAGGATGATTCGTTATTTTGACGGGTTAAAAAATTTTCAATTCAATTCAATCTAAGACAAATTATGAGCTAGACAGATCAAACAATGGGCCAATAAAAAATTTTTATATCTTAAATATTTTACATTGAAAAAGTTTTATTAATTAAATATATCCAAAAATATATATTTTAAATGTAAATAAACATAAATTCAGTACTATGAAAAATATTATTTTTATTTTATAATTATAAAAAAATAAATTAATAAAAAACTTGGCTTACTTGTGTTTCTCAACCCGCGGATTAACCCAAGCCATGATGAGCTAACTTGCATGGGTTGCAGGCTTAGGTTGATCGACTCGCTACGAGCTTAAGTTGATAAAATTTCAATTCAATCTATTTACTCGACGGACTAAATTCAAATATAAGATTCTAATATAGACATTACACTTAGTAACTTCAAATTAGGTGTGACTCTGGTAATTTAATTTTCAATTTTTTCTTGGATAATCAATGAAAATTTTATAAATTTAATTTATCAAAACTGATTAATTTTAGAGATGAATATTACAACTTCATAAAAAAAAATATTATCGATAAATAAAATAAATCAAATATATATATATATATATATATATATATATATATTATATATATATATATATATATATATATTAAAATTGATCTATCCATCCTAACATATAGAAATGTCAAAAATGAATCCGACCTAACAACCTAATCTGAGCCAACTTGAAAAATATTAGATCAGGGTTGAAAATTTTCGAGTTCGAGTTAGAGAGTTTGGTTGATCCGAATTTAGGATTTAATGGATTTTTTGAAATTAAATCAAATTTTATTTTAAAAATTAAGATGTTTTTATTTATAGTAATAGCAATGTTAATATGATAATAATGAAATATTGAGATAAATATGAAATATAGGGGAAAATGTAAAAAAATCATTTTAAATCGATTTTTTTTATTATTTGGGTCGGATTCAGATTGGTAGGGTTTAAATTTCAGTTTCGGAGTTTCAGATTGAATTTGGATTCGAATCGGATTCTAATTGGGAATTAAAAAAATTCCAATCGAATCGAATCTGATTAGGTCCATATGAATTGACACCCTACTAACAGAAAACATTTTCGAATTTACTAATAAGCTCAGAAAGTAAGAATTGGATTTAGGTTAAAAAAAATTAAATATATGATACCCGCATTGCTTCTAGAGATGATAATTTTCTCTACAGGTTCTACGCCCATGGGGAAAACTCAAAATGGGGGCCGGATTCAAAGAATTTTTTCATATTCGTAAGTTAAATGATGAGAATACTATCTGCATTTTCGAATCCATCCGATAATAATAATGATAATAATATAGTTATATTATATAATTTTTATAATTGATTTTTTATTAATATTTTGATGAAAGAGATTTAAAATTTAAAATATATTTGGCTAAGTTAATATATATATTTTAAGAGAATCAAGATGAAGATTTTTTTTTTATTTATAAGGGGTGTTCAGGTTTATGTCTGACTAATCCTCTTGGCTAACTGGCCCTGTCCCACAACCTTCAACGAGAGTCCCCACCGGTCAACGAGGGTAAATCGTGAGACGGAGACACATGACGACTTCACCACTAATGATATCGGTACCTGATAGCCAGACCACGCAGCAGTCTATAGCTATTTCTTCCGTCAGCATACTGCGCGCTCTATCAGGGAGGAATCGAACCCGAAAAATAAGGAATTATCAAAGTCAACCATTATCAATCGTGTCATACCCGCGGGGGCTGAGATGAAGATTTAATCTCAGTAGAAGTGGAGATTTAATCTCAAGGAGATGGGGATGGAATTCTCCCATTAATTAAAATTGAGTATGAGAGTGGCACTATAATTCAGATGGAGATGGCCGCCCCGATTGCCATCCCCGGTTGCTTCACTGCAATCCAATCCTTCCATCTCTAAAAACCGCGCTCCATGCGACTAAGCAGTCGCCCAGTCAACCATGCTCTCCTTCTTCCTCCTCGTCCTCGCCGTGATCCTGCCAGCGGCGGCCTTCTACCTCCTCAATCCCCTCCCGTGGAGTCGCAAGAGGAAACCCAATTACCCCCGTTGTCGGCACAATCTTCCACCAGCTCCTTAACCTCTCCGCTTATTGGAGTTCCAGACCGACCTCTCCCGCAAGCACTCAACGTTCCGGACCCTCACCCCCTTTTGCAACTACGTCTACACCGTCGACCCCGCCAACATCGAGTACATCCTCAAGACCAATTACGCCAACTACGGCAAGGTAGTCGCGTTCCCTCCCCTTCCCGTATCCTGTTGCTCGGCGTGATTGGAGTGCGCGATGTCGATTTATGCTATCCAGCCGGGTGAGTATTCGATTAAAATCGAACCGAACCGAACCGAATAAATCGAAAATCGAATAAATCGATATTTTTCAAAATAATCGAATCGACCGAATTTCTTAATAAAAATTGAAAAAATCGAACCGATAAAATATCGGTTAATTCGGTTTTTAACCGAATTAACCGAAATTTTAAAATTTTATTTGATTTTAATAAAAAAAAATTAATTTAATTTAATTATATTTTTAAATAAAAAATAATTAAATTAATATCCTTATTCGATTAATTCGGTTTAACCGAATTACAAAATTCAAAATCAAAAATCGAATCGAATTAATCAAAAATCGAATCGAATTTTGAGAAAAAAATCGAAAATCGAATTAACCGAACCGAATTTTAAAATCGATCGATTCGGTCCGGTTAATTTGATTTTTTCTAATTTTTGCTCATATATCCAGGGCAGTTTCAACTACGATGTCTTGAGTGACTTGCTGGGGGATGGGATCTTCGCCGTGGACGGCGAGAAGTGGTCTCGCCAGCGAAAGATCTCCAGCCACGAGTTCTCCACCAAGGTGTTGAGGAATTACAGCAGCGCGGTGTTCAGAACCAACGCCGTTAAGCTCGCTAGGGTTATCTCAGACGCGGCCAGATCCAATGAGGTGATCGAGATCCAAGTGAGCCCTAGTTCTACTCATTGTCTTCATGAGTTCATTGCGAATGGTACTTTCTCATTCATATCTTCCATTTTCAGGAGTTGTTCATGAAGTGCACACTGGATTCCATATTCAAAATAGGGTTTGGGGTGGAACTGAGCACGCTGTCCGGATCAAGCAAAGAAGGGAGGGCTTTCGCGAAGGCCTTCGATGATTCCAGTGCTCAAGTGCTTGTGCGCTACTTTGATGTGCTCTGGAAATTCAAGAGGTTTCTGAATGTAGGCTCAGAAGCCCAAATGAAGAAGAACCTCAAAGTCATCGACGATTTCGTCTACGAACTGATCGATGCAAAGATTCAACAGAAGTCTAAACATGTTGTTGAATTTGTATGTCAGCAGCTGATGTTAACATCTTGGCTCTATTGTCTCCTTCTACATGTTGACTCTTCGGTTTTTGGCAGATGGAGAAGGAAGATATCTTGTCTAGGTTCTTAATTGAAAGAGAGAAGAATCCTGATGAGATGAGCTACAAGTACCTGAGAGACATTGTGCTGAACTTTGTGATTGCCGGCCGAGACACGACCGCGGGAACGCTTTCGTGGTTCTTCTACATGCTTTGCAAGCATCCTGAGATACAAGAAAAAGTGGCACAAGAGGTGAAAGAAGCAACCAAGATAAAAGGTGAAGTAACCATGGATGAATTTGCCAAATGCCTGAGTGAAGAAGCCATCAACAATATGCACTACCTACATGCTACACTGACTGAGACTCTACGGCTATACCCTGCTGTTATGGTTAGTAGTCGTCGTTGAATGATATATCTGTGTGTTGATTTTGCATAGATCAGGCAATCAAACAGCATGATATCTCGATTCATTTCTTATAATTCAGTAGTGATACACGAAGGGATTTAGAAATGACTAGCTCAAAATTTGTGCTATCAATATCAATTTGTGCTATCAATATCATGGTAACGATGGTAAAGATTTGATGCATCATCCATAGAACTTCTAGGACAATACCAAATTGTCGGGCGCAAGCCTGGATACCCTTTGTAAATAAAATAAAATAAAAAATCTAGGGCAGTACCAAATTAGCTTAGAATTTTGAATATTTCTCCGAGTTGACAAACTTATGTTTTCAATTAGGATGTCAAATATTGCTTCTCAGATGATACACTTCCAGATGGATTTGATGTGAAGAAAGGCGACATGGTAAACTATCAGCCATACCCCATGGGAAGATTGAAATCCTTATGGGGTGAAGATGCAGAAGACTTCAGGCCAGAGAAATGGTTAGACAACGATGGACTTTTTGTGCCGGAAAGTCCCTTCATGTTCACTGCTTTCCAGGTGAGCAAAACCAATAAAAATATCAATGCTAACTCTCCACAAGTTGATCAAAAGATGATCTTCTGCTTACTCTTGGTGGTTTTTATAGGCCGGTCCTCGAATTTGTCTGGGGAGGGAATTTGCATATAGGCAGATGAAGATCCTTGCCGCGACACTTCTGTTCGCGTGTAAATTCAAGCTGTGGGATGAGAAGAAAACTGTCAAACATAGGGTCTTGCTCACCCTTCATGTTGATGGAGGCTTGTTTCTTTCTGCACTGCCTAGGTGAAGCCAAAAATTAAAAGTGTTAATTGTGAGAAATTGGAAGGGCGGAATAACAAAGCTAGCCATGCATCTAGCTGAAGAATAGAAACAATAATAATGGCATCTTCATAGGTGCAAATGGTTTCCCAGACCTCGTGTAATTTATTTGGATCTGTAAATTATTCCAAATAGTCGAATCATTGTGTAAAAGAGTGACTATCTGAAATAATGCAAATGCCCTTTGAAATCTTGCCACACATTCATTCCTTTACCTTAAGATTTACTTCAAATTTATGATTATCAAAATTAAATCAACTGAATATATATATAAAGAATATGATATCCTAAAAAAGCACTTTTTTTAAAAAAAATACTTTGAATTTAAGATTTAGTATTAATTATGTGTAATGTTTTAGAGTTTACGGTACAAAATTTATGCTGCGTAATTTTCTTTAATTTTAGGGTTAGGATTTAGAATTCAGAGGGTGTTTTTTTTAAGATTTAGAGTTATGATGCATAATTTTTCTATATTTTTTAACAAAAGAAAAAACGTAATTGATATTCTGCATGCATAATAACGCACTATGCACAAATTAAATAGATCACTTATATATATCCTTCTACTTCATTAAATTTTATCCCTATTATATTATTATTTATATTTAAATAAATCTTATATTATTTTATTATTTTTAACTAAGTTTTTTTTTCTTTTCATTTTCCTTGTGTAATATACTTATTTATCATAATTTCATTATACATATATAATTTTTTACACCATAAATATAATCCAAATTTTTTCTCTAATATTTTCATTTCCTATCTATTGAGGCAATCTATAGTCTGTGGGACTATGTATTTTGATGTTTGAATAAAGGATTTAAGTTATGTTCACTCTTGTTTTTGATATGTGTATTTGAGTGTATAGGTTCTGCAGGATACATATATGACTCAATTTGATAGTTTCGGATCCAGTGAAGGATGGTGCATCCAAGGGACCGTGGACAAGGCAACAACGATGAGCTGAGGGAAGCACACTTCGAGGCATACGCGAAGGATGACATGAGAACAAACTGCAAGCTTGTATGCATTCAAGGGGCGAGTGCGAAGACTTGAAGGCAATAGGTTAAGGTTGCGAAGAAGAGTTAAGTGAGTCATTAGGATTTGAGTGTGAGTTAAATGTACTCGGGAAGGAAAAGTAACTCTAGGTTTAGGATTTTACCAGTCAACTGGTATAGGATCAATCGACTGATTGAGGTCACAGAAAGATCAGTCGATTGATTATTCTGTACAGTCAACTGGTGTCGGCTGAATTTGAACGTTGGGTTGTATCATTCGAATTCGACAGCTGGTGGCATCAGTCGACTAATAACAACTGGATCAGCAAACGAGTTCTATTTAAGAGAACTTGGTTTGCTTAAACAAGGTTAACAAAATAAGCTTGGTTAAAGCTTATTAGTAGTCTACCAAGCTCAGATGTGCGTGTACGTGTTGTGGTGAAGTTTCTCCATCCATAAGGAGCTACACGAACTAGTCGAAGGTTGTCCGGGGAGTCATCTACCTACAAATCAAGGTCGTCCACCTTACGGATAGTTATGGAGTAGGAGCTTTATCTCCAAATCACGTAAATTGATTTGTCTCTCTTCTTGTTAATTTTAATTTAATTATTATTCTACGTGCATACTAACAAGTGCAGAAGAGAACCGAGACAATTAATGATGACGAGCTATTTACCCTTCTTTAGCCGGACCTTCGATCTTCATCACTATCTTGTATATCAATCCACGTAATATAACATATTTCATCACCATTTTATAAAAATTTCTTTTAAATCCCAGAAATATTATGAAAAATATAAAAAAATATATATATATATATATAAAAAAAAGAGCAAAATATAAAATTAATTAATATAATAAAAAATATTTCTTAATCAATATAATCTTACATAAATTATGGTGCAGCATAAATAAATAAGTAATGATACATGAATCAATGCTCCATATATAAATCCAAAAACTTAAGAGATACTTGAGATACAAGTATGAAGGGGAACAAGAGAAAAAAAAATGATGAATCAGGCAGCAGACTAATTGAACCTAGGGTGATCGGTCTGGCTCCACGGAAGTTTCCCACCGGTCACCAGGGTAAATCCGGAAGCGCTCGCGGTGGGCAGTCTAGAAGCCCAGCGTCCCAGGGTTCGCGCCCTATTTGGAGGAAAAATTCCTGCAAAATGCGCCATAGCTGTGGATCGAACCGCGGATGCCTGGGTTAACTACTAGCGATCCTACCACTGCACCATAGCCCCGGAGGCTGAAGGGGAACAAGAGAGACACTTGAGATACAAGAGAGATACCTGAGAAATCATGTCTTGCAAATTGTCGGATATGTACAAACAACTTTCCAGATAGTTTGTTGCGGCCTAAGAAAACAACAAAAACAATTAAGAGACAAAAAGAACTCCTGTCAACGGGGTTATGTACTGTTCCGGAAGAAGTCGTCGATGATGATCAGTCACAGAGGTTCTGTCCGCGTGGAAGGTACTACGCCGAGGAGAAACTTGGGGTTCTGTGAAGTTAAGACAAGCGTTAGGGGACACGCCGGCAGGGGTCCGTCGGTGTCCACTCCGACGCTCAAGTTAGTAGGTCGTTCGAAGAGTAGTGGTAGTGAGAAAGAAAGACAGTATGTAGAATGAGAGAGTGTAACCCCCTTACCAGAGAGTTGACCTACCTTTTATACCGATGATGACAGGATAGACGTGGCCCTCGATTGGTGTCACATCTCCGATACAGAAGCCACGTCCCCCTCCTCTTTCGGTGGTTATGAGGTATCCTTTGAAACGGTCGACACCGTTATCGACTTATGCCCATTTCGAGATTCAGGGGTCGTGCAGACCTTTGATGACGGGGGTGCTTATCCGTACCTCGAGGGAGGGGTCAGTGTCTGAGGTCGGTTATTACGGGGATTCCACCCCCCGAGGAGGGCTCGGGGTTTTCATGCGCCACAGCTCCCGATGTGCTCTCGGGACCTAACCTCCCGGGGTGCTCCCGAGAGGGATCTTCAGCCACCCTTCCCGGGCGCGTCGCCGTCGGGGATTCCCGAGACCCGGGAAGGAGGGTCGTCTCAACCTACCGTTGTTGTGTCGGGCAACCTCTTCATCCTTCGTCCTGGCCAGGGCTCATTCAACCCTATCCTGCTCTCGGGACCCCATCTCTTGGGGCGAGCCCGGGAGGGTCTTCTGGCCGACTGTTTCGGGCGAATCTCTGAGGAAGATCCCTTGGCCCGGGCAGGACAGTCTTTCCGATTTGAAATGTCTCGTCCTTCAGCTTTTTCATCTCACGTGCCCGCCGCAGGCTTATTCAACCCTATCACAAGTCTCTTCCTTCAAGTCTGATCGAACGAAGTGTGACTTACTGATCGGACTGTGGTGATGATGGAGAAGCTGGGCCCCGTCTTTTTTCACTTTCTTTAAGTTTCGACCGGGCTTTCGAACATATCCCGCAAGTTTCTCGACTTGGGCTGATTTTTTGAATGTGTCTCTTACCCCTGCGAGCTTTGCGGCAGCCAAGGTGACGCAATTGCCCAGCGCATGCAATGTTGCCATGTGTCTTTTTCCTTGCATTGCGGCGTACTATGGGCTATCCGAAGCGACGGCGATTGAAGGCTAGCCGATCCCCTAGACAGCCTGTTAATACCCTTAACATGTTGGCCTTCGTTTGCCTCGTGGGAGGTGTCGTATCTCTATAAAAGTGGGTGCAACGGTGCCCTGCGGCAGCCTTACCCTAGCTTCCATCAAGAGTTCTCCTCACTTACTTATCCTTCTCGTTAGTGTTCTTTCGACGGGAGTACTTTCTCCTTTGTTCTGTTCGCCCCTCATTCCATCCCCTTGGATCCGATGGAGAAGATAAAGAAATCTTCAGGCGTTGATGAATGCTCTTTGAGAGAATTGGGATTTCATCCTGAGTGGTATGAGACCATCTCCTCCAGGGTTATGTCGGATTCCCTCCAGGCTGCTTGTCAAAAATATGCCATTCTGACAGATTGGGAGGTAAGGGTCCCCATCGCAGGTCAACTGTCGGTAACCACCGGTGAGGATTTTTACACCTTTTTCCTGGGGCCACAGGAACTAGGGCTTCGTTTCCTTGTCCACCCCTATTTCATGAATATTGCCCATTATTTCCACATCCCACTCTAACAGCTGGCCCCGAACGCTTTCGCCCAGATGAGCGGGGCTCTCGTTCTCTTCAAACTTTTTGACATTCCACTAATCCCCCAATTTTTCCATTTCTTTTTCGTCCCTGTTGGATCCCACGGGACATTTGGGTTCACTGCTCGTGGTGGTCATAGATTTCTGGGGGGCCTTCCCTCCTCTCACAAGGGGTAGAAGGAAAGATTTTTCTACATTCGGCTTCCCGAGCGTCCTTTCAGCGACATCCATTGGACGGAGAACTTGACTCCTACCGCTGACCTGGGTGATTTTCAACAGGACGCGGGATATTAGATGGCTAAAAGTATCCTAGCTGGGATGGAATTCCATGGGCTCCAGTTGGTCCAGTTCGAGGAGCTCCTTTATCGGGCGGAGATTAGTCCGAAGATTACCCCCCTCAGCTCCAACCTAAGTGAGTTACTTTGCACCTGGTACAGTGCCCGGTTAATGCTTGCTGATGCCCTCCTGCCTTTTACCCTGCAGGCGACATTATGTTTCCTCTTGCGAAGAATAAGTTCCTAAAGTGGGACCAGGCTAATAAACAAGCGTTGATCCTCGGGTTAGTGTCTTCAACCCCCGCAGGAATCCCCTCCGAGGGTGGTGAAGGGGAGGGAGAGCTATCAGCAGGCCCAGCAGTGTTAGGGGTCCCCCATGACAGTGACATCTTGGAGTCGCCCCTGATCTTTAAAGGGGGCCACCAGCCACCATTCCGGAGGCTTCACAGGAAGAAAAGGCGTCTTCTCCGTCAAACGTGCCTTTTGCCCTCCCTGTGCCTGGACAGAAACGGCGAGAATGACGGTCCTAACGGGATCACCCCTTAAAACGACTGAAGAAAGGCTTGCGCTCGGCTACCTCCGAGGATGCGACTGTTGAGGCAATCTGTGGTCCGGAATGACCAAGTGTTTTGATGTTTGGGCAAAGGGTTTAAGTTAGGTTTATCCTTGTGTTCTTATATGTGTATGTTGAGTGTGCAGGTTGTACATGTTACACATATGGACTTGGCTGGACGACCTCGGTACGATGAAGGGTGGCATAGAGACAAGCTGGAGGCTTGTGTGCACCCGAGGGACCTTAGAGAGCAGGGACTATGAGCTGAGGGCGCGAACTTCGAGGCATGCGTGAAGGATGACATGGAGGCAAGCTGGAGGCTTGCGTGCATCCTAGAGACGGGAGCCGAAGATGAAGAGGGCGCGAAGGCAATAGTCGAGGCTGTGGAAGAGGAGTCAGTTGAGTCATGAGGGTACGAGTGTTGTGTGATTGTACTCGGGAAATCCTAGGGGTTGAGTATGGAGTGGAATGTACTTAGGAAGGGTAACCTTAGGTGGGTGAGTAGACCAGTCGACTGGCCTGGGGGCAGTCGACTGATGAAACTCACAGAAGGGTTCTGGCGGGGGACCAGTCGACTGCTCTAGGAGCAGTCGACTGGTAGGTGGCTGGTGAGTTGGCTGAGAATTCGAACGTTGGAGTGCAATGGTCGAATTTCAGTAACACTAGTCGACTGCCTTGGGAGCAGTAGACTGGTGGCGAGGGTTTCAGCCCGAGTCCTATTTAAAGAGGACTTCGTGGTGGCTGAGATTCTTGACGAATCTTGTCTTGGTTAAAGGCAAGATAGTAGTCTTTGTGCTCAGGGATTGTCAAAGTGATTGTGGCGAGGTTTCTCCACCCATAAAGAGCGACAAGAGCTAGCCGGAGGTTATCCGGGGAGTGATCCACCGACGGATTCTTGGATTAGTCACTCGTCCGGGGTGGATACCAAGTAAATCGGTTTGTTAGCGTTGTTATTATTGTTAGTTTTATTGTGTTATTGTATATTCCGCTGGTCAACTAACAATCATGTAGAGAAGAATCGAAGAAACGCTATTCACCCCCCGCCTCTAGCGTACGAAATCCATCCTATCAATTGATATCAGAGCGAGGACCGCTCTTGATCGGACTAACCGCCGAGGGAGCACACGCTAGAGGAGAAGAAGAATGGAAGAAAAATTTGGGGATGATATCTACACTCCGCCGCCCTACGACCATGAAGACTTCGCATATTGGAAAGCTAGAATAGAGACATGGTTCGGAATGAAGTGGGATCTTCGGATTGCTCTTGAAGAGCCCTTCGAAGTTCCAAAGGACAAGCACGAAAGAGGCTTCGTCCTAGATATTAGGACAAAGAGCAACAAGAAAAAGCTAGGGCTAATGAGAAGGTAATTAGCATTTTGATAAATATTTTGCCTAATAATATTTTGAGTTGTGTAGGTGAATATAAAGATGCATGTGAGTTGTGGAAAGAAGATAGAAGAATATCATGAGATTCCTACATAAACTCAAGAGCCTAAGTAGAAAAACCCCATGATTCAAGAAGAGGAGAGAATTGAATTATCTACATCCTCAAGTGAAGTGGAAGAAGAGAGTAAGAGATCTTCAACATCCACCTTAAGAGAAGAAGAGGAAGCATTAACTTCAAGGATTGAGGGGGAGGAGAGACCCTCAACCATGCCGGAACAAGAGAAAGCATCCACTTCATCCAAGGTTGAAAAAGAAGTCAACCTAGCCTCCACCTCTACCAAAGCAAGGAAAAAGGACCACATTACATGCTTTGGGTGCAACGAAAAGGGACACTACAAAGAAAGTGCCCAAATGGTAAGAAGGAGGTACTCTCTAAACCCGGGTTCATTCAATTTAAATCTAACATGAATTGTAGGAATGAAGAAGTCCAAGAAAAGAAAAAGAAGATTCGATACTTCACATGTGGAGAACTAGGGCACTACCACACCAAGTGCCCAAAGAAAGGTGAGCTAAAGAAAATGGAGTGTTGGATCGAGAAAAATGATAGAGGGGGGGGTGAATATCGTTAAAACTTTTTCGGATAAGACTTAAGAGAAAGTACGCAGCGAAATTAAAAACAAACACGAGGAACACAAGTATTTTTACTTGGTTCGGAGTCACGGTCAGCTCCTACTCCAAGGCCCACGGTCCTTGACTGTTTACTGCGGGCAATTCTATATTCGCGCAAAGGTTTACAGATTTAATACAAGAATAGTGCAGTAAGTAAACGAATACACTTTTCGTTACTGACACCATGATGTGGATCGTACTTCGGAGCAAAGGGTCGTCGTCAGCGCTGGAATGTCGAGATCGGAGTTTGCTGGAGCAGAGCGCTTGAACGAAAAGCTTAGAGGCGTTGGAAAGTTGTGTTTTTGAAGCTTCGGGGTCGAGCCCCTTTTATAGTGCTCCTGGGGGCGCCTGATTCGCTGGGGGCGCCTGACACGTGCCTTCAGATCAGAGAAACTTCATCCGAAGCTCGGTCAGCGCTTATCCCTTCAGAATCGGCCTCGGAGCTGACTGGGGCGCCTGGGACCTCCCGGGCGCCCAGCTTGACTGGGTTCGCTGGCTTCGTGGCTGATTTTGCTTCGACTCATCTTTTAGCTTTGACCTTGGGCGCCCGGGACCTCCCGGGCACTTAGCCCAGTGTTGTTTCGAAGCGATTCTTGCTTAACTGCTTGTTTGGCTTTGACCTTGGGCGCCCGAGACCTCCCGGGCGCCTAGCCCAGTTGCCTGCCCCTCTCCTTTAGGGCGTTCTGAGCTGCAGAAACACACTCCTTCGGTCCCTGCATTCAAGGTTAGTACCAACACAAACAAGGCAAGAATATTAGTTAGTTTTTACAGTCGTAGCTGTCTTGGTTCTGACTTTGGGTCTCCCAAATGGAACCCTAGGTCGAACCGACGCCTACTGTTCCCTCGACGGGGAACGCGTCCTCACCTACTCCTCTCAGGAGAGTTTACCTTTTGCCAACCAGCTCCTCCGGTTGGACTTTTGCCCAGCTTTACTCACCAGGTCTTCGTGCCCAATCCGCGACCAGGTCTTAGTGCCCAATTCCTCGAACTAGGTCTTCGGTGCCCAACCCTCGGCCAGGTCTTCTTGCTCAGTCCTCGACCAGGATTTAGTGCCCACCTTTTGAGCAGGTCTTAGTTGCCCATCCCACGGCCAGGACTTAGTGCCTAGTGTTCCTAGGACTTTTCCTGCACACTTGAGTAACATCGTTAGAGCACAAATAGTACTTAACTTTGAATCCTTTGCCAATATCAAAACAAGGTTCGATATGGTGCTTCCTGCACCAACAATATCCCCCTTTTTGATTTATGGCAACACAATTCAAAGTTAAGTAAAAACTTATAACAGTTAAGAAAATAAGATAAAAATCAATGAAGTATAGTAGTTATGAACAGAATAAGTGTAGATTTGAAATCAATGAAGTATAGCAGTTATGAACAGAATTAATGTAGATTTGAAAAAAATCCTTTATTTCTCATACTCCCCCTAAAACCCTGAATACTTGTGTTATAAAATACTTAACTTTGACATTTCCTCCCCCTTTGACATATATCAAAAACATACATGGGCGAACAAGGTTTCTAATAGAGAGTTTTGAGTTTTACCAAAATGAATTTAAGTAAAGAAGTTCACAACTTTTTCAAAAATAGTTTTCAAACAACACATGTTTCAAGAAGTATGAAGATTTAAGTAAAGAGGTTTTCATGAAGCTCCCCCTTAATATGAAACTCGTCCCCTTTGAAGCTTTAACAAAAACATGCAATTTTTCAGTTTGAAAAAAAGGTTCTAAGCTCAGTTTAACTCTTGAAAAATGTTCTAAGTATGAAAACGTTCATTATTTTTGAAAGACATACTTCTAAGTTCAGTTTTAAAAAAAAACTTCTGAGTATCACAAAGGAAATTCTTAGTTAAGAGCAACTCGAAGTTTTCAATAAAGTTTCTTTGAAAAAGGGAAGAAGTTTAAGGAAAAATTTAATTTTTTTTTAAGTCTGCTTTCTCCCTTAAAAATACTCCTTTTTGAAAAATATATTTTGAAAAAGGTTTAAGGGAAAAAAAATTATATATCAGAGCCTATTAGTTTTGCAAAATCATAAATCAATTTTGAAAAAATGTTTTTTAAATATCAAGTGTTACTTAAAAAAACATAAATGATAGGGAACAAGTAACACATTATTAAATTATTAAGCAAGGATTAATTCTAAAGAACAGTTTGTTAAACCAAGTTGACATTTTTATTAAGTCCAAGCTTAATATGCAAAACTTAAAGCATTTAATCAATAAGTCTAAGTTCAGAACTATATTTGATTCTAAGCATGATTTAAGTCTAAGTTCAAAACTTTTAGCCACTTATTTTTAATCCTCAAGATAAAGAAAAATAGAAATTTCTTAGGTAAAGGATAAAATTTTTGAAAATAAAGCCTAAGTAGAAAGATTTTGAAAGAGTTTTTTTTTTCAAGGAGTATCATTGAAAATATTTACACTTAAAAAACATATCCTTTTTCAGAAAATATTTAAGGAATAAAATTTGAAAATCTAAGTACTTGAGAAGGAAAATATGAAGTACTTTATAGATTGGAATTTCTGACACAATTCTAGGAACTTTGTTGACCACAAAAAAGTTCCTATGTGTCTTTGGGATTTTCTAATCATAATAAAGCATTTTGAAAATGTATTTAAATTTTCAAATATAATAAGTTTCTTGGTTTGGATTCCTCTCCAATCTGACACAATCCTAGGAATCCTTTATTAACTACAAGGAAAAGATCCCTATGTGTCTTGGAGATTTTTTCAAACTCAAGTAATTTTTCAGAGGTGCTTCAGAGACGTTTAAAAAAAATATTTTGGAAAATGAGAATATTGTATTTTCAAAGTCTTTTTGAAATGATAATGTTGTTTTGAAAATATAGTATTTTTGAGACTTCTAATAAATTTGAACTCCCCCTAAACCTGACACAGTCCTAGGAAGCTTATTGGCCACAAGTTGATCTTCCTCTGAGTCTTAGGGTTTGATTCAAATAGAAAGAACTTCAACAAAAAATGCTATGTTTAAAAGTACTTCTTTTAATTTGAACTCCGCCTAAACCTGACACAGTCCTAGGAAGCTTGTTGACCACAAGTTGATCTTCCTCTGAGTCTTAGGGTTTGATTCAAATAGAAAGAATTTCAACAAAAAAATGCTAAGCTTAAAAAAAACTTTTGCAGACTATTTTGTTTTAATGATTTGAAAAGCAAGTTCTTCATTTTCTCCCTCCTTTTGAGAATGGTAAAGAATTGCAACAGGGAGATTCTATGTTTAAAATGATTTTGAACAATACCAGAGGAGATACAAGTACAGGAGAAATTTTGAAAAATACTTAAGTTCAAAATATATATATATATAAATATCAAAGGCCTAGACGGTAGACATTTTTCTAACTGAAAATGAGAAAGAATTCTGAGTAAACCCCAAGCTCACTTTTTGCAAGATTTATTTTTCAAAAAAAATTGATTGTCCAAAGGAATTTCTTTGTATAGAAATGTTTGCAAAAAATTAAGTAATCATTCGGTAGATGAGCAAAAGAAACCTAAGGTGAGCAATTTTAAGTACATTGACTTGAATCATTAAATCTTAGTTTAAAAGGTTAAAATGATTTTTGAGGATTTTGAAATTAATTAGAAATTTAACTTTGAATTTTAAAAATTGTTAAGTTGAATTTTGAAAATAATTAAGTTGAATTTTGAGAATAATTAAGTTGAATTTAATTTGTTTTGTAAGGTTGATTGGGTTGGACTAGGCTTTTAAGTTCTAAGCATCTCACCCATTTCTAAGTGACAAGTCAAGGTATCCTTACCTGTTTTGTGAGATGCATTAAATTTTATCTTTGAATTTAAATTAAAAGCTATGATTTGATTGAAGCTTGTGTTAGATTCAAGTTTAACAAACGACAATTTGAAAGTAAGTTTCGATAATCGGCTTCCAGGTCTTGGCGAGGCACAGAGGTCTTCTTTGGCCGTAGCCTTATTGGATCAACAACCCTTTCCTAGACAATGCCTTTTAAAGAAAGATCATTTTCAAATTATTGTTTGAGACACTTTGGTCTAACTAGCTTAGGATTCGGAGAGGTAGTTTCGGCTAGTTCCACTGGACTAAAAAGACCAAATAGGGTACTCCTTACCCTACTTGACTCCTTAATCAGGCTTCCTTAATGTACTATCATCAAACCTTGTCCTAATACTAGGTTGTTCAAGTTTCAATTTATCAGGTCCTTATCTAACCATTTCTAGTCCTACGAATAACAATTAAAAAAAATCTTTAAGTAAAATCACAATGAAGGGAATTTTTTGGATTTTCTAAGTTAGCAAGATTAATTAGTTTTTCTAATATTTCAATTTTAATTTTCAAAGTCTCATTTTCGTGTCTTAATTTTCTGAAGTTTGAATTAATTAATTTGCATGAATTAATTATGTTATTTAAGCATGCATCCATATTTAAGTTTGACCAAGAGTGATTAAATAAACTATCAGCATTCATTGTAAAGAGTGGATTTTCATATAAACTAAAGTTACCCATCTTGGTAGATTGTCCTGGATCTTTGGCTCTTTTATCTGTGCATTCATCTTTGTAATGCCCAAACTCCTGGCACTTGAAGCATTGGATGCGACTCTTGTCCTTTCATGCTTGTGGAACTGGTTCCTTTGTCGCCGTCGGTGGTGCCGTTCGTATCTTATGAGTATGACACCTACTTTTGTAGTGCCCTCTCTCCCTGCATGTGTAACAAATTACATGATTTTTAAAATTTGAATTTACAATTTTACCTTTTGGATTTCTTATTGGGAATCTCCTCCTTGATTCTTGCCGCCTCGGATCTAGACTCATCTTCTGATTCCTTGTCTGAGTCGGACTCGGGTACTGGTTGAAGCTTCTTCTTTGGTGGTTCTTTTGAAGTTTTCCCTGCAATAGAATTTACATCTTCCTCGACCATTATAATATCTGTTTGATTATTTAATTCTAATTTTGAAAAGAATTTGAAATCGGTTACCGTCTCAGTCAATTCGTCATCTGATTCTGGTTCGATTTCGACTTTGGATTCGGGTTCAGACTCTGACTCGGCTGTCTGTGCTTGGACCGAGAGGGCAAGATAACTTACCTGATCTTCTTCTTCATCTGAGATCTCTTGATGAAGGTTAGTCAATTTTTCCCAAATTTCTCTAACACATCTAAATGGACCTACTAGTTCGAGTTGCTCCTTGGTTAGGCCACATTGTAGGATTGCAGTTGCCCTTGCATCGATCTCGATTTGGTTGAGGGTTTGTTCATCCAGTTTGTCCCACTCGGTTGATAACTCATCTTCTACAGGAAAAGAGAATCCCGTTTGGATGATTAGCCATAAGTCCATGTGGGCTTTCAGAAGGGACTCCATTTGACTTCTCCAAAAATTAAAGTTCTTGCCGGAGAATAGCGGTGGACGGGCACTGTTCCACTCTTGGTTAGCCATTTAGATTAAACCTTGCGTACAAGAGAAATAACAGAAATGTACCAAGACTTGGTCTTGGATTAGAAGTGCGGGAGAGGAAAAAAATAGCCCAGCAAAAATATTTCACGAATTTCGAGGCAAAATAATAATAAAAAGTTTGAGACAAATTTTTTTTTAAAAAAATGAATATTCTGATTAATGGAGAGAAATAGGAGTTTTCAAAAATGAATATTGCTCGAATTAAGGTAGCACGAATTTCGAGAAAAAATATTAAAATAATAATAAAAAAAGTTTATGATAAATTTTCAAAAATTGATCGTTTTATCAATTCTAACTTATGGTGAAAAAATGAGAATTCAAAATTGAAAAAGGTGAAATATCCGAAAAAATTCGAACTTATCCGAAAAAATTCTAACTTATCGTTTTAAACCCACTCACAAATATTATTTATTTGAAATAAAAAGCGAAAAATTCAAAAAAATCTCAAACTGGTGATTGCACCAAGTTTGAGCCACCCGCTCTGATACCACTTGTTGGATCGAGAAAAACGATAGAGGGGGGGGTGAATATCGTTAAAACTTTTTCGGATAAGACTTAAGAGAAAGTACGCAGCGGAATTAAAAACAAACACGAGGAACACAAGTATTTTTACTTGGTTCGGAGTCGCGGTCGGCTCCTACTCCAAGGCCCATGGTCCTTGACCGTTTACTGCGGGCAATTCTATATTCACGCAAAGGTTTATAGATTTAATATAAGAATAGTGCAGTAAGTAAACGAATACACTTTTCGTTACCGACGCCCTGATGTGGATCGTACTTCGGAGCAGAGGGTCATCGTCGGCGTTGGAATGTCGAGATCGGAGTTTGCAGGAGCAGAGCACTTGAACGAAAAGCTTAGAGGCGTTGGAAAGTTATGTTTTTGAAGCCTCGGGGTCGAGCCCCTTTTATAGTGCTCCTGGGGGCGCCTGATTCGCTGGGGGCACCTGACACGTGCCTTCAGATCGGAGAAACTTCATCCGAAGCTCGATCAACGCTTATCCCTTTAGAATCGGCCTCGGAGCTGACTAGGGCGCCCGGGACCTCCTGGGCGCCCATCTTGACTGGGTCCGCTGGCTTCGTGGCTGATTTTGCTTCGACTCATCTTTTGGCTTTGACCTTGGGCGCCCGGGACCTCCCAGGCGCCTAGCCCAGTGTTGTTTCAAGCGATTCTTGCTTAACTGCTTGTTTGGCTTTGACCTTGGGCGCCCAAGACCTCCCGGGCGCCTAGCCCAGTTGCCTGCCCCTCTCCTTTAGGGCGTTCTGAGCTGCAGAAACACACTCCTTCGGTCCCTGCATTCAAGGTTAGTACCAACACAAACAAGGCAAGAATATTAGTTAGTTTTTACAGCCGTAGCTGTCTTGGTTCTAACTTTGGGTCTCCCAAATGGAACCCTAGGTCGAACCGACGCCTACTGTTCCCTCGACGGGGAACGCGTCCTCACCTACTCCTCTAAGGAGAGTTTACCTTTTTCCAACCGGCTCCTCCGGTTGGACTTTTTCCCAGCTTTACTCACCAGGTCTTCGTGCCCAATCCGCGACCAGGTCTTAGTGCCCAATTCCTCGAACCAAGTCTTCGGTGCCCAACCCTCGGCCATGTCTTCTTGCCCAGTCCTCGACCAGGACTTAGTGCCCACCTTCTAAGTAGGTCTTAGTTGCCCATCCCACGGCCAGGACTTAGTGCCTAGTGTTCCTAGGACTTTTCCTGCACACTTGAGTAACATCGTTAGAGCACAAATAGTACTTAACTTTGAATCCTTTGCCAATATCAAAACAAGGTTCGATATGGTGCTTCCTGCACCAACATGGAGCACTTGAGGAGATGGGAGAAAGAAGAAAGGAAGAAGAGAAGAAGTCCACATCAAGGAGGAACTCCAAAGGTAAGGAAGGTAGCTCCTAACCTTAAGCCAAAATGTAATTCAATTTCAAGTTCCTCCTTGCATATTAAAAATCATGTTAATCATTCATCCATGCATGCTAGGATTAATGAAAAATGCTTAATGGTGCACAATTTTGGATTTAGATATAATGATAGGACTAGGGACAACAAGGTAGATCAAAACCCTAGAAAAAGCATGCATCATGATCAACCCGAGACCTCTAGACCTAAGGATCATGACATTAATCCTAAGAAGGGAAGGAATATACCTAGAAAGATGGGTAGGTCTAGGAATGAGCAAAATGGATTTATTGACACTAAGGTTAAAGGGTTAGAAAGAGAAAATCAAGCCTTGAGGGCAAGGCTTGATAAATTAGAAAATACCCTAGAAAGATTCAAGGTTGGATCTAAGGGTCTAGATATGGTGTTGGGTAGTTTGAAACCCAACTATGATAGAGCGGGCTTGGGATACCGGTCTAAGACTTCCAAGGCCAACAAAAAGAAATATGCTGGAAAGACATATGATCATGGCAAGAAGGAGAAGTCCAAGGATGGCAAGGGGGTGCCATCCAAAGGGAAAGAAAATGACTTAACCAAAGATAAGGTGTCTAAGGTTAAGAGGGTTCATTTTGTAGGTCAAGAATCACCAGTGGCACACCGGTGTAGTCTAGTGTGGGTTGAGTCACCTAGGGAGGTGGCTAAGGCTATGAGCTCAAGGGGGAGCTCTAGGAGCCTTTGGGGTCCATGGTAAATGGATCTCAAGAAATTTTCTCTAGGAAATTACGTGAAATGTGCCAAAAAGGGTTGGAAGACTTGGTAAGTCTTAATCCTAGGTTTTGGCACATAAAAAGGGAACTTAGGGAAAAAAGGTGAAAATATGGTTATATTGGATAAAATTAGGTTTTAATGGATAAAAACCATATATTCAGTGATAGAAATGAACCATGATCAAGGAATGGAAGATACATTGAGGAGAAGTCAAAATTAGAACTTTTGGGAGAAGTCTAATTGATACAATTTAGAAAGTTTTGAATTTTGTATCAATCTTGGGATTTAGAGTACATTTATTTGGAAACATATTTTTCCCAAGTAGATATAGGATCTACAAATCTCTCCACGAAATTTCATAATTTTTGGAGATTTGTGGAATTATCTAGGCATTTCTGAAATTGGGATGAAAACCTGAAAATCAGGTATCAGTCGACTGCCCTGGGGGAAGTCGACTGATCCGAGTGAATTTCAGCCTGGAAACTCTCTATAAGTTTTCGCAGTCGACTGCCCCTGGAGCAGTCGACTGATCCATTAGGTTAAGTGAGAAATGGCATATTAGATGATCAAAAATTGCAAGATTGAAATCATAGGAAAGTGTCATACTATCTTGTGGGATTTTATGTCATGATTGGATATTATATGGTGTGAAAGTCATTAGATGATATTGGATGATATGTTTTGGTGAATGAAAGGATATGGAAGTTCTCCATAGGTATCTAGGATTAAGAAATCAAGAAAGGAGAGTTAAGGACAATTCCTTGTATAAATTGATAATGATTAGAATTGGCAAACACAAGGAATCATGAATTGAGTTTAAAATTGATACAAAGTGTCCATTTTTAAGGAAATTAGAGAATTGTATCAAAGTCAAGCACATTTGATAATCTTAATCAAATCATATTTTTCTAGGATAGAGTATATCCTAGCAAATGTGCTTGCAAACCTTTAGGTTTTTGTTGGGTTTTGTTGAGTTCTTTTTGGCACTAAGGGAAAGGTTGCTTGAGGCAATCCTTTGATAGTATCAAAGGGGGAAGAACTCGGGTGTTGGGTTGGGTATAACTTAACATGGTATTAGTGGGTTAAGTTGGGTAGAACTTCACCTAGAAAAATGAAAATTGGGAGAAGGCATAGGTTAAGGGGGAGGTTGCCTCCTAAGGTTGCCTTAATTTTCATTGAGAATTTTTGGGTTTTGTGTCCAACATGGGAATGGTGATAGATATATGGGTGAATGTATTTTTTCCAAGTAGGTATGGGTACCACAATGTTCTCCACAAAATTTGGAAATTTTTGGAGATTTGTGAAATTTCTGACGCAATTCTGAATTTGGCCAGAAAAGACTGATTTCAGAGTATCAGTCAACTGCCCTGGGGGACAGTCGACTAACCAGGGATGATTTGTGTATCAGCAGCTGGTTTTATGTCCAAATGATAAGAAACAAGTGTATGGGGGTTTAGTACACTGTGTTTAAGATGATTGGGGATTAAAAGAACCGATAATTGAGATATTATTGGGATCTTTTTGATGTATGGCAAATGGGGAGAAGTGTATGGTTTAAGTTGGAAAACCATACATGCCTTTGCAGGAAACCTTAGGTTTAGGGGGAGCTGAGATTAAGGGGGAGCATGATTGCTCCATTCTTGGCGTAAGGGGAACCTTGGAGAGGTTCTTAAAAAGCCTTTGTAAGTCCAATGTAGGGGGAGCTTTAGAAAAGCTTTAAAAAGTCCGTGGTGTGAAAAAATCCTAACTTAGAGGGTTAGGTGTGTGAAAATTTCTAACTTGGAGGGTTAGGTGTTGAAAAGTCCTAGCTTGGAGGGCTAGGTGTGAAAATTCCTAACTTGGAGGGTTAAGTGTGGGATGCCTTGGGATAGGATTCATGTATTGCATATGCATTGGCGGTGTAAGTCCAAGATGGAGTCTTGGCGACGTAAGTCCAGTTGTTTGTTTTAGCATGGTTTTTGCTATTGACTACTATTTTGCTTTCCCTAACTTAAACGTATTGCCAAACATCAAAAAGGGGGAGATTGTTGAGGCAATCTGTGGTCCAGAGTGACCAAGTGTTTTGATGTTTGGGCAAAGGGTTTAAGTTAGGTTTACACTTGTGTTCTTATATGTGTATGTTGAGTGTGCAGGTTGTACAGATTACACATATGGACTTGGCTGGACGGCCTCGGTACGGTGAAGGGTGTCATGGAGACAAGATGGAGGCTTGTGTGCACCCAAGGGACCTTGGAGAGTAGGGACGATGAGCTGTGGGGCGCGGACTTTCGAGGCATGTGTGAAGGATGGCATGGAGGCAAGCTGGAGGCTTGCGTGCATCCGAGGGACGGGAGCCGAAGATGAAGAGGGCGCGAAGGCAATAGTCAAGGCTGCGGAAGAGGAGTCAGTTGAGTCGTGAGGGTACGAGTGTTGTGTGATTGTACTCAGAAAATCCTAGGGGTTGAGTGTGGAGTGGAATGTACTTAGGAAGGGTAACCTTAGGTGGGTGAGTAGACCAGTCGATTGGCCTGGGGACAGTCGACTGATGAAACTCACAGAAGGGTTCTGGCCGGGGACCAGTCGACTGCTCTGGGAGCAATCGACTGGTAGGTGGCTGGTGAGTTGGCTGAGAATTCGAACGTTGGGGTGCAATGGTCGAATTTCAGTAACATCAGTCGACTGCCCTGGGAGCAGTCGACTGGTGGCGAGGGTTTCAGCCCGAGTCTTATTTAAAGAGGACTTCGTTGTGGCTGAGATTCTTGACGAATCTTGTCTTGGTTAAAGGCAAGATAGTAGTCTTTGTGCTCAGGGATTGTCAAAGCAATTGTGGCGAGGTTTCTCCACCCACAAGGAGAGATAAGAGCTAGCCAGAGGTTATCCGGGGAGTGATCCACCGACAGATTCTTGGATTAGTCACCCGTCCGGGGTGGATACCAAGTAAATCGGTTTGTTAGCGTAGTTATTATTGTTAGTTTTATTGTGTTATTGTATATTTCGCTGCGCAACTAACAATCTTGTAGAGAAGAATCGAAGAAACTCTATTCACCCCCCCTCTTGCGTACGGAATCGATCCTATCAGCGGCCTCCCAGTCTTCGATCGTCGGGGCAGGATCCTCCTCCCCTGTCATTATTACGTCACCTCCCGTTACCGATGCCACAGCCCCTACGGCCGACCTTTCTCGCGGCAAGGAGGTGTCCACGGGGCTGCCCCACTCCCACCGGAAGGCTCCCCTAGCAACGAAGAAAACGACCACTAGCTCTCAGTGTATCCGCATAGATGGAGTCGCTACAGGGGCGTCATCGAGCGCCTCAAGTTTAGAGGGAGACACTCCACACCCCCGTGACATCCCCGACCCGTCCGAGCCCCCTGCTGATGGGATTCCCGTTCTATCGTGGCGGGTAGCCGGATCAGCCCACTACCTGGGCATGTTCCATCAATCCTTACTGGCGATAAATACTCGCGTGCGCTCTTCACTTCATCTCGGCATCCTTTTACTGGCTATCCGTATTCACCCCACAGGTTACTTTTAACTGTGCAGCCACGAGCCGCCTGCTGCATACCGGAGGGGTTACTGAGGATCTCCTGCGGCAGGTGGCGGATGTTGAGGTAGAAATCGGTCGAGCTCGTGAGGCCGGCCTCCTGCAGCTGGAGTTCAGTCGGGCCCTCCGAGAGAAAGCTGATCATTACCTGCCCTCCTTAATAGCGGCCGAGGATACCTTGTATGGGTATAAACTCCGGGAACGCCTGGGGTCCGAGAGGAACCAGGCACTGGAAGAGGATTTGCAGAAACTATCGCAAGAGCGGGAGCAGCTCCGGGCTCGCATTGGGGAGCTATCTGATCAAGTCGACCTCCTGGAGTCTACTAAAAATATCCTGGAGGACCGGGGTGCAGAACAAGAGCGCTTGATGGCTTTCCGAGAACACGACTTGGAACTGTCGAGCTCTTATGCAGCCGATCTCCAGGATCAAGTAATCCAAGCTAACGCGCAAGTTGCTGCTGCTTCCCAGAAGCTTCAGAAAGTACAAGAGGTTCAAATGCACCTGCTCCTAGAGGTGGAGGCACTGAAGCTTGGCAAGGCGGAAGCTGAAGCCCAGGCACAACAACAACAGAGGGATCCTGTACTTCAAGTCTCCTAGATTGAGGCGGCATACAAGGGCAAATTTTTGGAGTCAGAGGAGTACGCCGAGCTAGTAGCTGCACAAGCATTCAAGAGCCTCAAACAGGGCTTCTACGACGCCATCAAGCAGTTGAAGAAAGACAAGTTATTGAAACTCGGCTCCGACTTGCGTGCAATAACTATTCAGCGTGTCTGGGACGATCTTTCCCCCAAAGAGTAGGCTTTGTAGGACGCCTCCTATTATATGCATAGCCTCCCCCGATCCCCCCTTGGCCGCTGTAGCCTATTCTTATTAAGCTCTCTCTCCTAGAACAAATATTTGCTTGATTTACCATCGAACTCCTTATCTTTGGCGTGATTTCCTGTTTTTCTTAAAATGTTCAGTTTCGGTCCTGGGTGGCTGGAGCAGGCATGAGGCTTCTATCCATTTTTGGCAGGGTCTATACAGTGTACAGCTCCGAGGCCAAGCCTACACACCGAGAGGTTGTATGGTTTAATTAGCTCTTGGCCCGGCGTGTACAACTCCGAGGCCAAGCCTACACACCGAGAGGCTGTAAGATTTAATCAGCTCTTGGCCGGGCGTGTACAGCTCCAAGGCCAAGCCTACACACCGAGAGGCTGTAGGGTTTAATCAGCTCTTGGTCGGGCGTGTACAGCTCCGAGGCCAAGCCTACACACCGAGAGACTGTAGGATTTAATCAGAAACGGAGACTTAGCATTTTCGGAATGACATGTCGTTCACACCCTTTATTGATTATACTGCAAGGCAGTGAAGAAGTGAAAAAATACATCAAAGAAAATGCCCTACGCGGCAACTCACGGAGTACAGTAGGGGTGGAGATGATTAGCATGCCAGGGTCTTTCCAGTCTTTTGCCTTCATTGTCTTCCAAATAGTAGCTGCCTCCTGTAAGTTTTTTGATGACGACGTAGGGGCCGTCCCACTATGGCTCCAACTTCCCGGGATCACCTACCGGTTTGATTCTCTTCCATACTCGATCACCTACCTCGAAGTTGCGGACGATCACTCGGTGGTTGTAGGCTAGCTGCATCCTTCTTCGATAGGCCTCCAACCTTGCTGCGGCTTTATCCCGTACCTCCGAGATGAGGTCCAGATCAATCAAACGCTCCTGTACGTTATCTTCCTTGCGATAATGATGTTGTCGTGTGGACTCTTCCCCAACTTCCACCGAAATGACGACCTCAGTGCCGTAGACCAGCTGGAAAGGGCTCTCGCCCGTTCCTTCTTTTGGGGTAGTCCGGTAGGACCACAAGATGCTGGAAAGTTCTTCGACCCAGCTGCCTCCGACATGGTCCAGCTTTACCTTGAGCCCTCATAGAATTTCCCGATTGACTATCTCCGCTTGTCCATTACTTTGTGGGTATGCGACGGAGGTGAAGGCCTGCTGGATGCCCAATCCTTCACACCACTCCTTCAATCTGCGTCCGGAGAATTGTCTCCCATTGTCGGACACCAGCTTATGAGGAATGCCATATCTACAGACAATATCTTTCCACAGAACTTTCATTACCACCCCCTCTTTGATGTTAGCTAGAGGTTGGCTTCCACCCACTTAGAGAAGTAATCGACGAGGACCAGCAGGAATTTCTTCTGCTGGGGCCCGATGGGGAAGGGCCCACAATGTCCATTCCCCACTGATCGAACGGGCATGATACTGTAGAAACTCGCAAGGGCTCCGTTGGGCGGTGAGACACGTGTTGATGCCTCTGACAGGCCTTGCATCTGACCACAAAATTAAGCGAGTCGCCCTGCAAGGTGGGCCAAAAGTATCGCCAAAAGGATCTTTCGAGACAGGGACCTCCCTCTGATGTGGCTCCCACAGATGCCCTCGTGCACCTCCCGCATTACGTAGCCAGTCTCTTCCGGCACGACGCATTTTAGGAGGGATCGGGCATAGGCTTTCCTGTATAGCTGATCCCCGACCAGTGTGAACCTGTCCACCCATCGACGAAACAACCGACTCTCTTGGCCCCCACTCGGCAGGGATCCGTCCTGGAGGAATGCTATGTAGGGATCCCTCCAGTCTGTGGGTCTGTCCGTTCTGGCCTCTCCTCCAATTTGGGCCACCATTGTTTTTGTCACACTAGGCTCCCCCAGCTGCCAGGTAGATATGGAACTGGCCAGCTTGGCTAACTCGTCGGCATACACATTATCCGACCGAGAGATCTTTTGCAGGGTGACCTCCGAGAAGGCGGTCTTTAGTTGCTCATAGAGGGCTACATTCCTCTGTTGTCGCTTGCATCTAACTTCGAAGCCCCCTGCTATTTGCTGAGCCACCAATTGAGAGTCCGAATAGACCATGATTCGATGGGCTCCCATGTGTCGGGCGACTTATAATCCTGCTAGGATTGCCTCATACTCGGCCTCGTTGTTGGTAGCTTTGAAGTGAAGTCGGATAGACAGATGTAACGTGTCTCCCCTAGGGGAAATCAATAGCAGTCCAACTCCGCTGTGCTGGCTGTTGGCGGATCCATCTACATAGACCTTCCACATACCTTCGGTCTCTGCCTCCGGGATGGTCTCCAGCATGAAGTCGGAGAGGGCCTGTGCTTTGATGGCGTCTCGAGGCTGATACTCAATGTTGTATTCGTTTAACTCCGTCGTCCATTTAATCAGCCTGCTCGACGCCTCGGGGTTAGTGTGGACTCGGGCTAGCGGGCTATTAGTGAGGACCACGATGGGATGCGCTAAGAAGTACAGCCGTAACCTTCGGGCCATAAGGACCAAGGCGTAAGCCAGTTTTTCCATCATGGTGTACCTCGTTTCGGCGTCCTGTAGCAGGTGTCCGAAGAAATAGATAGGGTGTTGTATCCGATCTTGTTCTCGGACGAGTGCCGATCCTACCGCTTGCTCAGCTGCTGATAAGTAGATGAACAAGGTCTCCCCTTCCACGGGCTTGTGCAAGGTTGGGAGATCTGCCAGATAGGTCTTCAACTCCGCAAAGACCTTCTCACATTGGTCATCCCACTCGAACTTAACGTCCTTCCTCAGAATTTTGAAGAAGGGGAGGGCTTTGTCTGCGGATTTGGAGATGAACCGAGATAGTGCCGTGATCCTACCATTCAGCCGCTGTACTTCCTTGAAGTTCCGCGGAGGTGGCATATCCAAAATGACCTTTACCTTCTCCGCATTGGCTTCAATCCCCCTCTCCGCGACCATGTACCCCAGGAACCTGCCACTTTTTACCCCAAACAAACATTTAGTTGGGTTTAGTTTCAGCCTGTGGGCTCTCAGGGTGGCGAACGTCTCTTCAAGGTCAGATATCATGTCTCCCCCCTTGTCCGTCTTGACCAGGATGTCGTCCACATACATCTTAATGTTCCGCCCGATCTGGTGCTTGAAGACTTTGTCCATCATCCACTGGTACGTGGCGCCCGCATTGCGCAAGCCGAAGGGCATGACATTGTAGCAGTACGTGCCGTCAGCCATCACAAAACTGACCTTCTCCTGGTTCTCAGGGGCGAGTGGGATTTAGTGGTAGCCCTGGTAAGCATCTAACATTGAGATGAACTCACAGCCGGCTATAGAGTCCACCAACCGATCTATCCGAGGCAGGGGGTAGCAGTCTTTCGGGCAGGCTTTGTTTAGGTCTCGGAAGTCGATGCACACTCGCCATTTGCCCCAGGCTTGGGGACAAGGACCACATTGGCCAGGCAGGCTGGGAACTGGACTTCTCTGATGTGCCTTGCTTTTAACAGCTTCTGAACTTCATCCCGAATAGCCTTATCCTGCTCAGGGGAGAAATGCCTCAGCCTTTGCTTCACGGGACGGGCCTCCGGCGTAACATGTAGGTGAAGCATGGCCAGCGTCGGGGGGACCCCTTTAATCTCTTCAGCGGCCCAAGCAAACACATCTTTATGGTTTCGCAAGCACTCGACGAGGCGGTTTCTTAATTCTGGTGCGAGGTCAAGGGCGATGCACGTGCTTTCCCCTCCGAGTTGAGGATGGATCTATACCTCCTCACTCTTGACTTCCCTTCGTTCCTGCTTGGGTCCTTCATCTTCTCGTGGATGGGCGAGGTCCTTTGGCCAGACCCTTTGAAGATCGAAGTCCTCCTTCTCCCGAGCGCTAGGTTGTTCCTCGACTTCCGCATTGGTGCTCCCTCAGGTGCTTTGTTAGTTTCCCACAGACGACGCCAAATTTGTTCCGGAAGGAGTCGTCGACGATGGCCAGTCACAGAGGTTCTGCCCGCGTGGAAGTTACTACGCCGAGGAGGAACTTGGGGTCCTGCGAAGATAACATAAGCGTTAGGGGACATGCCGGCAGGGGTCCGCCGGAGTCCACTCCGACGCTCAAGTTAGTAGGTCGTTCGGAGAGTAGTGGTAGTGAGAAAGAAAGACAATATGTAGAATGAGAGAGCGTAACCCCCTTACCAGAGGGGTTGACCTACCTTTTATACCGATGACGACAGGATAGACGTGACCCTCGATTGGTGCCACATCTCCGATACAGAAGCCACGTCCCACTCCTCTTTCGGTGGTTATGGGGTATCCTTTGAAACGGTTGACACCGTTATCGGCTTCTGCCGTTTCGAGATTCAGGGGTCGTGCAGACCTTTGATGACGGGGGTGCTTATCTGTACCTCGAGGGAGGGGTCAATGTCTGAGGTCAGTTATTACGGGGATTCCACCCCCTGAGGAGAGCTCAGGGTTTTCATGCGCCACAGCTCCCGATGTACTCTCGGGACCTAACCTCCCAGGGTGCTCCCCGAGAGGGATCTTCAGCCGCCCTTCCCGGGTGTGCCACCCTCGGGGATTCCTGAGACCCGGGAAGGAGGGTCGTCTCAACCTACCGTTGTTGTGTCGGGTAGCCTCTTCATCCTTCGTCCTGGCCAGGGCTCATTCAACCCTATCCTGCTCTTTAGACCCCATCTCTTGGGATGAGCCCGGGAGGGTCTTCTGGCTGACTGTTCTGGGCGAACATCCGAGGAAGATCCCTTGGCCCGGGCAGGAGAGTCTTTTCAATTCGAAATGTCTCGTCCTTCAGCTTCTTCATCTCACGTGCCCGCTGCGGGCTTATTCAACCCTATCACAAGTCCCTTCCTTCAAGTCTGATCGAACGAAGTGTGGCTTACTGATCAGACTGTGGTGATGATGGAGAAGCTGGGCCCCGTCTTTTTTCACTTTCTTTAAGTTTCGACCCGGGCTTTCGAACATATCCCGCATGTTTCTCGACTCGGGCTGATTTTTTGAATGTGTCTCTTACCCCTGCGAGCTTTGCGGCAGCCAAGGTGACGCAATTGCCCAACGCATGCAATGTCGCCATGTGTCTTTTTCCTCGCATTGAGGCGTACTGTGGGCTATCCGAAGCGACGGCAATTGAAGGCTAGCCGATCCCCTAGACAGCCTGTTAATACCCTTAACATGCTGGCCTTCGATTGCCTCATGGGAGGTGTCGTATCCCTATAAAAGTGGGTGCAACGGCGCCCTGCGGCAGCCTTACCCTAGCTTCCGTCAAGAGTTCTCCTCACTTATTTGTCCTTCTTGTTAGTGTTCTTCCGACGGGAGTACTTTCTCCTTTGTTCTGTCCACCCCTCATTCCATCCCCTTGGATCCGTTGGAGAAGATAAAGAAATCTTCAGGCGCTGATGAATGCTCTTTGAGAGAATTGGGATGCCAAAAGAAATCTTTAGGCGCTAAAGAAATCTTTGAGGCTAAAAAGTAAAAATTAGGAGTCTAGTTAGAATTAAATAAACTTATAGGGCCTTTTTGCAAAAAGCCAAAACCAAATAAAAAACCCTAAAACTCCTCCCGAAATCAGTTTTTCCGTGTTTCTTTTCCCCGACGCCGACTCCCTCCGCTCGAAGCCGACAGTTCCCCGACGCCACTGCCCTGTTCGTGATTCTTCCTCCTCCATGCGACCACAGTCGACCAAGCCAAGTGATCTTCATTTTTTTCTTCTCCCTTTTGATTTGTCAAGTGCCGGTGTTGGAAATGGTAGCTCATGGATTTTAAATAGCGTGGTTGTATATTTTATTTTTCAGTTTTGATGACTAAGCCATCTTATGTGAGGAGATTATGTATTATTAGTCCCAACTTGTCCGCTGTGCAGGAGAGATGCTGTCCGATTTTCAAGTAAGCATGTGTCTCTGGGGGCGTGACACCAGGTTAACTTGCTTTTTCTTACCGTATGTCATGTCATATAGAAACAAAGAAGCCAGGTAGGTATATTGATGAAACACACTTGCATCAGACATTGACTTCAATTTAATTTTGCTCTAAGCTAAGGTTATCAGGATTATGAATCTATGATCCTACTTAGGGGAGATATTTATGTTATGTTTACTATGAAGTAATTTAAAAGGAAAAGAAAGGAATTTGCAAAGTTTGAGATTCATCCCATTATTTCCCTTGTCCAAATTTAGGAGGAAAGACAAAATTTGATTCCGTGGAATCAAATTTGGGCAAAATAACACCTGAGCAATAGCAAGAAGAAGCAAATTCCTACCTTGAATCCGATCAAAAAGTTGAGATTTCCCTCCTCTTACAGATTCCAAATAACGGTGAGGAGGTCGGACAAGTATTTGCATAGGCAAAGAGCTCAAATAAGGGGAGGTCGAGCAACAGTTAGAGCTTAGGCAACCAATAGCATCAGAGCTTAAGGTTGACTTCAAAGCTTGATCAGTAGCAGGATTTGTTGGATCGAGCGGTAAACGAATCAAAGCTTTGGCAGCGATGTGGACAAGCAACTGAGATCATTTACACCCGTTTGGAAAGTTTTTAAGCAATAGAATTGAATTGAATTCCATCAAGAATTGAATTCCAACGGGAATTGAATTCAATTCTTATGTTTGAAATGAGTCGGTAAACAAAGGAATTAATTTAATTCCTTTGTTTAAAATAAGTCTAAAACTAATTGATTGCTTTTACTATTTTATCTTTCATTGACAGATTAGGAATCAAACATTATATTTATGTGAGGTTATTTTAGTATTTTCATTTGTTGGAATTCAATTCCCACATCAAATCACACCTATTTGGCACAGAATTGAATTCCTTAGTTTTGTTGGATTTCAATTCTCATGAGAATTCAATTCCTTCACTTAAGTTACTTTCAAATCATGAAATTAAATTCAATTCCTGGATGGAATTGAATTTTCATGGTTTTCAAATAGGGTGTTAGTGGAAGGTGTTAGAATTCATATGGCGAATGACATCAAAGCTCATACAATGTGTGGAGCTCACTGGGCGAGTGGATTTGAGTGATGTCAAAGATCAATTAGTAAACGGTAGGTAGGAGAGCTTAGAGACCAACGAGTTGAGTAGAGGATAAGCTCAGCGAATACTAGTCGAGTGACAAGGACTGACACATTTTGCAAGCAAACTTATGCATTTGAGAAAGGCGAGGAAGAAAAGGATGAAATTGTTATTTTCCCTTTTCTTTCATTTTTATCATATAAGACAAGTAAACAAAGTGTTGAGCTATTTCTTTCCTTTTTTATTCCCTTATCCTCTGATTTGCTTTCTTTTAGCATTAAGCAACCAAAACATTAAGGCTCAAATTATAGGATCACAATGCATAATTATAAATATTTAAAACTGATTGAAAATTTTAATTTATCATAAGAATTAACTTCTAAATTTTGAATTTATCATATGTGCTAAATTTTGATATATGGTATCATTGGTGACAATTTAAACTCATCATTTTAATACCATTAAACATTATTAATTTATTAATAAAGAAAATATATGATAAGTGAAATAGAATTCATAAAGTATGCATCTTGTCGTAGCGTCGTCAGCTTAATTCCTATGAAAAAAATACAGCGTAAATGTTAAATATCGAAATTTAAGGGGTTAAAATAGAAAAATTCAAAAATTAGGGCCTAGTTGGAATTATTCAAAATTGGAGGGTCTTTTTGCAAAAAGCCAAAAATATTATAAACCCTAACATTATCTCCTGAAATCATTCTTCTCTTCGTTTCCTTCCCCGACGCCACAGCCGCTCACCCGCCCGAAACCTCCGTGCCACCCCTTCGCCTTCTTCTTCTTTCGTCTTCTCCGGTGCGCACGAACAGGGTGGAACCCTAGCCGACGCCGTGCCTCATGCCACCTCTGCCTGCCTCTGTGCCGACCACCGCTCGACGCCGCAGCTTCTTCCCCATCATCGATCGCTGTCGGTTTCGCATCACCCAAGGCCAAGCCATCATCGAGTCCGTCGACCACGAGGGGAGAAACCCTAAGGTAACGATTGTTTCCCATGCTTCTCTGTATTTCAATTTAGAGCAGAAGCTGTGGTTGGAAAAATTGATACCTTGCTGTAGGTTTGTTCTTTATCCTATCGTTGGAGTTTGAGTGTTGACGTAAAGTTAGTGTGATCTTTGCAGTCCTTAATATCCTTATGTGTTGCTTGTTTATGATGATGAATTTGGATATTGAAGATACATTGATTCCATTTTGTTTGAACAAAAATTCCAGTTTTGATAAGGATGAAATTCTGATGATCTCACGGTTGCCTTTACTCTACTAGCAGTGAGAACATAATACTAATTTATATTTCATAGGATTATAAAATAGGTAGGTGTGGGAATACTGGTGTCGTGGGAGAGCACTAGGAAGCTTTGACATGGAGTATAATTTATGGTTTAGTTTTGTTTATGTGATTAGTTGTATAGAGATGCTATAATAATAGTGAAATTGTAGAGTGGATGTATGTTGTATTCTTCATGTGCTACTGCGAAGAAGTTTTGAGTTGGTTCATGCTTATGATTTGACTCGATCAATAAGATTAGTGAGGAATCTGTTTATGGATACAATGGTTGAGAGCTAAGGTAGTATTGGACTTAATAGGGATTAATCACTAGATGGGATGAATTTTGGGGACTAAACATATACTTGAATGTAGTCCCAAATTAGCGTGAGCTAATTATTTAAATAGATGTAATTAAATAGAAGTTGTGATTAGGATTTGTCCTAATTGTGTTTAGTATTTCATTTAGCTAATTTATTAATTTTATAATTAACTAAACTTTATTATTGGTATAGGGCCTTTAGTTGGACTCGCACGGTTGATCATGAGTGATTTATTTGGACACGTTCTACAATTTAAGACGGGTACTTTTCATTTGTATTCTTGTAGTTTTTTTTTATCTTAAAATGCATGGCTTGTTATGTCTGAATAGGTCTGCTTGACCTTGTTGCTTGTTGTTGTTTATTTTATATCACTTGTTGTTACTTTCTTTGTTTGACCTTCGAGTTTAATCGGAAATTCGTATCCGTACAGTCTCTCGTTGATTTTCCATTCTGTAAAGTATCGCTCGTATGCAAGTACTTAAATGTTCATTAAACACCACTAGCATGGTTGGCATTAGAGACACCCTACCTAGTAGTTTAGTTGTATATTTGTTGCTTTCTGGTTGTTTTTCTAGTTTATTGCTTTTGTTGTTGCATCGTTGTTATTCGGTTGTTAGTGCGTATTGGTATCATGCACCATACATGCATCGTTGCATACTGACGACTATTGGGCTTCTATATGGTTAAGTCATCGTCAGTCATCTAGTTACTTTGCTGCTCAACCACTTGTTGTGGTAGTTGTTAGAGTGGGAGCAACCGTCCTATTACGCCACAGTCGACTACTCATGTACAGTGGATGTTGGAGTTGTAGGCAAGCAGTTGACACCCTCACCATTGTTTTTGAGGGATATCAGAGCAGTTGGTGGCTCCCCCCATATATCGGGGGTTTTTGGAGTAGTTGGCTCCCCAACATCCTGTTCACTCAACCATATCTATCAGTGGTATTCGTTGGAGTGCGTACAGTTGTCACAACCCTACCCACTCGGGCACACAGATGTGATGTGTTGGCGGCTTGACTGGCGTCAGGAGAAGCACATGTCATTGCATCATATACATCTATTGCATTTATGCATTTTCTTGTGTTTGTTGCATTTATATGAGCTATGGTTGCTGCATTTGGTTGACATGCATGTTTGTTGATATTATATTATCTTGTATGTTTTTACGTTCTTTTGTACATACTTTGGCGTCCTCTATTTCCTAGAGACTATACATCGTTGCTATCTATTGTCTCATATATCTTTATGATGTCATGCAATTGTCTACTCATATACTCGTAGAGTCCGCCCGGACTCACCACCCCTGTTTCCTATTTTTGTTTCAGGTAGCAGGTAGATGCACTACTTGAAGTCAGGAGAGGATCCAGTTGCTAGTCCCACAGTATTGAGTCGATTTGAGATTTGGTTTAGTGTACATATTTATTTCGTATTTGCTTCTTAGTCTGGTATTTATTTTCCTTGTCTGGTATCGTCTTGGAGGGTTTCCGTATTATCTCTTATTGAGCTATTATGCTCGTTTTGGACTCATGTTGGAGTTTCCTTGTATTCGGACTTTCTTTTAGCTTTATTTTTGATAAATGACGTTAATGGTTTGGCGATGTTTAAGTTATTTTATCTTTATCATTCATAGTGATATAAACTGCATAGTTGTGTATTTTATTTTCCAGTTTTGATGGCTGAGCCATCTTATATGAGGAGATTATGTATTATTTGTCCCAACTTGTCCGCCGTGCAGGGGGGATGCTGCCTGATTTTCTAGTAAGCATGTGCCTCTAGGGGCGTGACAATTTTAGGTATCAGAGCGAGGTTTTCCGATGTTTTGGTGTTTGTGGGTTTACGGAGTTATTTTACGAGGTTAATCTATATTTTTACAGATTTGTATATTTTTGCGGAGTCATTTACTTGGTATCGTTGTGTTTTAGGACTTGGCAGCGACGGGATCTCTCCCGGCAACAGGAAGTGAGTTGGTTTTAAATTTTGATAAAATTATATCTAAGTAATGTGTATTGGTTTGTTAATAGGTATGCCTTGTCGTATTGAGTTGTCTCAACCACGTGCACGTGGTCGTGAACGACGATCACGGGGGAGGCCAAAGGAGGCATTGAGAGGCCCACCAGGGTGGAGCCGACTGGTCGGGGATCAGCTCACCAGGACTTTTTGGGTGAGCTGAGACCTCCACCACTGAGAGTACCTCCTCCGGTATATCCGCCAGCAGGTCCAATAGTACCATCTGAGGCAGGTCCATCAGTGCCACCAGTAGTTGTTCCTGGAGTGCCATCAGTGGTACCTCCTGCCCAAGTTGGTTGGATTCTGGACAGAGCTCGGATTCCGTTGTTGGCAGCATCTGTGATGGGTCGGTTCACACTGTTCCATGGAGAACCAGATCCGTATGTTGCTCATGCCTAGTTGGTGACATTGGAGGGAACTTTCAGCTATATGACCCTCACAGATATAGAGAATGTGGAGTTGGCTACATATCACCTTCGAGATCAGGTCGCCACTTGGTGGAATATGTAGAAGACTATTACTGGCGGACGACTAATTTCTTGGGTTTCTTTTCGCGAAGCTTTTGAGGGCAAATATTATCCTGCTGCATTTCGTATGCTCGACGGTAGGAGTTTCTTGCTCTTCATCAGGGAGATCGCTCAGTTTTAGAGTATGAGGCGGAATTCAATCACCTGGCGGAGTTTTGTCCTCAGTTGGTGGCTACAGAGGATGAGCGGACAACACAGTTCACACTGAGCCTAGTTGGATATACCCAGTTATGTATGTCTGGATGTGCTCCTACTTCTTATCGAGAGGCTTTGGATCGGGCTCTACACATAGAGATGATCCAGCATCAGTTGCATGGTGATAAGAAGAAAGGAAAGCAAACAGCTCGAGATTTAGCAGGGACTCAGAAATAGCAGATTGTTGGACAGAAGCGTAGTAGCAGGAGTGAGAGTACGCAGGAGACTTCTGAGCCTCAGTCTCGACCCTAGAAGTCTGGACGGTTTTCAACAAGATCATCGGAGGGTTCTCAGCAGACCTGGAAGTCTGCTACTAATGAGGCTTATTGTTTTCAATGTGGATCCAGAGACCACAGTAGACCAGATTGTCCCCTAGAGCACCCCATCTGTTATTATTGTAAGCTTCTGGGTCATGAGAGTCGAGGTTGTCCCTTGAAGGCTCAGCATAAGTCTGTGGCAGTTACTCCCCGGGGAGGCCGGTCAGGATAGCAAAGGCCACAACGAGGCGGCCATCAGACTCAGACGTCATCCTGTCAGCAGCAGACATGACGTTAGCAGGCAGTTCCTCCACCAGTTCAGAGTTATTGTATGTCTGGGCACGAGTACCCCTCACCAGCGGCGTCTTAGTATTCTAGGACGGGGTCGTACTATCAGCAGCCATACCCAACATACTAGCCTGCAATATATCAGCATCAGTAGTCGGTTGGAGCTTCGGGTTATCAGTCTTAGTAGTCGGTTAGGCCTTCTGGATATCAGCCCCAGCAGACTGCCGAACCTTCATCATCTCAGCTGCAGCAGATTTTGGCGTTGCCACCTCCAGCTCCAGAGACAGGTCGAGTTTATGCAGTCACCAGAGAGGAGGCACAGCGGGCCGATGGATCGGTCTTCCGTGGTATGATTTCAGTTTATGTATTTCCTGCTGAATTGCTTGTTGATACTGGTAGTTCTAGTTCTTTCATATCACGGTTGTTTATGGGAAAGATTAGTAGGTTGTCTACCCTTAGATCATAACGTCTATCAGTGTCTCTGCCATCCGGTGAGGTATTGGATATCACGCAGGAAGTCAAAGTGTGTCCAATGAATTTCGACGATTATACTCTCACTGTGGATCTGTCAGTTCTCGAGATGGTAGAGTTTGACATTATTCTGGGCATGGACTCGTTGGCGGCTTATCATGCCACAGTTAATTGCCAAGCGAGGGTGGTCACATTTTGGCCTCCAAACCAACCCTCGTGGGAATTCATTGGCACATGAGATGATGAGATTTCAATTATATCTGCACTTCAGGCTCAGAAGCTTATGTCACACGGATGTCAGAGTTTTCTATTGTCATTGATCAACACTGATGACAGCATTAGCCCTCAACTCTTGAATGTTCCAGTGATCCGAGAATTTTCGGGCGTCTTTCCAGAGGAGCTTCCTGGTTTGCCTCCCAGAAGGCAAGTCGAGTTTATTATTGAGTTGATTCCGGGAACTGCGCCGACATCAAAGGCTCCGTATCGTATGACGCCTAAGGAGTTGGACAAGCTAAAGCTCTAGCTTCAAGAGTTGCTTGACAGGGGATTCATCTATCTTAGCATATCTTCATGGGGTTCACTAGTGCTATTCGTAAAGAAGAAGGATGGTTCTATGAGGTTATGCATCGATTATAGGTAGTTGAATGCAGTGACTATTAAGAACAAATATCCCCTATCTCGTATTGAAGATTTGTTTGATCAACTGTAGGATACCTCAGTGTATTCTAAGATTGATTTGCGGTCAGGATATCACCTGTTGAGGATCAGAGATTCAAATATCCAAAAGACAACATTCTGTACCCGGTATGGACATTACGAGTTTTTGGTAATGCCATTTGGGCTTACCAATGCTCCTGCAGTATTTATGGATTTGATGAATCGGGTCTTTATGGAGTATTTGGATCAGTTTGTTATTGTTTTCATCGACGACATCCTGATTTACTCTCGTTCAAAGGAGGAACATGCGCGCTATCTTCGCATCGTTCTGGAGACGCTCCGGTGGGAGCAGTTGTATGCGAAGTTCAGCAAATGTGCATTATGGTTGTCTTCTGTGGATTTTCTCGGACACATTGTTTCCAGTAGAGGTATCTCCGTAGATCCCCAGAAGATCGTGGTTGTCACCAGTTGGGAGCAGCCGAAGTCAGTTCAGGAGGTGCGCAGTTTTCTCGGATTGGTTGGTTATTATCGACGATTTGTTGAGGGGTTTTCCAGCATTGCTTCACCGTTGATACGTTTGACCAGAAAGGGCATGAACTTTGTTTGGACAGAGGCTTGCGAGACCAGTTTTCAGGAGCTAAAATGGCGATTGGTGTCTACACCTGTTTTGGTGTTACCTTCAGGAGAGGACAGTTTCGTACACTACACAGACGCATTACATCAGGGTTTGGGCACAGTTTTGATGCAGCATGGACGAGTAGTCTCTTATGCTTCTCGTCAACTAAAGGAGCATGAGAAAAACTATCCAGTTCACGACTTAGAGCTTGCAAGCATTATTTTTGCCCTGAATATATGGAGACATCATCTCTATGGTGTCACGTTTGAGATTTTCACGGATCACAAGAGTCACAAATATCTATTCACTCAGAAGGAGTTGAATCTTCGTCAGAGGCGATAGATGGAATTCCTAAAGGATTATGACTGTATTATTATCTACCATTCAGGGAAAGCTAATGTGGTTGCAGATGCACTTGTTGCATCGGGTTGGACCGGCTAGAGGGGGGTGAATGGACGAAAAAAAATATAAAAGTGGAGGCACTTGTCTTTTAAAAAGAAACTTGATTGCAACTGAGAACATTGATTCCAAGGCAGTGGACGCTCAATAAAACTTTCCTTATGGCGGAGAAGCCTTACAACAAAAGCACGCTAAGAGATTTTACAATTAAATTAATGATTGTTCTCTAAAGCAAAAACTCTAAGCCTATTTATAGCCTAAGAGAATAAGTCTGGATTATTGATGAATTTTCTTTCGGCCGTTGATCCATGGATGCAATCTAGATGGTTGATCTTGGATGGGATTAAACTGCATCCATTGGATCTGATTAAAGAATAATGTTATCCTTTAAGAGATAAAGTTTAATTAAAACTTTGTCTTTTGCTCGCAATAGCTAAATGACTTTATCTTTTGCTCGCAACAATTTTAATCACATCGCTTGCTTATCTCAATCAGTAAGTATGGAGATATATGCCTGTGAGGTTTGAGGTTCGAATCTTTATAGCAACAAATAAATCTCTTTTTTTCAGGCGCCTGGTTTGACTTGGTCAAACTGATCAGTCTTTTAGTTCTTTGTCTTCTGGGTGATTTTCGGCCAACCGAAGTTAGGCTCACCCGAACCCGACTTCGGCCTTTCGCCCCTCGAGCATCCTTTCTCCCGGCTTCTCGTCCCTCGGACACTGCGCGCGTCCTTCTTGCTCCACCGGCGTACTCTTCCGCAGCTTCCGCAGCTTCCGCGTCCCTTGGATTGTACTGAGCCCGTCAGCTCACTTCCCCGCACAATCCTTCTCATCCGCTACGTTTTACGCTCGACTTCCTCCATACCTAAGCTCCTATACACTTAGCAGAGGGATTAAAGACACTAGGACCTAACTTAAATCGGTTAATCACATCAAAATCAACCAGGGGTACTTACAACATTGAGCAGAAAATCCCGGAATGTTTTGGCTTGTCACTGGGTTATGGTCACCGACTTAGTTCAGAGCTTCTCAGAGTTTGGATTGGAGGAGTAGGGTTAGACAGAGAAAGGGTTATTGGTGACTATGGTTGCTCAGTCTTCGATCAAGACGAGGATCAGAGAGGCTCAGGCTGGTGATCAGCATCTGCAGTTCCTACGCAGCCGGATAGCCTCAGAGCAGCAAACTGACTTTACACGAGATGACGAGGGTATTCTATATTTTCGAGGGAGATTGTGCGTACCTAAGTCACATCCGGTCATGAATGAGTTGCTTTAAGAGGCTCATCGATCTCGATATACGATACATCCTGGTGGAACCCGTATGTACCAAAATTTGAGACGTTCCTACTGGTGGAACAGTATGAAGAAAGACATCGCGGATTTTGTTGCTAGATGTCTAGTGTGCCAGCTATTGGGGCAATCGACCCAAGTATGATCTGGAGGATCATGGGCTTTTATGTGTGTGTCAATATGATTAAGTTAGGGTTTGTTGTTGGACTAATATATGTATGTGAGTGTGCAGATGTTCAGGTACACATAGACTTGGTTGGATGTCTTCAGGTGAAGGGTGGCATGGAGGCAAGTTGTTGGCTTGCGTGCACACCCGAGGGACCATGGATAGCAGGGACGATGAGTCGAGGAAAGCGGACTTCGAGGCGTACGTGAAGGATAGCATGGAGGCAAGCCGCGGGCTTGTGTGCGTATTCGAGAGACGAGGGCCAAAGTCGAAGAGGGCTTGAAGGGGACAAATCGAGGTTGCTAGAGCAGAGACGATGAGCCGAGGGACGTGGACTTCGAGGCATGCATGAAGGGTGGCATGGAGGCAAGCCGAGGGCTTGCGTGCGCATCTGAGGGACGTGAGCCGAAGATGAAGAGGGCGTGAAGGCAACAGATCGAAACTGCGGATTAAAGAGTCAACCAGGTCGTGAGGGTCCGAGTGTGAGTGTTTGTACTCGGGAACTAAGTCGGGAGTGGTTCGAGTGCGGAGAGAAATATACTCGAGAAGGGTAACCCTAGGCTTAGGAAAGGACCAGTCGACTGCTACTGGGGCAGTCGACTGGTGGTCAGTCGACTGCGCCTGGAGCAGTCAACTGGTGTGGCTGTGATTCGAACGTTGGGCTTGTAACGTTCGAATCTGAGTGGGATCAGTCAACTACCCCAGGGGCAGTCGATTGGTAGCGGTCATTTCAGACTCGAGCTCTATTTAAAGGAGCTCGTTTCAGGCTTTTCATTCTTGGCGAAACTTGCTTGGTCAAAGCTTGTTAGTAGCCTTCTTTGCTCAGATAGTGTCCAGAGGTTGTGGAGAGGTTTCTCCACCCACAAGGAGCTACGAGATCTAGCCGGAGGTGCTCCGGGGTATCATCCACCGACGGATTAGGGATCACACACCTTACGGGCTGCCGTGGAGTAGGAGTATCATCTCCGAACCACGTAAATTAGGGTGCGTTAGCATTGTTTTCATTTGTTTTATTAGATTTCCGCTTGCGCTTGCTAACGTTGTAGGTAGAAAAATCGAAAGAAGCTATTCACCCCCCTCTAGCTTGCCGATCATGATCTAACACCAGCAGGTGAAGGCCGAGCATTAGAGACCTGCTGGATTACTTCAGAAGATCCCTATTCCTGAGTGGAAATGGGAGCACGTTACTATGGATTTCGTTGTGGGATTACCGAGGTCTCGGAGAAGACACAATGTGATTTGGGTGATCGTTGATCGATTAACCAAATCCGCTCATTTCTTGGGGATTCAGAGGACTAATTCACTGGACAAGCTGGTAGAGTTGTACTTCCGTGAGATTATCAGACTACACGGTGTCCCTCTGAGCTTCATATCAAACAGAGACCCGCGTTTCATTTCGCGATTTTGGCAGAGTTTGCAGCAAGCCATGGATACACAGCTTCGTTTCAATACAACCTTTCATCCACAGACAAATGGACAGTCAGAGCGTACCATTCAAATGCTAGAGGATTTGTTGAGATCTTGCGTTATAGACTTTGGAGGCAACTGGGAGGATCATCTGCATTTGGTTGAGTTTGCCTACAATAATAGCTATCATTCGACTATTCAGATGGCGCCATTCGAGGCATTGTATGATAGAGCTTGCAGGACACCCACCCTCTCGGAGGAGGTTGGGGAAGCTCGGTTAGTAGGACCTCAAACTATTCAGTGTGACGCATAGCTAGTCCGTACTATCTGTTGAGGCAATCGACCCTTTAAATGATTGGAAGATCATGGTTTTGATGTGTGGGCGAATAAGTTTAAAGTTAGAGTGTTATGTTGTATTTGATTTGTGTGATTGAGTTTGCAGGACTTGGAGAATCACACTTGGTGGACCTATCTGAGGGACGAGAGCCGAGGGAGGAGAACTCCAAGGGCAAGCTGGGAAGTGGACTTCAAAGGGCACACGTGAAGGGTGGCATGGAGGCAAGCCAAGGGAAGGCTTGTGTGCGCATCCGAGGGACGATAGCCAGAGGAAGAGAACTTCAAGGGGCGAGCCAAGGGAGCAGACCTGAAGGCACACGCGAAGGAGAGGGTTCGGAGTGGCTGGAGCTGAGCTGGGAGGCAGGGCAGTCGACTGGCCCTGAGGCAGTCGACTGCCAAAACCCACAGAGAGTTCACAGCCTTGGACCAGTCGACTGGTCTTGGGGCAGTCGACTGGTATACCCCAAAACTAGCCGTTGGCTAGATGTTTGCTAGCCGTTGGCTAGCCGTTGGCCGGCATTTAATGCCGGGCCAGTCGACTGCCCTTGGGGCAGTCGACTGGTGGGCGCCTGGACAGACTGCGAATCTGTCCTTTTCACCTATAAAAGGAGGCTTCGTTACACGTGTCTATACCGTTCCGTACAGTAACGAAGTGCTGCCAAATTGTAAAGTGATTCCTTGCTTCCTCCATCTCATTTCTACATCTGTAAAGAGGAAGCTCTTGCTGTGAAGGTTTCTCCACCTAAAGGAGACTTTTCGATAGTGAAAAGTGGTGCTCGCGGCGTGGATCCTTGGACTAGTCACCCATCTGGGTGGATACCAAGTAACTGAAAGTGTTAGCATTGTTTCTGTATTTCTTTTATATTATTATTTCCGCTGCGCTAACAAGACTGCAGAGTTCAACGATCCGAAAAAGTGCATTCACCCCCCCTCTGCACGCCACATCGATCCTTCACTATCAGACACAGGCTGTCAGAGGCTCAGGATCGCCAGAAGAGTTATGCCGATCGGAGATGTCGACTCTTGGAGTTCTCCATGAGCGATCACGTGTTCTTACGGGTATCACCCACGACAGGGGTGAAGAGGTTTGGTGTGCGAGGTAAGCTAGCTCCACGCATTGAGCCTTTCCAGATTTTGGAGCGGATTAGAGCGGTTGCTTATCGTCTGGCACTACCACCGTCTTTGGCCGGAGTTCACGATGTGTTTTATGTTTCCATGTTGAGGAAATATGTACCAGATCCTGCACATGCTTTATTGGAGGTGCCGGTCTCACTCCAGCCAGAGGCGACCTACGAGGAGGTGTCTATGTGGATTCTGGACTTCAAGGAGCATCGGTTAATGAACAAGACAGTCCGGTTGGTCAAAGTTGGTTGGCATCACCATTCTGATAAGGAAACTACTTGGGAACTTGAGGATATGATCAGAGCTCGCTACCCTCATCTATTTACTTGAGGTGTGTATGGTTGGTTTTTCATTTGGTATTTATATTATATCTAAGTTGTTAATGCCTATTGCGGTTAACTAGTACCTGTAGTGGTTTGCTAGTGAAATTTGAGGACCAAATTTTTGTTAGTGGGGGGAATGTTAAATACCAAAATTTAAGGGGTTAAAATATAAAAATTCAAAAATTAGGGGCCTATTTGGAATTATTTGAAATTGGAGGGTCTTTTTGTAAAAAGCTAAAAATATTATAAACCCTAACATTACCTCTCGAAATCATTCTTCTCTTCAATTCCTTCCCCGACGCCGCAGTCGCTCACCCGCCTGAAACCGCCGCGCCTCCCCTTCGCCTTCTTCTTTCGTCTTCTCCGGTGCGCACGAACAGGGTGGAACCCTAGCCGATGCCATGCCTCATGCCGCCTTTGCCTGCCTCTGTGTCGACCACCGCTCGACGCCACAGCTTCTTCCCCATCATCGATCGCTGTCGATTTCGCTTCACCCAAGGCCAAGCCATCGTCGAGTCCGTCGACCACGAGAGGAGAAACCCTAAGGTAACAATTGTTTCCCATGCTTCTTTGTATTTCAATTTAGAGCAGAAGCTTTGGTTGGGAAAAATGATACCTTGCTGTAGGTTTATTATTCTTTATCCTGTCATTGGAGTTTGGGTGTTGACGTAAAGTTAGAGTGTGATCTTTGCAGTCCTTAATATCTTTCTGTGTTGCTAGTTTATGATGATGAATTTAGATATTGAAGATACGTTGATTCCATTTCGTTTTACTAAAAATTGTAGTTTTGATCAGGATGAAATTCTAATGATCTCACGGTTGCCTTTACTCTACTAGCAGTGAGAACATAATACTAATTTATATTTCATATGATTATAAAATAGGTAGGTGTGGGAATACTGGTGTCGTGGGAGAGCACTAGGAAGCTTTGACGTGGAGTATAATTTATGCTTTAGGTTTGTTTATGTGATTAGTTGTATAGAGATGCTATAATAATAGTGAAATTGTAGAGTGGATATATGTTGTATTTCTTCACTTGCTACTGCGAGGAAGTTTTGAGTTGGTTCATGCTTATGATTTGACTCGATTAATAAGATTAGTGAGGAATCTGTTTATGGATACAATGGTTGAGAGCTAACGTAGTATTGGACTTAATAGAGATTAATCACTAGATGGGATGAATTTTGGGGACTAAACATATACTTGAATGTAGTCCCAAATTAGTGTGAGCTAATTATTTAAATAGATGTAATTAAATATAAGTTGTGATTAGGATTTGTCCTAATTGTGTTTAGTATTTCGTTTAGCTAATTTATTAATTTTATAATTAGCTAAACTTTATTATTGGTACAAGGCCTTGAGTTGGAATCGCACGGTTGATCGTGAGAGATTTATTTGGACACGTTCTACAATTTAAGACGGGTACTTCTCATATGTATTATTATAGTTTTTTTATTTTAAAATGCATGACTTGTTATGTTTGAATATATTTGCTTGACATTGTTCCTTGTTGTTATTTATTTTATATCGCCTATTGATACTTTCTTTGTTTGACTTTCGAGTTTAATCGGAAATTCATATCTGTACAGTCTCTCGTTGATTTTCTATTCTGTAAAGTACCGCTTGTACGCGAGTACTTAAATGTTCATTAAACACCACTAGGATAGTTGGCATTAGAGACACCCTATCTAGTAGTTTAGTTGTATATTCGTTGCTTTCTAGTTGTTTTTCTAGTTTGTTGCATCGTTGTTATTCGGTTGTTTGTGCGTATTGGTATCATGCACCATACCTGCACCGTTGCATACTGACGACTATTGGACTTCCATATGGTTAAGCCGTCGTCAGTCATTTAGTTGCTTTGCCACTCAACCACTTGTTGTGGTAGTTGCTAGAGTGGGAGCAACCGTCCTGTTATGCCACCCTTGACCACTCATGTACAGTGGATGTTGGAGTTGAAGGCTAGCAATTGCACTCTCACCGTTGTTTTCGAGGGATATCAGAGCTGTTGGTGGCTCCCCCTATATATCGGGGTTTTTGGAGTAGTTGGCTCCCCAGCATCCTGTCCACTCAACCACATCTATCAGTGGTATTCGTTGGAGTGCGTACAGTTGTCACAGCGCTACACACTCGGCAACACAGATGTGATGTGTTAGCGGCTTGATGTGCGTCAGGGGTGGCACATGCCATTGCATCATATACATCTATTGCATTTATGAATTTTCTTGTGTTTGTTGCATTTATATGAGCTATGGTTGCTACATTTGGTTGACATTCATGTTTGTTGATAGTATGTTAGCTTGTATGTTTTTACGGTGTTTTATATATGTTTCGGTGTCCTCTATTTCCTAGACATTTGGTTGGCATTCATGTTTTTAAGTTTGCTGCATTTGTTTTATTCAGATTGACCTAAAGGGTTCTATATATTGAACCCACATTTAATAATCCGAAACCCAATAAACATAAGTTAGATCACTTTAAAGGCTCAGATTATATTTACATGTGCAATTTATAAATAAACTCACCTAATAGGGATAATAATATCCAACAAACATTTTAAGAATGATAATCTATCCCGACTGTTATGATCTTTTGTAGGTGGAATAAGAATGGCATTTTCTTCTTCTAAATCAACAGTGAGAAAAGTACGTTTTAATATAGCAGATTTACATGTTTCTTGCTTTGTTAATTCCTTATGGTTATCGATGGCTCATTCTCTACAACTACCATTGTTAATATGACTCACATGTTTGCCTATCCAACAACCTTCCTAGCACGCAGTCATTTCAGTCCATGAAATATTATGTTAGGCCAGATTTCAGGCTTCTGATATCAAATCAAAGACCATGTGCAGAGTTAAACTTGAGGGCCTTTAATTCCCTCTATAAAACTCGATCACCAGCACCTTTACTAATACAAGATACACACTGCGTGCCTTTTTTTCCTCCAATTTGTTTTCTTTAAGTAGATATGGCTCTAAATAGGCCTTCGAATTACGAGGATGATCAGGTATAGATTTTGTTATCTGCAACTTCATTTCTTTTTGTTTGTTTTGGCCGTCAATTAGCTGCTAGAATGAGTGTTAAGCATGTATCTTTAGATTGCAAGGAGGAGCTAAGAGATGCACTGTATTTGACTGTTGTTCTAATTAATACTGCATTAATTAGCTGAAAATAAATTTGTTTGTTTAATTTCATAGAGAAATGTTTTAATCTTTCTCGAGCTTTTCTTTTGTCCAAAGAAATAAAGGAAAAATATCATTGTATAAGAAAATTTATCGACTTATACTTTTTGAATTTTTCTCTGTCTTAATAGAAAAGAATATGTTAGTTTTGTTATTGTGTGTGTGTGTTTTTGTTTGTTTCTTAGCAAATATGAATATAATTAACAAGGGTTTGACAACATTATGTTAGTTTTGTTGAATTGTGTTTTCAGCAAAACATATTTTCCATTTTCAAGGCTTAAAAAATTTTAAAAACAATATAATATGTTTATTTTGGTTAATTTTTCAAATAAAGTAATATAAAAATTAGAAAATAATATAAATAATATGATAAATAAATAAATATTATGACGAATTTGATCTTCCTAACTTTACTAATTTGAGCCACTATAAAGTGATTGTCCTAAGTAACAATTAAATTCTTCATAGTACATAATATACATATTTTTTAAAAGACAAAAAGAAGTCATCAAATATTATATCTATTGAAATCAATAGCTCTCAAGTTATTACATATACGAGGATAAGAAAATTAGCAATAAATTAAAGCATTAATTCCCTGGATTATTATTGAATATTTTTAGATTTATTTCAAATTTCTAACTTTTGTTTTTTACTTTTTACCAGGTTTTGGTGAAAGGAAACTCTCGTGTAAAGACACTTATACTAAATAGGCCTCTAAAATTCAACGCCCTCAACTATCAAATGGTTCGTTCATCCTTAGTCTCCAATTATACAAACCATTTAAAATTTACATTATTTTCAATAAGTTACATGACATTATTAATTGCATTATTTATTCTTTAAAATTAAGTCAGATAAATCAATTAAAATTTTGATTTCTCTGTCTCAATCCAGTTTAAAGTGTTTAAAAGCATTCCATTTAAGTTTCACAAAAGTTAGTACCTATAGTTTCAAGAACTCCAAACACCCTTACATAAATATTAAATCATTTTAAAGATAAATTTACTTAGTTACTCTTACATTTACTATTAGTAATAAATATTCCATTGTTAATCATTTTTCTTTTTAGCTTTTAATTTGTGATTCATGTTAAATTTGTTTTCTGATTTCTTTTAAAAATAAATCTTGTTTTCAAGATTTTACAATTGTCCGAGGAGTTCCAGAAGTTGGAAGATGATCCTGCTGTTGGGTTGGTAATTGTAAAGGTACATGCAATCCATTGCCTTCTGTCAACTTTCAACTTCTTTTATGAAGAAAATATTATTATTCTCCAAGTCAAATTAACTATTTGTAAGTGTCTAATATTTCATCATGGATTGAAGGCAAATGGAAAAGTATTTTGTGCCGGAGGAGATGTTATTGAATACTATCGTTACTCAGTCAAAGGTATTATTTAACCTGACTATATTTATTTGGAAGTTTTTGTATTATTTATTTTTATCTAAAATTTGATAAGAACAATTAATTGTTAACTGAAATAAGGTGAGTGGCCACTGACAACTCAAGTTTATCAAAAGCAACTCAACTTGGACTATCTAGTGGCAACATATACAAAGCCCCTGGTCAGTTGATCATATCATACATAACAATAGACTTACAATATTCTCCAAATATGTTTTGTAACCTATCAAGTTGAGCAAATTTTTATTTGAAGATTTTCCTGATCAATGGGGCGGTGATGGGAGGTGGTGCTGGACTTTCAATGAACGCAAGATATAGAGTGGTTACCGAAAATACGGTATAATCAATTTGGCATTTATGCTAACATTTGTGGTTCTGAACAAGTGTTTTGTATTTGCTTTTAGGTTTTTGCAATGCCAGAAACAGCTATAGGACATTATCCCGATGTTGGAGCATCTTATTTTCTTTCTAAGCTTCCAGGCTTCTTAGGTTATGATCACTTACCACTCTATTATTACATATGTGATTATATTAAAAACATATTATGAGTTTTAGACTGTGTAATTGTTCATTTTAGAGGAATATCTTGGCCTTACTGGTGCAAGACTGAATGGTGTTGAGATGGTAGCATGTGGACTAGCCACTCACTTTGTTTATTCAAAAGTATTTTATCTTGTTTTACCAAAATAGATTTGTTTTTTTTTCTTTAACAAAAAATTAGAATCTATTTTGATCATCATTGTTCTCACACTATTATTTCTAACCAATGAATAGAATTTACTTTTGTTGGAGAAATCATTGCATGAGGTGGATGTTGCTGAACCAAATACAATCCAGGGAATTATTAGCAAATATACTCAGCAAGTGAAATTGAAAGAAGACAGTGTTCTTCATAGGTGAGCCATACATTAATACATACACATTTTCTCTGCCCAAGAAATATATATATATATATATATATATATATACATATATATATATTCAACATCTGTCGATTACATTTTGTAGGCTTGACCTGATCGACCAGTTTTTCTCAAAACAAACAGTAGAACAAATCTTATCTTCTTTGGTAAGGATACAACACATGTATTTATTTATGCATATGTATATGTTTGTATACCTTGTTAATTGAGTCATAACTTAAATCAAGATATGTATTTATTACTTATCCCATTTATGATTGTTTAGGAACATGAAAATGCGACTTTGAAACAAGAGTGGATTACAAAGTCAATAAGATCAATGAAGGCAGCATCACCAATAAATCTTAAGATCTTCCTTACGTCGGTAAATTATCTATTATCATTCTTTTCTTTCCTTTTAAGAGTTTATTTACTTGGATGGAGATAAGAGAGAAAAGGACAAGTGATATAAAAGATACATATAAATAATGTAACTGGATATCTCTTATCTTAATTCATAGATTAGGAAAGGTCGATTTGAACCACTTGAAGAGTGCCTAACTCGAGAAAATAGAATATCTACTCATATAATTCGGCGAACAGTGTCGAACGACTTCCTTATGGTATTCACTAATTTACCTTTATTTGAATAGAGTTTATTTATTTTTCATCATTTTTTTTAAAAAAAGTGTTGATGTATTGTTGAATGTAGGGTGTTAGGGCAACAATATTGGAGAAAAATTGCAAACCAAAGGTGATATATATACATACACAAGTTGTACCAAAATTCTTCAAACTTCCGCATATATTTTCCATTTTTCATATTAATTTCTTCCATTATTGTGTTATCATACTTGACAGTGGGAGCCTTCGAAATTGGAACTGGTTAGCAATGATATGGTGGAGTCATATCTGACAAAGATACCTGATATTGAAGGCTGGAAAGAACTCCAACTTCCTCCTAGAGACATGCGTAAAAAGGCACCTAGAGCTAAACTCTAATTTCTCTTTTACTTGAAGAGAACCAAAAAGAATGTAAATAAGCAAGTAAATGAGAGTTTTTATCCGTATTGTTATCGTTTGAATAAAATGTGCAATGGTCAAAAATGACTGTCATAAGAAGTGGTAGACATTCAAATAACTTGAAAGACCCCATTCATAAGGTCCCAAATGAGATTAAAAAACCCTCGACTAGTGAGAAATATTGCACTCCTTCCCATATGAACTAAAGCTTTTGAGAAAGGAAGTGAATTCTGAACAGCTAGTGTCATGCTCCTAGGGGTTATGCTTGCTTAAAAATCTGACATCTCTCTTATACGACGTATAATATGAATCTTTTATATATATATATATATATATATATATATATATATATATATATATATATATATATATATAACACAACCCTCACACGGCTGACAGCCACATAATTATAATAGTAAATAAAATAATAAAAACATCCAATCACGCAGTTAATAATAATATAATAAATACTAAGTATAATAAACTCTGTAGAATAAATATAACAAATCGAAATTCCAATGAAAATAAATACAAGTCCACTAAAGAATTAGAAACAAAAGACAAATCTAATAAAGAAATAAAAATAATGACAACTCAAAATGTCATGTCCCATGGAGCCACATGTCCGATAGAAAATCGGGCAGCATCTTCCCTACACGGCGGACAATCTGGAACCAATATACAAGGCATTCTCACACAATATAATGCAAAGCCAACATGACTGGCAGCAATAACAAAACCGAAAATAACGCAAGTCAAATATAACCAAACTTACCAAAGATGCATACTAGCATGACTCCGAGGCCCATAAATGTGGAATCCACAAATAACAAAAACCACAATTATAAATGCAATAGAATAATACCACGAAAATTGTCACGCCCGCAGAGGCACATGCTTACTAAAAAATCGGACAACATCTCCCCTGTACGACGGACAAATTGGGACAAATAATACATATCTCTCAACATAGAAGATTACTCATCCATCAAAACTGATAAAATGAATGCACAACCACACAGTTTATATCAATATAAATGATAAAGATAAACTAAGCTTAAACATTCAAACCATCATTGTCTTGTAGCAGAAATAAAGCTAATGGAAAGCCCGAATATAAAAGAGACTCCAACATAAGTCTAAAACGAGCATACAACTCAATAAGAGATAAACGAAAATCTTCCAAGACGATACCAGATGAAGAAACAAATACTAGACTAGGAGATAAAAACGGAAAGAAAATAGAAAGTAAACCAAATCTCCAAACCAACTCAATACTGTGGGACTGGCAACTGGATCCTCTTTTGGCTCCAAATAGTGCATCTACCTGCTACCTGAAATAAAAATAGGAGATAGGGGTGGTGAGTCCGGGCGGACTCTGTAGGTATACGAGTAAACAAATTATGACATCAAAGGATATAGAAACAATAGATACGACGGTGTACAGTCTCTAAGAAATTGAGGACATCAAAACATGTATAAAACAACGTGAAAACATACGATATAACATAGTATCAAACAAACATGCATGTCAACCAAATGCAGCAACCATAGCTCATATAAATGTAACAAATACAAGAAAATGCATAAATGCAATAGATGCATATGATGCAATGACATGTGTCACCCCTGATTCAGTCAAGCCACCTTCACATCACATCTGTGTGGCCAAGTGGGTAGGGCTGTGACAACTGTACACACTCCAACGAATACCACTGATAGATGTGGTTGAGTGGATAGGATGCTAGGGAGCCAACTACTCCAAAACCCAGAGATAAAGGGGGAGCCACCAACAATTCTGATATCCCTCGGAAACAACAATGAGGGTGTCAACTGCTTGCTTACAACTCCAACATCCACTGTACATGAGTGGTCAAGTGTGACGTAACAGGACGGTTGCTCCCACTCTAGCAACTACCACAACAAGTGGTTGAGTGGCAAAGCAACTAAATGATTGACGACGACTTAACCATATGGAAGCCCAACAGTCGTCAGTATGTAACGGTGCAGGTATGGTGCATGATACCAATAAGCACAAACAACCGAATAATAATGATACAATAACAAAAGCAACAAATACCAGAAACCAACTAGAAAGCAAAGAATATGCAACTAAACTACTAAGTATGGTGTCTCTAATGCCAACCATCCTAGTGGTGTTTAATAAAACATCTCAAGGTTATGTTTTATAATATATTGTCAGAATCCCTATGTGAATATGGTCTCAATCTTAAATATGTTTACTGAGATTGTTTTGATTGGGTATGTAGCGACCCGCCTTCTCTCTACCTTAGACGGATCGTTACTTTTGTCTACTTCTCGACTCTAATGCACGACTAAAAATGCGGAAATCTTTTTTTTTTCTTTTTAATCTATCTAAGAATGATATTCTAACTTAAATAGTCATGCATGATACTATGTCACACTTTCTTTCTCAAAAACTCGTAAGAAAATACTTATTGAAACTTGCCTCGCCCAACTCAGCTTACGGGTATCAGTCGACTGATACTGTACCAGTCGACTGGTAAGTCTGAAACCTGTTTTCCAGATTCGAAGCCTTGTTTCAAAACTCCACCAAACCTATACTTTCGAGCCATATAAAATCATGACACCATTTCTATACTCTATACCAGTTTTCTAAACAATTTAGCCAACCAAAACGAATCCATAAACTTGAAATTAGGACTTTTGCGGAATTTAGCAAGTTATGAAAAATCTACATAGACTTTAAGCTAGAGTTTGTACCAAACTTAACTTCTAACCATTGAAACTCATTACACAAAATTCTGAAACATCCCTAAGGCATTATCAAATGAGAAAGCAACTTTTCTAAACATACTTAAGCAATAAAAACTTGATTCAAAGGGAAATTAATACTATCTTGGCACATGCATCTATTTCTCTAACAAAGTATCAATATTTCAAACTACTCACACTTCTACTCATCCAATGCAATCATAAGGATATGTATGCTAAATGAAATGACATGGAATCTTTACTCTAAGAAATTGAGCATGTAAAACTATTCAAAGCTTAAATGTTCGCTAAACTCCATAAAGCAAGAACTTGAAATTTGAATAAACTAAAACATTGTAATTCAAATAACTAAATTGTCTCGTCTCAAGGATCTCTCCAAAATCAGCCACCACACACACTTTACTCAGCACCGCCTCGTCGCCTTCCTTCCGAATTGCTTGCCTTTACCTTTATCTGCAGTAAGAGGAAATGCAACTAGTAAGCAAAAAGCTTAGTAAGTACTATCTAGCTCACAAAATCTCGAAATGTGCAAACATGCTTCTTGAACAATATGAAATCACATGAGATACTTATATGCTTGAAAGAAAACTAAGAACATGTGTAACTCAAAACATGCATACTCAAGCATTAATAAATCTCAACTCACTTTTCTTGGCTTAACTTGAAACTTTAGCTATTCTTTTGCTTTTGAAAACTTTCTGAAAACTTTCGAAACTTTGCTAAAGCATACTTGAAAATAATAATCACTTGGATCCACTGAAGACGTAAGTACCATCTGATATGCGCGTTCCCTAAAAGGTTGGGGTAGCGAGCCACCAATCCTAATAGAGAAGACCTTGGTCTACCAGGGCCAAGACCTTGGAATTGGACACCTGGATTTCTTTAACGACGCCCTTGGACGCCGGGTACTGGCCTTAGAAAATAAAATAGCTTTTCTTACTTTTCTTTCTTATTTGTAAATGCCTTGGCATTTTCTGGAGCACCTTGCGTGCTAAAATCCCTAAGTCTTGACTTTTGGGGATTTCTTAAGGCCTTGGCCTTTTCTTTTCTTATCTTTATCTTCTCTTTTCTTTTCTCATAGCTTTCTTAGACCCTAAACTCATATAGGGTACATGAATAAACTTATACATAAGCATACAACAATTAATGAACTAAGATAACATGCAAAAACTTAAACAAAAAGGAAATAGCTCTTTTTAAAACTTTTAAAGGAAATTTTCGCGGAAAAACCGCCTCTTACTGCAGGTGAGCAGTACTTACCTTGATATCTTGGACTTACAACCAAGATTGACGTCTAGAGCTCGAGAGAAACTTGAGATCTCGGAGAATTCTTCACGCCTACGCGTTCCTCTCGTCGCGGGGATCCCGAATATAGGATTATCTCTTGGAGAAGAGTCTTGGCCGGCCCTCTAGGGCTTGGTGTGGTGTCGCCCAAGAGAGGAGAGGGGAGGGAGAGGGGTCGGCGCAGCTTGGGGAGGGAGAGGGTTTGAGAGAAAATAAAACTTCTCTCTTTAATTACCTATTTATACTTATGGGGCGGATCGATATAACTACGCCTTAAATATACTTCTCTCCATCCTTTGCTGTGCTTGATACCCTAGCCCAGCTGGTCGCGCGCTCTGGCGGTTTCGTGGTGGTCGCGGGTTCAATCCACCGGCTGCCCTTAAATGTTTTTTATTTTTATTTTTATACCAAACGAACTCGGAAAATTCCATAAAAATACTCTAAAAATCCCTAAAAATATCTAGAATATTTCTAAACCATTTTTAGAAAATTCTAAGGACTTTAAGAACTAAAAATGGGAATTTTGGGGCGTTACAATCCCCCATACCTTATAAAAAGTTCGTCCTCGAACTTAGAATAATTCTGGATATCTTTCTCTCATGTTGTCCTCACGTTCCCAAGTAGCCTCCTCATGCTTTTGATTCTGCCAAATGACCTTCACTAGTGGCACTTCTCTGTTTCTTAATCTCTTAACTGCTTTGTCCACTATCTGTGTCGGTCTGCTCTCATAGCTAAGATCTTCCTGGATCTGTACTGACTGAGGCTGAATCACTTGATTGGGATCGTGAATACACTTCTTTAGCATAGAGACATGAAATGTACTGTGGATAGCTGACATATCCTCTGGTAAGTCCAGCTCATAGGCTACCTTCCTAACTCTCTTTATAATCTCATAGGGTCCTATGTAGCGGGGACTTAGCTTGCCCTTTTTGCCAAATCTCATCACTCCCTTCATAGGAGCGACCTTGAGAAATACTGAATCTCCAACTTGGAATTCAAGTGGCCTACGGCGTGTGTCAGCATAACTTTTCTGTCTACTCTGGGCAGTCTCAATCCTCTGGCGGATCGTCTGGATAGCCTGAGTGGTCTCATCTATAAACTCAGTCTGGCTGCCTAGTTCTGACTCCATCTCTTTCTTCTCACCAGCTTCTTGCCAACATATGGGTGATCTACATTTTCTGCCATACAATGCCTCATAAGGTGCCATCCTGATGGTGGCCTGATAGCTATTGTTGTAGGCAAACTCAGCTAAGCATAGGTACTTGCACCAACTACCCTTAAAGTCCAACGCACAAGCCCTGAGCATGTCTTCTAAAATTTGATTTACTCTCTCTGTTTGTCCATCTGTCCGGGGATGGAAGGCTGTGCTGAACTGAAGTTTGATACCTAGGGCGTCCTGAACACACCTCCAAAAATGGGAGATGAATCGCCCATCTCTGTCAGAAACGATCGACTTCGGGACTCCGTGAAGCCTGATTATTTCTTTCACGTACAACTGTGCTAATTGCTCTACCGAATGCGATAACTTGATGGCTAGGAAGTGGGCAGACTTGGTCAATCTGTCCACTATCACCCAAATTGCATCGTGTCCATGGGTGGTTCTTGGAAGACCTGTGATAAAGTCCATGGATATTTCTTCCCACTTCCACTCTGGAATGTGAAGTGGCTGCAGAACTCCTCCCGGTCTCTGGTGCTCTGCTTTGACTCTCTGGCAGGTCAGGCAGGTACTGATATATCTGGCCACATCTCGCTTGAGTCCAAACCACCAAAACCTTTGCTTTAAATCTTGGTACATCTTGGTAGAACCAGGATGCATAGAGTACGGGGTACTGTGGGCTTCTTCTAAAATATACTTTCTTAGTTCCTCATCATTGGGGACGCAAAGGCGGTCTCCAAAATAGAGGATGCCACTATCTGATACTCGAAACTCTGAATTTTCTACCTCTTGGATCTCCTGCTTGATCTTCTGGATCTCTGGGTCTTGACTTTGCTTTCTTTGTATATCCACAAGCAGGGTTGACTCTAGAGTCAATGCAGAAAGTTGCCCAATTATTACTTCGACTCCAAAATTCTTTATTTCTTTCTGAAGTGGTAGAGACAGTGATGATAGGGACATCAGTGCTGCACAGGATTTTCTGCTCAGTGCATCTGCCACTTTATTAGCTTTACCTGGGTGGTAGAGGATTTCACAGTCATAGTCTTTGACCAACTCTAGCCACCTGCGCTGCCTCATATTCAGATCTTTCTGAGTGAAGAAGTACTTCAAACTCTGATGGTCTGTGAAGATTCTGCACTGCACTCCATACAGATAGTGTCTCCAGAGCTTCAGTGCAAAAACCACAGCTGCTAGCTCAAGGTCGTGGGTAGGGTAATTCTTCTCATAGTCCTTGAGCTGTCTGGAGGCATATGCTATCACTTTACCGTCTTGCATGAGGACAGCTCCAAGGCCCATCTTGGATGCATCACTGTAGATGTCAAAGGCCTTGTCACTCTCTGGAACAGTCAGGATGGGAGCACTGGTCAGTCTCTTCTTCAGCTCTAGAAAACTGTGCTCGCATTTATCCGACCATTCAAACTTCTGATTCTTTCTGGTCAGGGCTGTGAGTGGAGAGGCTATTCTGGAAAAGTCCTCCACAAATTTTCTGTAATATCCTGCCAGGCCTAAGAAGCTTCTGATTTCACTGGCATTCTTGGGTCTACACCAGTTGCTGACTGCTTCTATCTTAGCTGGATCAACTTGGATGCCTTCTTTGGATACAATGTGACCTAGGAAGGTCACCTGATCTAGCCAAAACTCACACTTTGAGAATTTTGCATAGAGCTTCTCCTGCTGAAGGATCTGCAGCACTATCCTCAAGTGTGTAGCATGGTCTTCTGGAGTCTGTGAGTATATGAGAATATCATCAATAAATACAATGACGAATTTATCAAGATACTTCCTGAAGATGTGGTTCATCAGCTCCATGAAGACTGCTGGAGCATTGGTTACTCCAAAAGGCATCACTACAAATTCGTAGTGGCCATATCTTGTCCTGAAGGCCGTCCTGGGAATGTCACTTTCTTTAACCTTTAACTGATGATACCCAGAACGCAGATCTATCTTCGAGAACATTGTTGCCCCTTTGAGTTGATCAAATAAATCATCTATTCTAGGAAGGGGGTATTTGTTCTTGATGGTTACCTTGTTCAGAGCTCTGTAGTCTATGCACAGACGCATAGACCCATCCTTCTTCTTGACGAAAAGTACAGGAGCTCCCCACGGTGAATGACTCGGGCGAATGAAGCCCTTGTCTAGTAGCTCCTGGAGTTGCTCTTGTAATTCTCTCAACTCTGCTGGAGACATCCGATAGGGGGCCTTCGAGACCGGACCGGTGCCTGGTACTAGCTCGATCTCGAATTCCACTTCTCTGTTGGGAGGTAGTCCAGGTAGTTCTTCTGGGAATACTTCTGGATACTCACATACTACCCGTACATCCTCCTGCTTGAGTTCCTTCTTTGCCTCTGAGTCCACTACGTGTGCAAGAAAACCAGCACACCCTTGCTCTAGCATCTGGTGGGCTGCCAAGGCTGAGAGGAATTTCTGAGTCTTCCTCTTTGGGGCTCCTTGAAACTCGAATGGTGGTTCTCCTTCTGGGCTGAAAACCACCTTCCTTCTACGGCAGTCCACTGAAGCGCTGTACTTACTGAGAAAATCCATGCCAAGTATGATGTCGAAGTCTTGCATCGCAAGAACTATCAGATCGACATATAGCTCTCGGTCTGTGATCTTGATTGGCACAGCTCGGAGTCTCTGGGTGGACTCCATGATTTCCCCTGAAGGGAGAGTTGTCAGGAATCTGGACTCCCAACTCTCTGCAGGCACCTGTAACTTACTAGCAAAAGATACTGATACGAAAGAATGGGTCGCCCCAGTGTCAAACAGTGTAGTAGCTAAATGCTGTAAAATAACTATTTGACCTGTTACGACCGTGGAGGCGCTGGCAGCTTCTTCCTTCGTGAGGGAAAAGACTCTGGCATTGGTTGGAACTGGTGCTGCTTCCAACCCTCCCTGACTAATCTGAGGTCCCTCCAGTATAGTAGGCATGTAATGTAACTGAGGCTGGCCTCCATACTGTACGGACTGCTGAGGAAGTACCTTGAACTTGTTTGGGCAGTCTTTGGATCTGTGTTCCTCTTGTCCACATGAATAGCATCCAGTTACACCCAAAAGGCATGTTCCTGGATGGTTCCTCCCACACTTAGGACAAGGTGGATACCTAGCTTGCTTATTCTCTGATTTTCCTTTCTGGCTGCCAGACCACTGCTTCCTTTTGTGGTTCTTGTTCTTCCAGTTCTGGCTATTTTGCTGAGGCTTCTGGCCTCCTATTGTCTTGTTCTCAATCAGGACTGGCTTCTGCTGTGCTTGCTGTGCCTTGATGCTATTCAGGTAGTGCTCTGAGATTAGAGCACTACTGACCAACTCCTCGCTGGTCTGGGATCACTACTACATCTCTAGGTATAAACTTGTCTTCTTACTTAGTAACCTAATATCCATTCTAGGGATTAAACATGATTCCGTGATACTAAGATATTAAACATGCTTCCTTGTTCTATGCACATATGAGTAAGTACTTAAGCATTTCTCTATACTGAAATTAGTAAAGGAGCAATAGAAAAACTGAAACTTAAAGCTTTCTTACTTGAAGACGGCAAGGTTGATGCTGATGTGTGTGTGATGCTGGAGAATGGGAACTGCTCTGATACCAACTGTAGCGACCCGCCTTCTCTCTACCTTAGACGGATCGTTACTTTTGTCTACTTCTCGACTCTAATGCACGACTAAAAATGCGGAAATCTTTTTTTTTTCTTTTTAATCTATCTAAGAATGATATTCTAACTTAAATAGTCATGCATGATACTATGTCACACTTTCTTTCTCAAAAACTCGTAAGAAAATACTTATTGAAACTTGCCTCGCCCAACTCAGCTTACGGGTATCAGTCGACTGATACTGTACCAGTCGACTGGTAAGTCTGAAACCTGTTTTCCAGATTCGAAGCCTTGTTTCAAAACTCCACCAAACCTATACTTTCGAGCCATATAAAATCATGACACCATTTCTATACTCTATACCAGTTTTCTAAACAATTTAGCCAACCAAAACGAATCCATAAACTTGAAATTAGGACTTTTGCGGAATTTAGCAAGTTATGAAAAATCTACATAGACTTTAAGCTAGAGTTTGTACCAAACTTAACTTCTAACCATTGAAACTCATTACACAAAATTCTGAAACATCCCTAAGGCATTATCAAATGAGAAAGCAACTTTTCTAAACATACTTAAGCAATAAAAACTTGATTCAAAGGGAAATTAATACTATCTTGGCACATGCATCTATTTCTCTAACAAAGTATCAATATTTCAAACTACTCACACTTCTACTCATCCAATGCAATCATAAGGATATGTATGCTAAATGAAATGACATGGAATCTTTACTCTAAGAAATTGAGCATGTAAAACTATTCAAAGCTTAAATGTTCGCTAAACTCCATAAAGCAAGAACTTGAAATTTGAATAAACTAAAACATTGTAATTCAAATAACTAAATTGTCTCGTCTCAAGGATCTCTCCAAAATCAGCCACCACACACACTTTACTCAGCACCGCCTCGTCGCCTTCCTTCCGAATTGCTTGCCTTTACCTTTATCTGCAGTAAGAGGAAATGAAACTAGTAAGCAAAAAGCTTAGTAAGTACTATCTAGCTCACAAAATCTCGAAATGTGCAAACATGCTTCTTGAACAATATGAAATCACATGAGATACTTATATGCTTGAAAGAAAACTAAGAACATGTGTAACTCAAAACATGCATACTCAAGCATTAATAAATCTCAACTCACTTTTCTTGGCTTAACTTGAAACTTTAGCTATTCTTTTGCTTTTGAAAACTTTCTGAAAACTTTCGAAACTTTGCTAAAGCATATACTTGAAAATAATAATCACTTGGATCCACTGAAGACGTAAGTACCATCTGATATGCGCGTTCCCTAAAAGGTTGGGGTAGCGAGCCACCAATCCTAATAGAGCAGACCTTGGTCTACCAGGGCCAAGACCTTGGAATTGGACACCTGGATTTCTTTAACGACGCCCTTGGACGCCGGGTACTGGCCTTAGAAAATAAAATAGCTTTTCTTACTTTTCTTTCTTATTTGTAAATGCCTTGGCATTTTCTGGAGCACCTTGCGTGCTAAAATCCCTAAGTCTTGACTTTTGGGGATTTCTTAAGGCCTTGGCCTTTTCTTTCTTATCTTTATCTTCTCTTTTCTTTTCTCATAGCTTTCTTAGACCCTAAACTCATATAGGGTACATGAATAAACTTATACATAAGCATACAACAATTAATGAACTAAGATAACATGCAAAAACTTAAACAAAAAGGAAATAGCTCTTTTTAAAACTTTTAAAGGAAATTTTCGCGGAAAAACCGCCTCTTACTGCAGGTGAGCAGTACTTACCTTGATATCTTGGACTTACAACCAAGATTGACGTCTAGAGCTCGAGAGAAACTTGAGATCTCGGAGAATTCTTCACGCCTACGCGTTCCTCTCGTCGCGGGGATCCCGAATATAGGATTATCTCTTGGAGAAGAGTCTTGGCCGGCCCTCTAGGGCTTGGTGTGGTGTCGCCCAAGAGAGGAGAGGGGAGGGAGAGGGGTCGGCGCAGCTTGGGGAGGGAGAGGGTTTGAGAGAAAATAAAACTTCTCTCTTTAATTACCTATTTATACTTATGGGGCGGATCGATATAACTACGCCTTAAATATACTTCTCTCCATCCTTTGCTGTGCTTGATACCCTAGCCCAGCTGGTCGCACGCTCTGGCGGTTTCGTGGTGGTCGCGGGTTCAATCCACCGGCTGCCCTTAAATGTTTTTTTATTTTTTTTTTATACCAAACGAACTCGGAAAATTCCATAAAAATACTCTAAAAATCCCTAAAAATATCTAGAATATTTCTAAACCATTTTTAGAAAATTCTAAGGACTTTAAGAACTAAAAATGGGAATTTTGGGGCGTTACAGGGTATCTCTTTTATTCGGTTGGATCAGAAGGTATTTTACTCAGGTTTCTTAAAGTTTTGGAGGATAGAGTCTGATTCTCGTTTATTTGAGCTTGAAGATTATCTCAAGCATCTGGTTTTTATCCTCTATATTCAGAAACGCTCAATAAAATCCTTATGTGATTTATGGCTAAAAAAAAAAGTACTCGCGTACGAGCGGTACTTTACAGAATAGAAAATCAACGAGAGACTGTACAGATATGAATTTTTTATTAAACTCGAAGGTCAAACAAAAAAAGTATCAACAGACGATATAAAATAATCAACAGCAAAGAACAAGATCAAGCAGACCTATTTAGATATAATAAGTCATGCATTTAGGTAAAAGAACTACAAGAATACAAAGGAGAAGTACCCGCCTTTATCATAGAAGTTCGTAAACGAAAAGAACCTTCCACGATCAACCAAACGAGTCCAAAGTCAATGTCCTGTGTCAAGGACTAGAGTTAAGCTTATTTATACAATTAATTAATTAGTTAAACCACATATAACCAAAAATTAGGATAAGTCCTACTTACAACATTAATTTAATTGTATCTTAAACAATGGTTGGTTCCTTCTAAACCCATTAACAAGATTAGGACGTTAAGTTAAATTCCAAAACCCAGACCTACAACCCAATCAAAGGAATTATCATGATTATAAATCCAAATCTTCAAATTTAAAATTACAAAAATTCATGGTACACAACAAGGAGGTAACATCAAAGAACCAACCCAAAGGTTTGTAAAAACATGACATCGAAGTAACAACCCTTACTGCCACCCAAGATTGAACTCCCTTAATGGGATCATCACCAGACAGTAGCTAATTCAAAGTAAGCAGAATCTTTTCCAATTCAAAATAAAACTTTGATTATCAATAATCTACTGTTCCATATACACAGTATAACCAAACCTACCCAAATTCAATCCTATCCCAAGAGCAAAACCTAACAACACCAAGGAACGCCCACTGCAAACATACACACACACAGAGCCAAATCAAAAGCATTAACAGAAAACCTACTCATCAAACCAATCTGAGCAAAGATCTCTGATATCCAACAACGAAATCAATGGAAATCACAAAGACAACCAACAGAAATCCAGAAGCCTAAAACACCAAGTCCCAAACAAGCCCTAATTAAAGTTTCTTTTACCTGATGGGTGGCCGGCGCAAGCAACAGGGGATGGCGACGTGAGACGCGACGTCGAAGAGGAGGAAGAAGAGCTTAGGGCTTGGTGGCTTTGGTTGTTGCACGACGGAGAGGAGGAGAGAACCGCGAACAAGGAGACAAGGCAGCGCCTCCTTCGTGTGTGCCGAAGCAAACGAAGAAGAAGAAGAACAGGGAGGAAAAGAAGAGGAACGTTCGGCGTTGCTTGTGAGAAACCACCGCGTCGGGGGAGAGAAAATGGGGATCGGGAATAAAGGGAGGAAAAGTTATGGTTTTATTTGTTTTTGGCTCTTTTGTAAAAAGGCCCTCCAAATTTATTTAATCTAAATAAGGCCTTTATGTTTCGAATTTTTTCCATTTAGCCCCCTTAAAATTCGGTATTTAACAAAAATACAAAAAAACAATGCAAACGACATGTAGGGACTGACAACTGGATCCTCTCCTAGCGGTAGAAGTTGCAGCTATCAAATACCTGCAACAAAATTAAAGACAAAGGGCGGTGAGTCTAGGTTCGAACTCTATGGGTATAAAGATAGATTAGTGCACGGTATAAAACAAGATATATCAAGCAGCAAGAAACAAGAGTATACAATTTCTGGAATAAAGAGCAAAATCAAATGCAACAATAGTATAAATAGACATACCTGAAATCAGTATAACATGTAGGGGCATGATAAAAAACTCCTCACAATACATCAGTGAGCTGCTCGTATTATTGAGCAGATCCAGATCATATATTCAATGCAAACCATAATACATATATGTATGTCAATCAAATACAACAATCATATCTCAAACAAATATAGCAAACACAAGCAAAATGCACAATGCATCATATGCACATGATGCAATTACCTGATCTGTACATACTTCAACTACTGCTATACTAGGTAGTTGGGTGGACAAGATACAAGTGCCCAACACATGTGGCTATGCAGAAAATCCTAACACTTGTGGCTATAAAACCCTAAAAGCACCTGTAGGGCCTCCTAGCACTTGGGGGTATCAACTATTTGGACACAACTTTAACTGAGCGTGGCACAACATGAAATATAATTGATGATCCGTCTCAAACACAAGTGAACCAGTAGTCGTCAGCATGTAAACAATGTAATATGGTGCATGTTACCAGTATACACAATCTCAACCAGGTCAACCATCACGCAATCAATACAAAATACACGTATCCAATCAATACCATAATAAATCAACATGCAATTAATCTACTAGGTACAATATATCAAATGCAAATCACACCCTAGATAGGTCACATAACAATTCTAAAGTATTCGTGTACAAACGGTACTCTTTAGATCAAAAAATAAGAGTTGAGATTGTATACATGAAAACATTGATTTAACTCAAAGGTTAAGGAAAGAAAAGTATCAAGCAGGAAATATAAGCAAAACATATTTAAGGTAAATAAACCTACTCAAATAAAAGAATAACCATGCATTTAAGGTAAAAGGTGCTAAAGAACAAGCAAAAAATACCCGCCTCATAAATGAAATATGTAATAAATAGAACTCTCTCACGATCAACCACGTGAATCTAAATCAAAGTCCTGTATCAAAAAAAAAGTTTAGCTATTTATACAATTACTAAAATAGCTAAATTAACTACTAAGCATAATTAGGATCTAACCTTAATTACAAGATCTGTTTAATCAAATCTAAAATAACTATGGATTCCTTCTTAACCTAATTTTGATAAATTAGGTTATAAGGTTAAACACCTAATTATAACCCAAGAAATAACTTTGAATCCAATCCAAATCTTCAAATCTAACATCTACCAAAGTCTAAGCTAACATTTAATTTAACACAAGAATCAATTCCCAATCAAGCTCAAATTAAATACAACCACCCATCCAACCCATGTATTTAATTAACTAATAGCATGAATAAACATACTTAACCAATCCACATGATATCATCAATCTCAATACCAAAAATCCTCTTAACTATCCAATTCAACTATCACCGAACTTATCAAACCAATACTTATCCAACAGAGATGTCACCTAAAAATAAATAATCAAAGAACCACCTAAAATTCATCTACCTAACATTCATGCACACAACCCATCTACATAGCTATACACACATTAATAGATGAGATTAAAATCTTCCCAACTACACAATACATTTATATAAGTTCAATCCATGAAAAGATTTCATTACCATACAACTCCTACGGCGGTGGTTCAGAAAGTCTACGAATCCACCCAATCGAGAAATAAAGCCGCCCACAATAGCACCCAGAGAAAAACAACATCCAACAGTGAGGCTACCCTCAGTGGCTGGAGGAATCGGAGTCCATAGCCTGGCACACAGAGGGGAACAGCCTCCTGTTCAGGTCGATGATTGTGGCTGCAAATGTTAGATCGTTGATTAGGGCAAATCACTCAAACGGTGATCGCCTGTGGCGATCGAGATTAGGAAACTCAACACCAAATCAATAGAAACACCTTGTACCAGTTGTAACTGAAGGTGGAGCGAAGAGGTTGTCAGCACAAGCCTGGCAACGCATGGGAGGTAAAAACTCTGGGGCTCTTCCACTGGAGATGGCGTCAGCTCTCCCAACGACAATGGGGGTTGCGTCACTGGTTGGTCTCGCATGAGTGATTCTTGGCATCGGCGTCGCGATCTGACGAGGCAGGGAGAAGGGAAATAAAACTTCGGGGCTTTCATCATCAAGCGATCCACCATGCCCTTATTCGGGATCTCGTCGGGGAGATCGTAGTCTTCGTTTGAGGGCAGTGGTAGCACGAGAGGGGGAAGAAACGATGGTGTTGGTTCGCATCGAGAAGAGTGGGAGAGGGAAAAGAGGGAGAGAAGTCGACAACTTTAGGTTTAGAAAAAAACGAAAAGATTTATAAATAAGTTTATAAATCCACTTTTCCTTAACTATTTAGGGTATCCCAAACTCGACTTCTTTATCTTCATAAATACTAAAATTCCAAAAAAAAATGAAAAATATTATAAGGTTATTTTCAAATTTACCCTTAGTATTTAATTGTCATATTTTACAATAAATGAAAGTCGTAATACTAAGGGACTGACAGCTAGATCCTCTCTTGACAGTATAAATCACAGCTATTAGCTACCTGAAACAAAATTAAAGACAAGGGGTGGTGAGTTCGGGCTCGAGGTATAAGGATAGATAAATGCATAATATAAAACAAGATATATCAAGTAACAAGAATCAAAGGTATACAGTTTCTGGAGTAAAGAACAAAATCAAAGGCAATGAATAGATGCACCTGAAACCAATATAACATACAACAACATGATCAGAAACTCCCTACAACATATCAGTAAGTAGCTCGTACTACTGAGCAGATTCAGATCATATAATCAATACAAATTCTAATCCATATATGCATGTCAATCAAATACAATAATCATAGCTTAAACAAATACAAGATGCGACATATGTAAATGATACAATGACATGTGTCACCCCTAGATAATAGTCTCACGATCATCACATCACATCTGTGTGGTCGATTGAGCAGGACTGTGACAACTATACACACTCTCACAACCACCACTCTGAGTGCCTGAGTGGACAAGATACTGGGAGAAAAATCTCAATCCCTGGTAGAAAAACCTCAATCCAGAACCCCAAGAACAAGGAGGAACAACCTCTAAACTCTCGTAATAAGGAGGGAACGCTACCGCTTTATGTTAAAGACCCCAGGAGGAGTGTGACCTCTACTCTAGGAATAAGAGGGAGTGTGACCTCTAAACCCCATGGGTCTACCTATCTCTCATAAACAACAAAGTGATGTCACTACCGACTACAACTCCAACAATTACCACTACTCCTGAGTGGTTAAGTGTAGCATAACAGGACGACTGCTTGCACTTTACAACTACTACTATCTCGATTCGTTGAGTGGACAGACCACTATATGACTGACAACAGACTTAACCATAAGGAAGCCAATAGTCGTTAGTATGCAATAATACAACATGGAGCATGATACTAATGTACATAACCTCAATCAGATCAACCATCATACAATCAATATTGAACACATGCATCCAATCAAATACCATAATAAAATAACTATGCATCTAATTTACTAGATACGATATATCTAATTATGTCAATCATATCATAGATGGGTCACATGATAGCTCTAAAGTATGTGCGTACAAGCGTTACTCTTTAGATCCGAAAATAAAAGCTTAGATTGTATAACTGAAAACTTTGATTATTACTCAAAGGTCAAGTAGAGAAAAGTACCAAGTAGGAAATACAAGCACAATAGAATTAAGGTAAATAAACCTACTTAGATAAAACTATGCATTTAAAGATAAACGAAGCTATAAAATCAAACAATAAATATTCACCTCGTAACATGTAGTGTACGTATCAGATAGAAATTCCCGGCCGAACATATGCAACCAATCAATGTCTTATATCAAAGACACAATTTAGCTAGTTATAAAATAAACACTACGTTAAACTAAATACTAAATCATATTAGGATTAACCTAACTAATGCTTCAATTGTTCATTGTAGATTATCGTTATCTAATAAAACCAACAATCCCCTTATGTCTTTTGTTAAATATCGAAAATTAAGAGGGCTAAAAGGCTTAAAAACTAAAACTTAAGAGTAAAAATTGAATAACCGAAACTTAGAGAGTCTTTTTGCAAAATGTGCCTCACTTATTCCTCTTCTGCGATCGAGTCAGTGACGAGATCTCCTTTCCCTCACTTCCTAACATTTAGTGAAGGACATCCACCCCCGTGTCTTGGCCAAGGAGTGGGGGCAGGCAAAGAGGTGCGTCGGCAGATCTGCAGGAGGTTGCGGGATTCGTCGGAGTGGAGCCGGGGTTGTGCTCAGTGATGATCAGAGGTTTTCAGAGTTCAGTTTGAGGCTATAGATCGAGAGACTGGAGCAGAAGCCACAAGCTGCCCTGCCTTGCCTTGAATTCCATGCATGCAGCCAAAGGAGAGGGAGGTGTGTGTGATAGTGCTCCTCGGAAGCTTTGGTACGTTTGTGAAACCCCACTTTAACTCCACTGCTGCCCTTCTTTTTCTTTCTCCATTGCATGGATATCTCACACTCGCGTTTGTGTGACGGAGAGGAAGAGGAAAATCAAGGATATCATCGGCAAAGGGCTCAAAAGCTGTACTAGGGATTTGAAGATTTGCAACTAATTAAGAAGCAGTGTTCATAGGTTGGATAAGATGATGTTGAGGAAGAGGAGCAAACCAATTCACAAGGATCAAAGTAAAGAGCACTTCATGTCTCAAAAGACCTCTAGTAGCTCCTTCCCTAATGTCCCTGGCCTGCTTGTGAGATTCACCAGCAAGGGCTCTTCAGACTGTGGTGCAGTTTGGAGCCCAACACATGCAGGAATTCATGGCAAGCTTAAACGTTGGGGAAGCTGTAGGGTAGGCCTTGGCCTCCTTGATTCTCTCAATGATGATGAGGAAACCAAACCTCGTGGGAAGGCCTCAGGGCACCCTGGGAACAGGACATTGTGTTTGGTTCATAGATGAGCAACAATGCCTCGACCCATGACTATGGTATCTCGCAGCTACAATTTCAATCACCCAAACCTCATTCTGATTCTTCATGGTTTGTTACTAAGTCTTTTAACAATGTCAAGGACTACTTGAATTCAAAGGTTCAACTAGTGTCCAATTTTCAGAAGGTTTTGGGATCTTCTCATAGACTTCTTAGCACAATCTCTTCGAGTGAGATAGAGTGATCGGAGGACTACACTTGCATTATATCTCATGTTCCTAGCCCAAAGCTGACTCACATTTTTGGAGATTGCATACTTGAATGTCAAGGACTACTTGAATTCAAAGGTTCAACTAGAGTCCAATTTTCAGAAGGTTTTGGGATCTTCTCATAGACTTCTTAGCACAATCTCTTCGAGTGAGATAGAGTGATCGGAGGACTACACTTGCATTATATCTCATGTTCCTAGCCCAAAGCTGACTCACATTTTTGGAGATTGCATACTTGAAAGCCACATCATAGGATCACCATCTCTTAAGAAATCTGGTCGTAAAGATGAAGATTCACTATCATGCTCTTCTTGCAAGGAGAAATTAGATGAGGGAAAAGACATCTTTATGCATAGCAGCAACAAAGCTCTATTTAGCTGTGTTTGCTGTGACCAAGAAATATTGATTGAGGAAAAGAAGAAACCCAAAATATTTTCAGCTGCCTCTCCTGGTTTTCATACATGAGGAGATATTGCTTGATGAGATGGCATTCGGCTTCGTAGGCTGAGGATTCCAATTCAGAGATAAAACAGCTTGATCATCTGTTTATCAAGAGCCATGCCGGTTGTTGTGAAATCAAAGGCCATTAACTTGGTTATTTCGCTGTAGATATATTTTGGATGAAGAGTTCTCTTCTCCATGGAGATGGGTACTTTTAATTTATCTTTTTAGATATGGTCATATTTCTATGCATGGTCTGTTATGGATAGCAATAGGATTATACTTTATTTCTGCTTTTGTATATCTCCACTTGACACTTGTGGCTTGATGAGATGATCAAATTTTTTCAATACCGTTCCGATGTTGGATATCTTTACTCCTTATTGCACGCATGTATTATTGTGCATATTGGATTAGTAATAGGATACTTTATACTTAAAACTAGGGTTAAGATCTGGTGTATGATTTTCTTGGACCTCTGCATATTATATTGATGACAGGAGGATTAGCTAGTGGGCGTTACATGGGATAATATCATGCATCATCTCTGCATTTAGCATACGCTAGCGACACAGAGTCCCCTTTGGATGGTTGAAACATATCATCAAGCATGCTTGGGTTTCTACATAGCTCCAGATGTTTGGCTCTTCATGCTTTCTACATAGCCCCAGGTGCTTGACTTTACATATTTTGTACATAGTCTCAGATGTTTGGCTTTTCATGCATCCCCACAGGTGCTTTGGGGTCTCCACAGGTGCTTTTGGGGTTTTATAGCCATAGGTGTTGGGCTTTTCTGCATAGCCACAAGTGTTGGGCGATTGTATTTGGTCCACCCAGCTACCCAATATAGTGGTAGTTGGAGTGTGTACAGATCAGGTCATTGCATCATATGCATATGATGCATTATGCATTTTGTTTGTGTTTGCTATATTTGTTTGAGCTATGTTTTGTTGTATTTGACTGACATGTATAATTGGATTATGATTTGCATTCGGTTAAGACCTGGAGTACAAGCAACTTATTGACGTATTCATGGAGATTTTCTGATCATTCCTATGCATGATAAGCGGATGTTAGGTATGTTTTTGTGTATAGAGGTTGTATTTGATTTATGCTCTAGATTTCGAAGATCGTATTCCATTGTTTCTTTTTGTTTGATATATCCTTTTTATTACCACGCCTTTATCTATCCTTAAACCCATAGAGTTCGAGCCCGGACTCACCACCTCTTACTTTTCCTTCAATTTCAGGCAAGCTTGTCAATAGTGCGATAGCGACGCTATCGTGCGGCGGAGCGGAGCGGCCTGGGAGCGCAACGCCACACACAGGAGCGGTGCGTTTCACCGTCGCAGGTGTCGCGGCCGCGATCTCGGCCCGTTGCGACCGCTCTTGCGACTGTTGCGGCCGCAATTGCCATTGTTGCCAAAAAGACCATAAATCCTTTATTTATTACCGTTTTAAATATAATGGAGGGGATAAATGGTCATTTTCACTAACCTATTTTTTGGTTGCGTGGATGGGTACGGGCTTACAACTTTTCGCGTGATACTTCGGCTGCGGCAGCCTGCGAGATCGACGACGGCAACCTGCGAGTCTGGCAGTGACAGCGATGTTTTCCGGCGGCGACAGCGGCGTTTTTCGACAGCGACAGCTGCGGTTGGTCCCTCTCCTTCCTCTATCTCATTTTTTTTCCTTCCTCCATCTCTCGATGACTTTTTTTCCTTCTTCAACTTCCAACGGCGACAGCAGCATTTTTGTTTCAATTTCCGGCGGCGGTTTTCCGACAGCGCCGTTTCAATTTCCAACAGCGGCGTTTTCCCATGGCGACAGCAGCGTCAATTTCCGGCGGCGTCAATTTCCAGCGGCCTTCCTCCATCTCATTGTTTGTTTTCCTTCCTCCATCCATCTCTCAAAATTTTTTTTCCTTCTTTGATCTTTCCACTTTCCAGTTTCCATGCTTCATTTTTGTTTATTCGTCCTCTATTTTTTTCTATTTTCCAATTCACTTCAGCAAATGGCAACATCATCAACTCAAGTTTCTAGTGTTGCTCCCTCTTCTTGTGGTTTGGTGAAGCCCACTGGTGACGACATTGATATAGCATGGCAACGGAATAGCTTAAAGATATCAATAATAGGAAGAATGTAACATGTGATTTTTGTGGCAAAACAACTAATGGTGGAATGACTAGAGCAAAGAGACATCAAATGGGTGTGATAGGAGATGCAAAAGCTTGTACAAAAGTCGCACATAAAGTTAAGCAACTTCTCAAGGAAGCTTTTGAGAAGAAAAATGCGGAGAAGAAATTAAATTTTGGTACAGTTGGAGAAGATGATGATGACCAAGAAGAGTTGGAAGAAATCCTACAAATGAGAAGGGAAAAGAGCTTCATCAACATCAAGTGGGAGTAACTCTATTCCTTCAACTATTCTTAAGCAGCCCAAGAAAGCAAAAAACATAAAAGGTCCTTTGGATTTGGTGTTCTTGAAAAATCCTGAAGCTACCATTAAATTGGAGAAGTCTCACAGGCAAACAAGCATTAATGATACTTGTGATAAGGAAGCAAGGGCTAGAACCATTCAATACATAGCCCGATTCTTTTATATGAATGGGATTGCTTTCAACGTTGCTAAAAAAGCTTTAAGTTGATGCTTGAAGCTATTGGAAATTATGGTTCGCACCTTAAATCTCCAAGTTATCATGAGTTGAGAATTCCACTCCTTAAAAAAGAGTTGGAGTTAACAAAGGATATGTTGAAGGGTCATGAGGAGGAAAGGGTGAGATATGAATGCTCAATAATGTCAGATGGTTGGACAGATAGGAAGGATAGGACATTGATTAATTTTATGGTAAATTGTCCAGCTGGGACAACGTTTGTGAAGAGTGTTGATGCTTCTGCATATATGAAGACAGGGGACAAAGTATATGAGCTATTGGATAGTTTTGTAGAGGAGATTGGAGAACAAAATGTTGTTCAAGTGGTGACTGACAATGGAAGTAATTATGTCTTGGCAGGTAAAAAACTATGAATTGCTTAAATTTCTTATTACTTCCTTTAATATTTGGCCACTTATCTAATTTTATTTAATTTGGTTCTTCTTAGGCAAACTACTTCAAGCTAAGAGAATAATCTCTTTTGGACTCCATGTGTTGCACATTGTCTAGATTGAATGTTGGAGGACATTGGAAAGCTTCCTTGAGTTAAGAAGGCAATACAGAGAGGCATTAGTCTTGTGGGCTTTATCTATAACCACACTTTGGCATTGAATACAATGAGAAAATTTACCAACAAAATGGAG